>CM055126.1:212455346-212899942 GCA_029206835.1 Rana muscosa
GGTAAAGAGGACAAGGAGGGGGAATATCCCTAGCGGGGCACAGACAGCAATAACTACCAGGTGTTCTAATCCTCTTTACTTCATCCAAAACGTAAAAAAAAAAAAAAAAAATTCCCTTTAGTTATTCTTTAATTTCAGAGGCATAGCGCAACTCCTATGTGACAGATTTAAACTTCTTGCTGAAGGACCCCCCCCTCCTCTCGGTTCCTGTGTCTGTGTGTATGAGGACCCCCCCTCCTCTCGGTTCCTGTGTCTGTGGTGTATGAGGACCCCCCCCCCCCTCGGTTTCCTGTGTCTGTGGTGTATGAGGACCCCCCCCCTCGGTTCCTGTGTCTGTGGTGTATGAGGACCCCCCCCCCCTCGGTTCCTGTGTCTGTGGTGTATGAGGACCCCCCCCCCTCGGTTCCTGTGTCTGGTGTATGAGGACCCCCCCGCCTCGGTTCCTGTGGTGTATGAGGACCCCCCCCCCCTCGGTTCCTGTGTATGAGGACCCCCCCCCCTCGTCGGTTCCTGTGTCTGTGGTGTATGAGGACCCCCCTCCTCGGTTCCTGTGTCCTGTGGTGTATTAGGACCCCCCCCTCAGGTTCCTTTGTTTGGGATGTATGAGGACCCCCCCCCCCCCCTCGGTTTCCTTTGTCCTCGGAGGGAACCCCCCTCGGTTCCTGTGTCTGATGCTCTGTATGGGTATAACTGCTATATGCAGACCCAATGATGACTACAATGTATCAGTGTGGGAAGCGTGTATGTTGTGTGTATGAGGACCCCATACTGCTGGGGGTGTATACAATGTATCGTTTCTAGAAGTGCAGGCGCAATATACAATGCACACACAGGATTGTGCACAGGGCGATCGGTGTATGGGGGCGCAGGGGCGATCGGTGTATGGGGCGCAGGGCGATCGGTGTATAGGGCGATCGTTTGTGTGGGGCGATCGGTGTACGGGGTGCAGGGCGATCGGGTGTACGGAGGTATGGAGCAACAGGGCGATCGGTGTACGGGGCGCAGGGCGATCGGTGTATGGAGCGCAGGGCGATTGGTATAGAGCACAGGGTGATCTGTGATCGGAGTATGGAGCCCAGGGCGATCGGTGTATGGGGGCGCAGGGCGATCGGCGCAGGGCGATCGGTGGATAGGGCGATCGTTGTGTGGGGCGATCGGTGTACGGGGTTGCAGGGCGATCGGTGTACAGAGTATGGAGCACAGGGCGATCGGTGTACGGGGCCAGGGCGATCGGTGTATGGAGCGCAGGGCGATTGGTATAGAGCACAGGGTGATCTGTGATCGGAGTATGGAGCCCAGGGCGATCGGTTGTACGGGGCGCAGGGCGATCGGTGTATGGGGGCGCAGGGCGATCGGTGTATGGAGCGCAGGGCGATTGGTATAGAGCACAGGGTGATCTGTGATCGGAGTATGGAGCCCAGGGCGATCGGTGTATAGAGCACAGGGCGATCGGATATGGAGCCCAGGGCGATCGGTGTATGGAGCCGCAGGGCGATTGGTATAGAGCACAGGGTGATCTGTGATCGGAGTATGGAGCCCCCGGGCGATCGGTGTATAGAAGCACAGGGCGATCGGTGTACGGGGCGCAGGGTGATCGGTGTATGGAGTATGGAGCCCAGGGCGATCGGTGTATGGAGTATAGAGCGCAGGGTGATCGGTGTACGGAGCACACAGCCACGCTCTCTCAGCCTTCTTGCCTGCACACAGCCATAGCAGCTCTCTATATACAGGCGGTGGGGAGGGGGGAGTTTTGGCTGCTGATGGTCAGCTCCCATCCCCCACCGGCTCTGCTGGCTTTATATAGCAGTGACAGTTGGAGGGAGCAGTGTGCTGGCAGTCGCCTCCTCCCCTGTGTTCTGTGCTGACTGGTGGTGGATTGGGGAGGGTGGAGGGGAATCTGGTGTACAGGCAAAGGTGCACAGTGCTGTATTGTATTGCAGAGCGTTCACATCTGTGTACAGGCAAAGGTGCACAGTGCTGTATTGTATTGCAGAGCGTTCACATTATTATATCCACTCAGATTGCTGTGTGGAGGCGGCTGGAATGATTGTGTGCCGGGGGGGGGGGGGGGGGGGGGTGTCAGGGATAAGGTGCCTGTGCTGGAGAGTGGAAATCACTGGCAGATTGTGTTCTATGGGTTTTGTAGTACTGGTTGTGCCATGTTGCTTTTCTGAGAACCTGTCGGCGGTCTGCTAGCCCAAAAGATCACCTGCTTTGTACCCCAGCTGCGGCCCCGTCTCTCTATTTGGCTGTAGAATCTGGGACCAACAATGGCAGCCATGACTGCGCTCGGGGTAGAAGCCCTCTAAAGCTGTACGCTCCGCTGTGCCGTGCCAACAGTTGTGTGAATGGAGACTTTTGGGAGAAGATGTTGTCGGATGCGGCATGTCGGGGGCTGTAGTAGACCATCAGGCTCACCGGTTTGGTGACTTGTACCTGCAGTGTAGGGGATCACCTCTAGCAGGGACTTGGCTGGATGGAGTCCCCAACATCTCATATCTGGATGCCTGTATCCTTCTTCAGCCCATGGTGGGGGGGGGGGCAGAGTTTTGGATGACGGTAGTGCCAGAACTGGCATGATGGGGGGGCTGCAGTAGCCAATCAGTCTTGCTGGGCCAGTGGCTTGTGCCTACAGTGAAGGTGATCCACTAGATGACAATCTTTTCTCTGGGTACCCATAGAGTCCCTCTCTACCTGGGGGGGAGTGGATAGTTTTTGGTGAGGATATTGCCAGAACTGGCATGTTGGAAGCTATAGTAGCCATTCAGTCTTGCTGGGCTAGTAGCTTGTACCTAAAGTGAAGGTGACCACCCATAGTGGGGGGACCCAGTAGATGGATGGACCTCCCCAGTATCTTATCTTTGGGTACATGTAAAGTCCCTCTCCACCTGGGGGAGGAGGAGGAATGGTGAATTTTTGGTGAGGATATTGCCATAACTGCCATGTGGAGGGTTGCAGTAGCCCATCAGTCTGACCTTTTCGCTGGCTTGGGACCACCGATGGCATCCAGTAGATGGGACTCCCACCATCTCGTATCTGCATACCTGTAGTTCCTCTCTGCCAGAGGGAAGAATGGAGAGTTTTGGATGACGGTGCTCCTAGAACCGACATTTGGGGGTTAGAATAGTCCATTGTCACTGGTGCAGTGGCTTGTAACCGCTCATAGCAGGGACTCGGCTAGATGGAATCCCCGGCGTCTTTATCTGGTTACCTTATCCGCGCAGAGGGGAGGAGAATGGAGATATTTGGATGAAGATGTTGGCAAAGCTGGCATGACGGGGGCTACAGTAGCCCACCAGTGTCGCTGGTCATGTTGTTACTGCCCCTAGCAGGGGCTCAGCTAAATGGGGTCCCTGGCATCCTGTTCCTGGGTACCTGTAGCCTTTTTCTGCCCAGAGAGGGGGAAGAGTGGAGAGTTTAGGGTGAACAGATTGCCAGAACTGGCATATCAGGGGACTTCAGTAGTCAGTATCGCCAGCCCAAGGCATGTGCTTGTGGTAATATTAACCACCCATAGATCTAATAGATGGACCCTCCCAGTATCCCATATCTGGGTACCTGTAGTCCCCCCTCTGCCTGGGGGTGAGAAATCAAAGAGGTCTGTGGTGAAGATGTTGCCAGAACCGGTATGTCAAGGGCTGCTGTAACTCATCCGTCTCAGGACCACCCATAGCAGGGGGTCCCCTAAATGGGAGAACAGCTATCTCATATCTGGGTACCTACAGTTCCATTCTGCCCTGGAAGGGGGCGAGGTGCTGAAAGAATGGAGAACTTTGGATGAAGACTGTTCTGTCCTCGCTACATGTTTTCCTGTGTAACTCAACATGCAGCTAAACCCTCCTATTCGGCAATAAGCCAGACTCCATGTAATCTTGACGCTTTATTGACAAAAGCAGGGTGGGGTGAAACTATTGGGAAAAACAGATGAGAAATACGTACAATACAATCAATGTACGAAACGTACAAAAACACAATGAAATAACTAGGCTGCAGATGGCAAGAAGTCCATGCTCACCAGCGATGCTGCCTGCATGGATATAGGTTTAGTCCATCAACATGTGCTGCAGAGATGATGGCTGGTTTACTTTTCATCTGTTTTTAGGATGGAGCCTAAGCACCTAGGATGCGTCGGTTTCCTTTTCTCACATAGATCAAACGCAAGGCCCACGGGCCTTGTCATGTGGCCTTCGCAGCCAGAACATGGCAGGGTAGTTGCGGTTGCTCACTGTGCACAGCGCACCCCTGTCACCTGCGCACCCCTGTCACCTGCGCACCCCTGTCACCTGCGCACCCCTGTCACCTGCGCACCCCTGTCACCTGCGCACCCCTGTCACCTGCGCACCCCTGTACCCTGCGCACCCCTGCATTCTGTACATGATGCACCCCTGTACCCTGCACTCTGTACACAGCGTACCCCGAACTCTGTATTTTGTACGTAATCTACTCCTGAACTTGGCACTCTACGTGATGCACCACCTGTACCCTGTACATGGTGCATCTCAACTCCAAATGGCCCCCTTGAGGGCAACCATATTGCTGATGTGGCCCGCAATGAAATTGAGTTTGACACCCCCTGCTCTAGCTTCTGTAAAACAGTACATTTATTCTGAGTGCCATCTAGTGGCCAAATATAATATTCCAGGGAGAACAAACAACGAATTTCCCTGCTGAAGGCAGAACAAAGACGTTGTTTACTGGCATGTCAGGGGCCACAGTAGCCCATCAGTCTCTGAGGGTCAATAGCTTCAGACCATTGTAGTAAGGAATCTGCTAGATATGATTCCTGGCATCTTGTGTCCTGGTACCTGTAGTCTTTCTCAGCCTAGGAAGGGGGGGGGGGGAGAGGGATTTGAGGAATTTTGGTTGAGGATTAGTGTCGGAATCAGTATGTCGGGGGGGCTGCAGTCATTCATCAGTATCTCTGGTCCGATGTCTTGTCCCGACTGTGTAGGTGACCACTTATTGCAGGGATCCACTAGATGGACACAGGCATCTTGTGTCTCTGTACCTTTAGTCCCTTTACCTGGAGGATGGTTGTGGGGGAATTGGAATTGAGGGTTTAGGATAAAGACTTTCTCAGAACTGGCATGTTGGGGACTGCACTAGCCCATCGGTCTCACCGTTCAGATGGCCTGTGCGCGTATTGTAGGTGACCACCCTTAACAGGGGATACATTGAATGAGACCCCTGGCTTCTCCTGTTGGTGGTACCTGTGGTCTCCCCTCACCTGGGGGGAGGCCGACTTGGAAAAGTAGGCTGTACACTGCTCAGAGGAAGTGGTGATCCCTGCATTGGGAGCTGACCTGCCTTGTCTCCACCGAAGCAGTCCGTTCTGGATGAGGATGGTGTCAGCATCGGTATCTCTGGTTCAATGTCTTGTCCTGACTGTGTAGGTGACCACTTATTGCAGGGATCCACTAGATGGACACGGGGCATCTTGTGTCTCTGTACCTTTAGTCCCTCTACCTGGAGGATGGTTGTGGGGGAATTGGACTTGAGGGTTTTAGATAAAGACTTTGCCAGAACTGGCATGTTGGGGGCTACACTAGCCCATCAGTCTCACCGTTCAGATGGCCAGCATTGTTTTAGGTGACCACCCTTACCAAGGGGGATCCATTAAATGAGACCTTCCTGCTTCTCCTGTCAGGGTCAAAATAAGAAGTAATGGCTGCATATCGAGAAGTTCCAAATGCCGTTTATTAAAAAACGACTGAAGTCGCATCATAGGACACCAACAGACAGACTTCAGTGGTTTTTATTAAACGGCATTTGGAACTTCTCGATGTGCAGCCATTACTTCTTCTTTTGAGACTACTCACGGAGGTGGGCCGGGCACTCGTCAGACTCCACCAGGCTCATTTGTCTCACCTGGAGCAGCAAGTTCTTTTCACCTTCTCCTATTGGGGTACCTGTGGTCTCCCCTCACCTGGGGGGAGGCCGACTTGGAAAAGTAGGCTGTACACTGCTCAGAGGAAGTGGTGATCCCTGCATTGGGAGCTGACCTGCCTTGTCTCCACCGAAGCAGTCCGTTCTGGATGAGGGATAGTGTCAGCATCGGTATCTCTGGTTCAATGTCTTGTCCTGACTGTGTAGGTGACCACTTATTGCAGGGATCCACTAGATGGACACGGGGCATCTTGTGTCTCTGTACCTTTAGTCCCTCTACCTGGAGGATGGTTGTGGGGGAATTGGACTTGAGGGTTTTAGATAAAGACTTTGCCAGAACTGGCATGTTGGGGGCTACACTAGCCCATCAGTCTCACCGTTCAGATGGCCAGCATTGTTTTAGGTGACCACCCTTACCAAGGGGATCCATTAAATGAGACCTTCCTGCTTCTCCTGTCAGGGTCAAAATAAGAAGTAATGGCTGCATATCGAGAAGTTCCAAATGCCGTTTATTAAAAAACGACTGAAGTCGCATCATAGGACACCAACAGACAGACTTCAGTGGTTTTTATTAAACGGCATTTGGAACTTCTCGATGTGCAGCCATTACTTCTTCTTTTGAGACTACTCACGGAGGTGGGCCGGGCACTCGTCAGACTCCACCAGGCTCATTTGTCTCACCTGGAGCAGCAAGTTCTTTTCACCTTCTCCTATTGGGGTACCTGTGGTCTCTCCTCACCTGGGGGGAGGCTGACTTGGAAAAGTAGGCCATGCACTGCTCTGAGGAAGTGGCGATGCCTGCATTGGGGCCTCAGAACCAGCACACGGCGGAGGCCTCTCAGGAGCTAACCCGGCTTGTCTCCACCGAAGCAGAACGCCGCATACCAAGATGCAAAATAATAATCTTCCTTTATTAAAGCGGCCAACAGTAACAAATATAAACATTAAAAACGTAAATGGTCATCACAATATTTACATTGGAACATGTACTGTGCTACGTAATAAAAAATAGATGCGTGTAAGAATTGCGCAGCACCCCATCTAGTGGCATAAATGGTAACATACAGCCCACTACAGTACATATTGTTAAACTTCCACCTACCTATTGAAATGAATATAAATGAGCCCCGTAGAAATATGCTCTTTTAAAAAAGCAACACAGTGTCTGGAAAAAACTCCCTATAAACAAGATCTGAAGAAGCACTTTTGCATATAGCATGGAAATGTTTTTCTCAATACATACTCCATTCCCAGCTGTGCAGGAGGAAGTCATCTCACCCATAATGAGGAGTAACATCCTAGTCTAAATTCCTACCAGCTGGAATCCTTTCTGTTACCAATAATAAAATATTTGAGGAATTATGTATTCCGTGATGCAGACATACATTCTTTACCTGCTTGCATGTACACAACAAGGACCACAAATATTGCCACATTTATATACAGTGGGGAAAATAAGTATTTGATCCCCTGCAGATTGTGTAAGTTTTCCCCACTTACAAAGGATCTAACATTTTTATCATAGGTCTGTTTTTAAATGATAGAGACAGAATATCAACCAAAAATCCAGAAAAAAAAACACATGATACAAATGTTATAAATTGAGTTGCAGTTCAGTGTGTAAAATAAGTTTCTCTTATCATCCATGGACTGACACGGTGTCTCTTTACACTTTACACGTGGGTTATGTCCCTGCCTGCAGGAGAAGACCTAGGCAGAATGTGAGATGTTATACATACATTCTAAAAGCCAGAGCTGAACAGCCCCACCCAGGGGGCGGTCCCTCCGGGCATAACCCTCCCACTACAGTCAGCAGACTTCAGTTTTTTTCTGCCTAGCAGAAGGAGAAGACGTGGCTCCCTCAGGAGCCAGTCTCCTGACCTATTTTATTCCTTTTTGGAATTCTTTTTTATTTTATTTTTGAGAATCTTCTATCAACTGTCGGCTGGGCAACAGGTTGGGTACAAGATATCCTTGTAGTCTTCCCTGTCCGACCATCGAGCGTGCTGATCCTCGCCTTCTGTGCGTGAGACTCAGTTCACGACAGGCCCCATGACTCCAGGGGTGGCCGGGTTTGCTTTCATGCTCCCACGGTCCTCTCAAGACTGAACAGCTCCTGACTGACTGTATCTTTCGCGGTGGACCGGGCCGACAGCTACTCAGTACTGCACTGTGATAGTCCTGTCAGAAACACCAGTGTGTCCCTCAGGGGACGGGTAAGTAGTCTCTCCTGCCTGCAGGTGAGTACAAAGGGCTGTGTGTTTCTCTGTGGGGGATTTTCCCTGTCTCCCCCTGTATTTTATTGTCGCTCTCTGTCACCATTACTGGCGCTGACTGTGTGGGGTGCTTGGGGGTCACACTATTCTTGGGGGGCTCATGCTGGTCTGCAATGTATGCCTTGGGGCTTTTTTGTGTGTTTTTATTTTTATTTTTATTTTTTTGGGGCCTGAGCGCCGAGTGGCGCTGTGCGTGTGTGCTGTTTCATTTTAACTGCGTCATGGCGGCCATCTTGCCGCGGATCGCCTCAGTGAAGTGCGGCGGCCATTTTCTTGTAGCCCGCACGCTTTTCAGCACTAGTTTGGCCTCTAGCGCTGCTATAGCAGCGCGAATCTCCTCACAGTCTCCTCACAGCTTACCAGCGCTGACACAGCGCGGTACAGACAGCGGAACTAAGCGGTCCCTGGTCCGGTTTGGTGAGTCCCCTGGGCGCCCCCTCCTCAGTCAGCACAGCCTGTGGGTGGACTTTTTATCTGAGAGAGTCTCAGAGAGGGACAATATGGAGTCTGTGTCACCAGCTTCCCCTAAAAATGTCAGTGGCAACAGGCAGTGCTTCAGCACTGCAGTCCCTATGGACCTGTTGTGGGCAGCCCTGGAATCAATTTCTGACCAGGATGGGAGCTGTGTGCAAGCGCAAGGTGCAAAAAGGCGCCCTCTCCCCACTTTATCTACTCGAGGGCAGTGCGCTGATTCAGATATGGGCCTAGCCACTATCGCTCAGGACCCTAGTTCTGAATGTATGGATGGTTTTGAACAGGACATTCCTTATGAGGGAAACTCCAGTTCTGAGTCAGTAAATGACAGGGTGCTTGTTAGTGTGCTCATGACTGCGGTGAGGGACACTCTCAAGCTTAAATGCTGCGGATGCAGAACCTCAGGCGGATACTGTCTCCTTTGGTTCTTTTAAGGCCAGGCCTTCTAAAGGGGTTTTTTCCATTGTACTTTCTTTGACCAGCTCATTGATAAGGTCTGGGAAAAGCCGCAGAAGAATTTTTTTATGGTCCCGCGGCGTTTGTCTATCAGGTACCCCTTGAAGATGCCCTACTTAAAAAGTGGGCTTCTCCCCCAGTGGTCGACCCTCCAGTCGCCCGGTTGAACAAGGCCATCACTCTCCCGATGGAGGGGACTCCTGCATTTGAGGACCCCACTGACAGGAGGTCAGAAGTGGTGAGCAGAACCATGTTTGCCTTGTTGGGATCCGCCCTACGACCTGTGGTAGCGGCGACCCTTGTGTCTAAAACACTTACAGGTTGGGCAAAAATGTTGCACCTAGCTGTACAGGAGCATATTCTTCCTCCAGGCACAGTTGCTCTGGCCCACCAACTGGTTCAGGGCCTGGTTTCTGTGTGCGACGCCACGCTGAACGCGGCCCCTTTAATATCCAGGGCCTCTGTCTCGGCGGTGGTATTGCGTCGTCTTATCTGGTTGAAATGCTGGTCTGCTGACCTAGCCTTAGGAAGCTCCTGACGGATCTACTATTTTAAAGGCGGTAGACCTTTTCGGTGCTGCTCTGGATGACATCGTCATGGATGTCACGGGAGGTAAACGCACTATTCTTCCTTAGACTAGCAAGGGTGAGGAGGCCCGCCGCAAACAGGGGCCTTCCTTTCCAGCAAAACAGGGGTTTTTTCGTCAGAGTCCACAGGTAGGCCCTCTCAGACTGACGGCAGTGCGGCTGGTGGGCACAAGTGCCCCTGGGTGCGTAAGCCAAACAAGCGGCTCCAAAGCCCGCCTCCGCGTGAAGTCTTGCCTCCGCCCGACTCTGGGGTGGGGGGACGACTTCGCAGGTTCACGGATCGGTGGACCTCCCGAATCTCCGACTGGTGGGTGTGCGAGGTGGTCACCTCAGGTTATAGGATAGTATTCCTATCCTGGCCCCCACACAGATTCTTTCCCTTGAATCTTCCGCTCCTTCCTACCTGTCGGGCAGCCCTCTTGGGGGCTGTACAGGATTTGATCAGGTCCGGAGTGATTGTGCCGGTTCCGTCACAGGAGAGTTTTCAGGGATTCTGCTCGAATCTGTTTGTCGTCCCAAAAATAGGACGTGGTTCGACCTATCCTGGACCTCAAGGCCCTGAATGCCTTCGAGAAGGTGCAGAAATTCTGCATGGGATCCATTCGCACGGTGATCGCTACACTCCACCAAAGGGATTTTCTTCTGGCGTCCTTGGACTTCAAGGACGCCTACTTGCATGTTCCGATCTGCGCAAGTCACCAGAAGTTTCTGCGCCTTGCGATCAGCGAAGTCCACTCTCGATTGTGGCTCTTCCTTTCGGCCTTGCCTCGGCACCAAGGGTGTTCACCAAGGTGCTTGCTCCGGTTCTAGCCTTCTGTTACAGCGAGGTATTGCTGTCGTGGGCTATCTGGACGGTCTTCTGCTATGAGCAGAAAGTGGCTCAGACTTGGAGGAAAGGTGACTATCGTCAATTAGACCCTCAGGGACTTCGGGTGGTTCCTGAACATTCAGGAGTCAGTCCTGGTCCCGACTCAGTGTCTGGAGTCTCTAGTTCTGGTTCTGAGACTCCTTGGAGGCAAAGGTATCCTACCTCTGGAGAAGTTGCTGACACTTCAGTCTGCGGTGCGGGTGCTGACATCCCGAACATGGTTGTCAATCCGTTGTTTGCATGAGAGTCCCGGGACTCCTGGTGGCCTCCTTCGCGGCCATTCCGTATGCCCAATCACACACCAGGGCATTGCAGAAGGAGATCTTGTCCACCTGGGACAAATCCCCGTTGTCCTTGGATCTTCGGATCCAGGTGATTCACCTGGTCAGGGCGTCCCTGACAGGGTGGTTGGGACCCTCGGCTCTTCGGTCCGGAAAGTCGTTCCCCTCCCATCCAATGGACGGTACTCACGACGGATGCCAGCCTGACTGGCTGGGGTGGAGTCTGGGGAGTCCTGTCGGCTCAAGGCCTTGGACTCCGGACGAGCCCGTTTACCAATCACTGTTCTGGAAATGCGGGCCATCAGACTGTGTCTCTCCTCAGGTCGGAGAGAGTACGGGGTCGCTCCATCAGGAGCCAGTCGGACAACGCCATGGCGGTGGCGTATGTAAACCATCACGGGGGGACTCGGAGCTCAGCTGCGGCTTCCGAGGTAATCCGTATCCTGAAGTGGGCCGGAAGAAACGTGCCGGCTCTGTAGGGGCGGACTATCTGAGTCGCCAATCGCCAGACCAGGAAGAGTGGTCCTTGCATATTTCAACTCCTTTGCCGACGGGGGGGCACGTCGGATGTGGACCTGATGGCCTCTCGACTCAGTCGCAAGGGTCGAGGTTGTGGCCAGATCCAGGGATCCTTGGGCGATGACTCGGATGCGTTGGTGGCCCCATAGGGTCCTTATCGCCTGATATAAACTCCGGTGATCCTAATTGTTCCGGATTGGCCTCAGCGTCACTGGTACGCTGATCTGGTACGTCTCGTTGCGGACGTTCCCTGGCGGTTGCCGATGAGGGAGGACCTTCAGTCTCAAGGTCCTATGTTTCATCCGGCTTACAGTCTCTGGCTTTAACGGCAGAGCTGTTAAAAGCCAGGTGTTGAGGGACCGAGGTCTCTCGGACTCTGTCATTTTGACCATGTTAAGGACACGGAAGTCTTCCTCCAGGCAGATCTATCACCGTGCCTGGAAAGCTTATATCGCCATATGCAAAGCGCTGGACTGGCGTCCTCGGACGTATTCCGTCCCCAGAATCCTGCGTCCTCTACAGTGTGGAGTGACCCAAAAGCTTGCTTTGAGTACCATCAAGGATCAGATTTCGGCCTTGGCCGTCTTCTTTCAGCGACCTCTAGCGGGTCATTTCTTGGTTAGCACCTTGTGTTGGGGGTTCGCCATGTGCTCCCTCCTGTCAAGCCTTCTCTCCCACCGTGGGATCTGAATTTGGTGCTCTAGGTCCTCCAGGAACCTCCTTTTTGGGAATATCCGGGATATTCCTCTCTTGTCTTGTCTCAGAAGGTGGCCTTTTAGTGGCAATCACTTCTGTTTGACGAGTGTCTGAGTTGGCGGCTTTGTCCTGCAAGTCACCATATTTAGTCATCCATAAGGATAAGGCGGTGTTGCATCCGCGACCTTCCCTTTTGCCAAAGGTGGTGTCTACCTTTCACCTACATGAGGACATTGTCCTTGTGTCCTCACCCATCGCATCCCAGAGAGTTTGCGCTGCACATATTGGATGTGGTACAAGCCTTACGGGTGTACCTGTCTGCTACTGCTTCTATTCGGAAGTCCGACTCACTGTTTGTGACTGCCCCTGGTCCATAACAGGGCCAAGCGGTTTCGTCTGCCATCATTTTTAGGGGAATCAGACAAACCGTCATTCAAGCCTATGCTCTCAAAGGGCGGGCGCCTCCCTTTCCGGTTACGGCGCATTCCACCAGGGCAATTGGTGCTTCCTGGGTTTTCCGACATCAAGCGTCGGTTGCACAAGTGCGCAAGGCGGCGACCTGGTCGTCTGTTCATACCTTTTAAGTGTTTTATAAGGTTGATGTGGCTGCATCTTCGGATGCTTCCTTCGGCCGCAGGGTGCTGCAGGCCGCTGTTTAAAGTTGCGACTCCTCCGTTGAGGAGCTTTGCCTTCTTGGAGTGAAAGTTTTTGGTTTTTCCATTTATACTGCTCCCATCCCTCTTGACACTGCTTTGGGACATCCCACGTGTAAAGTGTAAAGAGACACCGTGTCAGTCCATGGATGATAAGAGAAAATAGGATTTTTTGTACTCACCGTAAAATCCTTTTCTCTGACATCCATGGACTGACACGGCACCCACCCTTCCTTTTTAAGTTTGTACTGCTTTGTTACGAACTGAAGTCTGCTGACTGTAGTGGGAGGGTTATGCCCGGAGGGACCGCCCCCTGGGTGGGGCTGTTCAGCTCTGGCTTTTAGAATGTATGTATAACATCTCACATTCTGCCTAGGTCTTCTCCTACAAGCAGGGACATAACCCACGTGTAAAGTGTAAAGAGACACCGTGTCAGTCCATGGATGTCAGAGAAAAGGATTTTACGGTGAGTACAAAAAATCCTATTATTTGATCCCCAAGCAAAACATGACTTGGTATTTGCTGGAGAAACTCTTGTTGGGAAGCACAGAGGTCAGACGTTTCTTGTAGTTGGTGACCAGGTTTGCACACATCTTATGCCGCGTACACACGATCGTTTTTAATGTCATTGAAAAAAAACGGCATTTTTCTCGACGTGATTTTTCGTGTTTCCTCTCAAACCTAGCTTGCCTACACACTATCGTGGAAAAAAATGCTTGAGTAAAGCGCGGTGACGTACAACACGTACGACGGCACTATAAAGGGGAAGTTCCATTCGGATGGCGCCACCCTTCATGTTAGTAAAGTTTGTTGAGAGACGATTCGTGCTTTTCAGCCTCGTGCTTTTCAGTCGTGACGAATGTGCCATCTCCATTACGAACGCTAGTTTTACCAGAACGAGCGCTCCCATCTCATACTTGATTCTGAGCATGCGCATTTTTTTTCACGTCGTTAAAGCCTACACACGGCCGTTTTTCATGACGAGATAAAAGACGATGTAAAAAACTACGTGAAAAATTACAGCATGTTCCAATTTTTCTCGTCGTGATTCTCTGCGGTTTTCTTGTCGGGAAAAATGCTGGAAAGCCCACACGCGATCATTTTTAATGACCATTTTAAAAATTTTCATTTTTCTCGTCATTGAAAACGATCGTGTGTTCGCAGCATATAGGTTTCTTGGCAATTCGAAGTTTCAGCTCCCTCCATAAATTTTCGGTCGGTGTTGGTAAAAGGCTGCTTCCTTGGGGTCGGTGTTTGGCACGAGCCGCCTCCTTGAGGTCGGTGTTTGGCACGAGCCGCCTCCTTGAGGTCGGTGTTTGGCACGAGCCGCCTCCTTGAGGTCGGTGTTTGGCACGAGCCGCCTCCTTGAGGTCGGTGTTTGGCACGAGCCGCCTCCTTGAGGTCGGTGTTTGGCACGAGCCGCCTCCTTGAGGTCGGTGTTTGGCACGAGCCGCCTCCTTGAGGTCGGTGTTTGGCACGAGCCGCCTCCTTGAGGTCGGTGTTTGGCACGAGCCGCCTCCTTGAGGTCGGTGTTTGGCACGAGCCGCCTCCTTGAGGTCGGTGTTTGGCACGAGCCGCCTCCTTGAGGTCGGTGTTTGGCACGAGCCGCCTCCTTGAGGTCGGTGTTTGGCACGAGCCGCCTCCTTGAGGTCGGTGTTTGGCACGAGCCGCCTCCTTGAGGTCGGTGTTGGGGAAATATGAAGGCATCTTTAATCATTGATCTCCCATAGTAAGCGCAGCACACGTAGTGATAAAAGATGGTTGCCATGGGTGACTGCAGTGGTGCTTTTATGCAGGCGCCAAACAGGTCTGTTTGTCATTTTAATTCTTGCTGGAGAATATGGGAGTCCTTTCCCTCGCTTCACTTGATGCTGTCTCATATTGCTTTTTTCTTTTTTTTGGATCAGGTTGTCTCTTTTGCTGCCTCTTATTGCCCTGGGTTTTAGATTAGGAATTGTGCTTTACTGTTTCCTACGGCTGTGTCTTTTGGGGTCAGGAGGCCTGCTTTGCTGCCTTGTTTAGCTGTGACTTTTTGGATCAGGGGTCTGTTTCGCTGCCTCATATTTCTGTGTTTTTTTTGGGAAGGGGTCTGTTTTGTTGCCTTGTATTGCTGTGTGTTTTTTTGATCAAGAAGTCTGTTTGGTTGCCTCGTACAGCTGTTTTTTTTAAATTTATTTATTATTTATTTATTTATCAGGTTTGCACACATCCTAAGGATGGATTTTGGTCCACTCTTCTCTACAGATCTTCTCTAAATCCTTAAGGTTTCTTGGCAACTCGAAGTTTCAGCTCCCTCCATAAATTTTCTATAGGCTTAAGATCTGAAGACTGGCTAGGCCACTCCATGACCTTAATGTGCTTCTTCTTAAACCACTCCTTTGTTGCCTTGACGGTATGTTTTGGGTCATTGTCATGCTGGAAGACCCATCCATGACCCATCTTCAGTGGTCTGGTTGAGGGAAGAAGGTACTCATACAAGATTTTACCATACATGGCACCGTCCATTGGCCCCACAGTGTGGCCAAGTTGACCTGTACCTTTAGTAGAGAGACGGCCCCAAAGCATAATATTTCCACCTCTGTGCTTCACTGTAGGGATGGTGTTCTTTGGGTCATAGTCAGCATTTTTCTTCCTCTAAGCACGGCGAGTCAAGTTAATGCCGGGTAACAAAATTTTGGTCTCATATGACCACAGCACTTTCTCCCAATCCTTCTCTGAATCATTCAGATGTTCATTGGCAAACTTCAGACAGACCTGTACATGTGCCTTCCTGAGGAGGGGGAGCATGCGGGCGCTGCAGGATTTCAATCCATGGCGGTGTATTGTGTTACCGATGGTTTGTTTGGTGACTGTGGTCCCAACTGCTTTGCAATCATTCACACGCTCCTCCTGTGTAGTTCTCAGCTGATCCCTCACTTTTCTCATCATCCTTGCCCCACGAGGCGAAATTGTGCATAGAGCTCCAAACCGAGGGTGATTGATGGTTATTTTGTATTTCTTCCATTTGTGAATAATCGCTCTAATGCCGCGAACACACGATCAGCATTTCCGACAACAAATGTTCGATGTGAGCTTTTGGTCGGATATTCCGAACGTGTGTAGGCTCCATTGGACATTTGCTGTCGGAATTTCCCACAACAAATGTTTGAGAGCTGGTTCTCAATTTTTCCGACAACAAAAGTTGTTGTCGGAAATTCTGATTTGTGCGTATCCAATTTCGACGCACAAAAATTCTACGCATGCTCGGAATCAATTCGGTGCATGCTCGGAATCATTGTACTTAATTTTTCTCGGCTCGTCGTAGTGTTGTACGTCTCCGCGTTCTTGACGTTCGGAATTTCGGAGCAACATTTGTGCGACCGTGTGTGTGCAAGACAAGTTTGAGCCAACATCCGACGGAAAAAAATCCACGGTTTTGTTGTCGGAAATTCCGATCCTTGTGTACGCGGCATAACAGTTGTCACCTTCTCACCAAGCTTCTTACTGATGGTCTTGTAGCCCATTCCAGCCTTGTGCAGGTCTACAATCTTGTCCCTGATGTCCTTGGACAGCTCTTTGGTGTTGCCCCTGATGATGAGGTTTGAATGGAGGAAAAAGATTCTGTGGACAGGTGTCTTTTATACACATAACGAGTTGTCATTAGAAGAACCTTCTTATATTGACAGGACTAATCTGTACCACATGAGCACCTAGTGTACCCAGTCTGTGGGAACCAGAATTATTGTTGGTTTGTAGGGATCAAATGCCTTTTTTTATTCACTAAACTGCAACTCAATTTATAACATTTGTATCGTGTGTTTGTTTTGTTTTTTTTCTGGATTTTTGGTTGATATTCTGTCTCTCTCATTTAAAATAGACCTATGATAAAACTTATAGACTAATTTCTTTGTAAGTGGGCAAATTTACAAAATCTGCAGGGAATCAAATCATTATTACTCTTTCGTCCATGGACCGACACAGCTTCTCTATTGACAAAGTGGGTATTATCCGTTAATTAGGAGTGACTAGGCAGAAAAACTTGTAAAAAGTGTTGCATCACACCTTCTACAGTACCGCCCAGGGGGCGGACCCTCTGGGTATACCCTCTCAGTCTGCATCTTCGCAGATCAGTTTTTTTCTGTCTAGCAAGGAGTATGACATGGCTCCCTTGGTGCCCATTGGTCCGGGGAAAAAAGATATAGAGATAGAGATATATATATATATATATATATATAATTTTTTTATTTATTTATTTATTTATTTTTTGCTACATTTGTTGTTTCCTGCGATCTTCGATCAACTGCCGACTGGGTGACAGGCTGGATCCTCGATCCTTGTAGTCTCCCCAGTTTCGGCCATCGAGCGTGTGCCGACCCTAGCTACGCGCTGGGTTTTCCACGACATGCCCGTCGCTCCACGGGTGGCCGGTGAGCTTACGCTCCAGGGCCTGCATCGGACCGCTCAGCTTCGGCTGACCTTACGGCCGAGTCGCAGCAGCCTGACCGGTGAGCTTACGCTCCAAGGCTTGCATCGGACCGCTCAGCTTCGGCTGACCTTACGGCCGAGTCGCAGCAGCCTGTCCGGTGAGCGTCATGCTCCAGGGCATACATATGATCGTCCCTTCTGGGTCCAATCACAGCATGCCTGGCCAACAGTCACCTTCCGTGCGCGGACGATGATCTGTTTGGAATGTCTTCCAGCAGAATACATGCAGGATAGGTAAGTAAAACTCCCCTGCCTCGGCTGGGTGATTTAGCTGGACATTCCTGGAGAGATCAAGTAAGTGGTTGTGGCCCCTTTCTTCCCTCTCTCCCTGCCTTTCCCTCCTCCCTGGGCTTCTAGCTAAAGGTTGCTGGGTGCTGGGGGTCACATAGGGGGTCCCACTGGAGCGGGGCTGGCTGTAACTAACATTTAAAAGAAATGTCATTTTTTCTTACCTGTGTTTGTGTCCTTCCTCCTCCATGCTGTCGGCGGCCATTTTGAGGTGGTCCATGCCAAGTTTGGCCTCTTGTGACTGCCCGGCGGCCATCTTCCTGTGGTTCGGCCACACCCACTGGCCCCTATCAGCTGATCGGCGGCCATGTTTGTCCACCCTGTATGCAGATATTGCCGTTCGGCGGCCATCTTTTTGTGGGCTATGGCTGCTTGACCTCTATCTTCTGTCGGCAGCCATTTTCTTAGAGCCCACATTATCTTCCATACAGACGTTTTTGGCAACCATTTTGCGAGAGCCTCCGGCCTCTAGGGTGCATTACACTGGCGCGAAAATTCACACAGGAAGTGCTGATAAAAGAAGCAGACTGACACAGCAGCAGGGGGACAGCATCACAGGCGCAGCATAGCAGTACCTATCCAGGGTGGTGAGTCCTCTGGGTGACCCAGCCTCTCTGCAGCACAGGAGGGTGGCCTATTGATATCTTGCCTGGAGCCCTGTGGGTGTCAGCGTGTGGTCAGCATGGCATCTGAGCCAGATGTCTTCTCCCCTGAAACACCAGATTTAGCAGCTGGTGTCCCTGAGGTGTCTATGGACGCTATGTCGGCAATCCTAGAGGCGTTTGCTGCCAGGGTGGAAGCAGCACACGGGAATACAGGGGGTAATAAACGCCCCCGTCCCCTGCAATCTTCTGGGGATATTTCTGATGCAGAACCAGGTCCAGCTACGGCTCATGGCCCAGATTCTGATGCATCAGAGACTGCAGACCGTGACCGATCGGACAGTGAGGAGGACTCAAAGTCCAGGTCAGAACGCGAGACTGCTTTGGTATCTGACCTTATTACTGCAGTGCGGGATACGCTAAAGTTGGAAAAGACTGCAGAAGTAGTAGATACTCCAGTCCCCTTTGGGTTTCGTAAACCTGCCCGCACTGCTAAGGTGTTCCCTTGTGTGTCTTATTTTGACAAACTCTTATACAAGGAATGGGAGAACCCACTGAGGGTCTTTACAGCCCCAAAGAGGTTTGCAGTACGGTACCCCTTTGAGGAGAGTTTTCTGAAGATATGGACCTCTCCCCCTATAGTGGACCCTTCGGTGTCCAGACTTAATAGAGCCACCACTATTCCAGTAGAAGGGGCTCCTGTTTTCAAGGACCCTGTGGATAAGAAGGCTGAAGCGCTCGCTCGCTCGCTACCTATACTCAGTGGTAGGCTCGGCAGTACGCCCGGCATTGGCGAGGGCCCTAGTGTCTCAGACACTTACTAAATGGGCAAAATTGCTACTCCAGGGGTTAAAGGAGCGAGATGCTCCTCCTAATGAGATAACTTTGGCCGACCAGTTGGTCCAGGGCCTTAAGTTTTGTCTGCGAGTCAGACATGGATACTATTCCCCTGCTGTCAAGAGCTTCGGTTTATGCAGTAGCAATACGCCGCCTGATCTGGCTAAAGGGCTGGTCTGCGGACCAGACTTCCAAGAAAGCCCTGTTGGATCTGCCTTTTAAGGGCGACAGACTTTTTGGGGCTTCTCTGGATGACATCATCAAGGATGCCACAGGAGGTAAAACACTTTGCTTCCCCAAACTAGCAAGGGTAAGGGGCCACGCCAAGGGCAAGGGCCCTCCTTTACTGCACGTAAGCGTTTTTTTTCGCCCCCTTAAGGCGACAGGGAAAAGACCCCAGGCCGATAAAGCGCCTGCCCAAGGACAGAAGCGTCCTTGGTCCCGTAGACCCAACAAGCCTGCGGACAAATCTGCGTCCACATGAAGGTCCGCCCCCACCCAGCTCTCGGGTGGGGGGACGTCTTCGCAAATTCGCGACTCAGTGGACTGCTCTAGTCTCCGACAGGTGGGTTTGCGAAGTAATCTCCTCAGGCTACAAGATAGAATTTCTCTCTTGTCCTCCAGACAGATTCATCACCTCCAATCTCCAGCTACTACCGACCCGTCGGGAGGCCCTGTAAGGGGCGGTCCAGGGTCTACTGGAACGCGGGGTAGTTATTCCAGTTCCAGAACAGGAACGGGGTCAGGGTTTTTACTCAAATCTGTTCATTGTGCCGAAGAAGGAGGGGGTTCGTCCAATCTTGGATCTCAGAGCCCTCAATTGCTTTGTGAAGGTACAAAGATTTCAGATGGAGTCGGTTCGATCTGTAGTCACGGCTCTCCATCCGGGGGACTTTCTGGCCTCCTTGGACATCAAGGACGCATACCTGCATGTCCCCATATACTCCAGACACCAGAGGTTTCTGCTATTTGCTATCGGGAAGAACCACTACCAGTTTGTGGCCCTCCCGTTTGGCCTTGCCTCAGCACCCAGGACGTTCACCAAGGTGCTCGCAATGATTCTGGCACTTCTAAGACAGCGGGGTATCGCTATCATAGGTTACTTGGACGACCTTCTGCTGAAGGCCCCTTCAAGCTCAGAATTAGAGGTAAGCGTGTCCATTACCTGTCAGACTCTTCGAGACTGTGGTTGGATACTAAACACGCAAAAGTCAGTATTGGTGCCGACTCAACGCCTAGTGTACCTGGGGTTAATTCTGGATTCCTCAGAGGCAAAGGTATTCCTCCCTGTGGGGAAGTTGCAGACCCTCCGGGCTGCAGTACGGCAGCTGGCTTCCAGGAATTGGTCGTCACTCCGTTTTTGCATGCGAGTGTTGGGCCTCATGGTAGCCTCCTTCGAGGTGGTCCCATATGCTCAATACCACACTCGAGTGTTACAGAAGGAAGTTCTGTCCAGATGGAACAGATGCCCTTCATCTCTGGATTATCAAATCAGAGTGAGCCACCTAGTCAGGAGATCCCTGGTATGGTGGCTGACAGCACCGGCTCTAATGGCCGGGAAGTTATTTCTTCCGGTTTACTGGATAGTGATCACGACGGACGCCAGCCTTACAGGTTGGGGGGGAGTCTGGGGTGTCCAGTCGGCGCAAGGTCGCTGGACCCCAGAGGAAGCCCTCCTGCCGATCAATGGCCTGGAGATCCGGGCGATCAAGCTGTGCCTCTTCAAATGGTCTCAGAGGCTGCAAGGGCGTCCAGTCAGGATCCAGTCAGACAACGCCACAGCAGTGGCATATGTCAATCATCAGGGAGGAACAAGAAGCTCAGCTGCAGCATCGGAGATCGCTCGCATCCTGAAGTGGGCAGAGAGGAGCGTACCGGCACTGTCGGCCGTGTACATTCCGGGTGTGGAAAACTGGCAGGCGGACTTCCTGAGCCGCCAGATGCTGGACCAGGGAGAATGGTCCTTACACCCGGAGTTGTTCCAACTCCTCTGCCAAAGATGGGGCACGCCAGACATAGATCTTCTGGCTTCCCGACTCAATCGGAAGGTATTGAGATTTGTGGCCCGGTCAAGAGACCCATGGGCAGACGCAACGGACGCGTTGGTAGCATCGTGGGGTCAGTATCGGCTAATCTATGCCTTCCCTCCCTTAAGGCTTCTTCCTCTTCTGCTCTGCAGAGTGGAGGCAGAGGGAATTCCAATGATCCTAATCGCTCCAGATTGGCCTCAGCATCCCTGGTACGCCGATCTAGTACGTCTGGTAGCAGACGTCCCCTGGCGCCTACCACTACGGAAGGACCTGCTATCGCAAGGTCCCATATTCCATCCTGCTTTACAGTCATTGGCTTTAACGGCATGGCTGTTGAGAACCAGGTACTGAGAGATCGGGGCCTGTCAGACTCAGTAATCTCTACTATGAGAAGTGCTTGAAAACCGTCCTCTAGGAAGGTCTATCACCGCACTTGGAGGGCCTACATCTCCATGTGTGAGGAAATGAAATGGCATCCGTGTACCCATTTGGTTTCCAGAATCCTGCTGTTTTTACAGCATGGGGTGGACCAAAGGCTTGCCCTAAGTACGATTAAGGGACAGATATCTGCCCTGGCTGTCTTTTTTCAGCGACCCCTGGCGACTCTCTCTCTCGTGAGTACATTTGTGCAGGGGGTCCGACATGTGGCCTCTCCGGTCCGTCCCCCGTTACCTCCGTGGGACTTGAACCTGGTCCTCTCGGTGCTCCAGAAGGCACCGTTTGATAATATTAGAGATATTCCCCTGTTGACACTTTCTCAGAAAGTGGTCTTTTTGGTGGCTGTTACGTCAGTTAGACGAGTCTCTGAGCTGGCAGCCTTGTCCTGCAAGGCTCCCTATTTGATTTTCCACAAGGATAAGGTGGTGCTGCGGCCGCAGCCTTCCTTTCTTCCGAAAGTCGTTTCGGCTTTTCATCTCAACGAAGACGTTGTACTTCCATCCTTGTGTCCTCAGCCGTCGAATCCCAAGGAGTCGGCGTTGCATTCCTTGGACGTTGTCCGAGCTTTGAGAGTATACCTATCTGCTACTTCCCTGCTCCAGAAAATCAGATTCACTGTTTGTTTCGGTGGCTGGTCCCAAGAAGAGCCAAGCAGTCTCGTCGGCCACCATCTCTAGGTGGATCCGACAGATACTAATCCAGGCTTACGCCTTAAAGGGTCAGGCGCCCCTCTTTCCTGTCACGGCGCATTCGACCAGGGCAATAGGTGCCTCTTGGGCTTTCCGACATCAAGCGTCTGTTTCCCAATTATGTAAAGCGGCGACTTGGTCGTCCGCTCACACTTTCACAAAATTCTACAATGTTGATGTAGGTGCATCTTCGGATGCCTCTTTCGGCCGCAAGGTTTTGCAGGCGGCTGTTTAGAGTTGCAACTCCTCCGTTGGAGGAGTGCTGTTTTGTGTTTTGGGGTGAAGTTTGTTTTTATGCTGTTACCACCCCTCGTTTTTTCTCTGACACTGCTTTGGGACGTCCCACTTTGTCAATAGAGAAGCTGTGTCGGTCCATGGACGAAAGAGTAAATAGGATTTTTTACTCACCGTAAAATCCTTTTCTCTGAGTCCATGGACCGACACAGCACCCACCCCTCCTTTTAAGTTTGTACTGCTTTTTGACGAACTGATCTGCGATGTGCAGACTGAGAAGGGTATACCCAGAGGGTCCGCCCCCTGGGCGGTACTGTAGAAGGTGTGATGCAACACTTTTTACAAGTTTTTCTGCCTAGTCACTCCTAATTAACGGATAATACCCACTTTGTCAATAGAGAAGCTGTGTCAGTCCATGGACTCAGAGAAAAGGATTTTACGGTGAGTAAAAAATCCTATTTTTCCACAATGTATGCCCTCAAAACTTGGGCCTATTCACAGGGGCAATGATCCCCGTACAGTGTGAAAGGGTTGTGTGTTTGTTTTTTTTTGTTTTGCAGCGCCTCAACTTCTAGGGGCCATGTGCAGGCTTCTGTTAGGATGTAGCTGCTGGTTCGTGGGTGAGCGGTCCTGACTGCGGACGTATAAAGCCACCTTTGCATGCAGGGACTAGAGTTGTCTCCTACACTGTGTTCATCAATAGAAGCACACAGCCCCGTAGCCAAGGATGGCAAGGCTCTCCCCTCCTTCTCAAAGCTAACAGACTGACTGGAGACTGCACTGTTAACTTTTTCTGGCGAAGACACAAAACAGCATTTAAAAAAATATTGCAGAATACACAGGATCCCAATATAGTACAGGCAAAAATCTTTGTATACCTTTTTATATCTTCAACATCAAGATTTTATTCAGTACCGCAAGTTGCCTGGTACTTTTTTTTTTTTTTTTTTTTTGTCTTTCTGTCATCAATTTCTGTCTATTCTTATGCCGCGTACACACGGCCGTTTTTCCCGTCGAAAAAAACGACATTTTTCCCATTCGACGAGAAAAACGATAGTCTGTGGGCTTTCTGTCGTTTTTTTTCGACGAGAAAAACGGCATTAAAAACGACGAGAAAAATTAGAACATGTTCTAATTTTTCTCGTCGTTTTTTTCGACATGTTTTCCGCGGCAGTGTTTCCCATAGGGAAACACTGCCGCGGAGCCCACACACGGTCGTTTTTTTCGACCCAAAAAAAAATGAGGTGAGGAAGGAAAAATATTCTGGATGGCCGCACTCTGCAAAGGATGCTGGTTTATTGATAAAATCCACAAATACAGCAAAGGCACTCAAAAATAAACACAGAAGTAGGCTAACGCGTTTCACATTGTGAGATGCTTACTCACGACATTTAAAACGGCCGTGTGTGAGGGGAACAAGCTGTTCCTCGTTTTTAACGTCTATTTTTTTCGACTGTGTTTTCACCGTCGAAAAAATCGATCGTGTGTACGCGGCATTAGAAGCAATGTGGAAGGAAGACTGTTTTCCAAATATCATACATATAACCATGTTTCATTAAAATATTATCATAATTCATCTGTAACCCCTTGATAATCCTCCAAAGAACTACAAATCTGGCATTGCCGAATAAACTGGAACTCCTGTTGGTGATGCTGAAAAGCCGCCTCCTTTGGGTAGGTGTTGTAAAAAGCTGCTTCCTGGGGGGCAGTGTTGGTAAAAAGCTGCTCATTGGGGGTCAGTGTTGGGAAAAGGTTGCTTCCTCGGGGTTGGTGTTGGGGGAAAGGTTGATTCCTTGGGGTCGGTGTTGGAAAAAGGCCGCCACACTGGGGTCGGTGTTGGGGGGGGCGCCTCCCTGGGGTCGGTGTTGGGGGGAAGAGCCGTCTCCCTGGGGCCAGTGTTGGGGGGGGGGGGGAAGAGCCGCCTCCCTGGGGCCAGTGTTGGGGGGGGGGGGGGAGAGCCGCCTCCCTGGGGCCGGTGTTGGGGGGGGGGGGGAGAGAGCCGCCTTCCTGGGGTCGGTGTTGGGGGGGGGGAAGAGCCGCCTTCCTGGGGTCGGTGTTGGGGGGGGGGGGGAGAGCCGCCTTCCTGGGGTCGGTGTTGGGGGGGGGGGAAGAGCCGCCTTCCTGGGGTCGGTGTTGGGGGGGGGAGAGCCGCCTTCCTGGGGTCGGTGTTGGGGGGGGGGGGGAAGAGCCGCCTTCCTGGGGTCGGTGTTGGGGGGGGGGGGGGAGAGCCGCCTTCCTGGGGTCGGTGTTGGGGGGGGGGGGGGGAAAGAGCCGCCTTCCTGGGGTCGGTGTTGGGGGGGGGGGGGAGCCGCCTTCCTGGGGTCGGTGTTGGGGGGGGGAGAGCCGCCTCCCTGGGGTCGGTGTTGGGGGGAAGAGCCGCCTCCCTGGGGTCGGTGTTGGGGGGAAGAGCCGCCTCCCTGGGGTCGGTGTTGGGGGGAAGAGCCGCCTCCCTGGGGTCGGTGTTGGGGGGGGGGGGGGAAGAGCCGCCTCCCTGGGGTCGGTGTTGGGGGGGGGGGGGGGGAAGAGCCGCCTCCCTGGGGTCGGTGTTGGGGGGGGGGAGAGCCGCCTCCCTGGGGTCGGTGTTGGGGGGGAAGAGCCGCCTCCCTGGGGTCGGTGTTGGGGGGGGAAGAGCCGCCTCCCTGGGGTCGGTGTTGGGGGGGGGGGGGGAGGAGCCGCCTCCCTGGGGTCGGTGTTGGGGGGGAGGAGCCGCCTCCCTGGGGTCGGTGTTGGGGGGGGAGGAGCCGCCTCCCTGGGGTCGGTTTTGGGGGAGGAGCCGCCTCCCTGGGGTCGGTGTTAGGGGAAGAGCCGCCTCCTTGGCCTCCCAGAGTGAGCGCAGAACACTTAGTGATCAGTTGATTACAATGGGTGACCGCAGTGGTGCTTTTTATGCAGGCGCCATACAGGTCTGTTTGTCGTCTAATTCTTGCTGGAGAAAATGGGAGGCCTTTCCCTCGCTTCTTTTGATGCTGCCTCATATTGCTGTGTGGTGGGGTGGTGCTGTTGGGGTTTTTTTTTTTGTTTTTTTTATTAGGTCATTAATTTTGCTGCCCCTTATTGCCCTGGGTTTTGGATCAGGAAGTGTGCCTCACTCCTACTGCTGTGTCTTTTGGGTCAGGAGGCCTGCTTTGCTGCCTTGTTTAGCTGTGACTTGATTGATTGGGGGTCTGTTTTGCTGCCTTGTATTGCTCTGTGTTTTGGATCAAGAGGTTTTGTTGCCTCGTATAGCTGTTTTGTTTTTTGTATCAGTGGTTTGTTTTGTGGCCTCATATTGTAGTGTCTTCTGGGATCAGGGGGTCTGTTTTGTTGCCTCCTATTGTAATGTCGTTTTGGATGTGGGGGGGTCTGTTTTGCTGAATCATATTGCTATTTCTATTGGATCGGGGGGCTGATTTGCTGAGTCATATTGCTTTTTCTATTGGATCGGGGGGCTGTTTTGCTGCTCCGTATTGATGTGTCTTTTCAGATCAGAAGTTTTATAATACAGGATTTGGTGTCACCAGGCTAGAATGTGACAGTCGTGTGACTCTTGTATCCTCCTGCAGTCATTGCCAGCAGATTAATCGCTGCCTCAGGTTTCTCCAGGGCTGCTATGCCCACTTCTTCCGTGGGCTGCTTGTCTGTAGTTCTTCATTTACCAGCCACCACATAATTGCATCACGCTGGCCGCAGTGGGAGGACCTTGGGTCCCATCCACTAACACGGCTAAATTTGATAGGCTCGTGGTCTCTCCAACCCACTATGACATAACACCATGATTGATACGCCATGAGACTTCTGGTCTGTCACTCCCATTTTTGCCTGCCGGGCAGACTGTAAATGAGCACAATCTGCTACAATCCCCATTGCATGGTGGGAATTTGTAGGTCCTTCCAATGGGGATGTTTTCCATGGAGTAATATATTCAAGACAGCTCTCGAGTCTTTTTCCTGAGCAGCGAGAATAAATGGCTCTGGAGGATGGGAAGACTTGGCTGAAAAGCACAGAAGGAAGCCAGAAATGTTTTGTATATATTTTCCTTAATCTATTACTCAATGGAAATATTCATTCCTCATTTTTAGATTTATGTTCAGCATATGTTAGTTGAAATTCAAAGGAATAAATTGCTTTACGTGCCAACAGAGTTGTTCTGTTAAGTCACTGTTGAGGTTCACTCACCTCTTCCATACAGCACAGCCAGGTCCCTGACCTCATTTTTATCTTTTGCAATGAAAATGCTTTGATCAAGGCCCTTCAACAGCCTGTGATTGGATAGTAGAGGAGCAGCAGTGTAGTGATTAGGTCATCCCTGTGTGTGCTCTCCCCCCTATCAGCACGTTAGATTGGCAGCACTGCGCAATGCAGGAGACAGCGATTGCTCCCAGTCCTTTCCTGAGCTCATGCATTTCTTAAATTCCTTATATAACCTTTACCTGAACTCACCCACTCCCTACCTCCCTTAGGTTGGCCATGTATACGGTGTGACCCTGGGTGGCAGGAAAGCAATTCACACGGAGAGCGTTGCCAGGGGAATCAGCCATTGTATTCTCCCTGCATGGGGGCTGCCGTCCCCACTGGGGAAGCCCCCGCTAACCATAATTGCAATCAATCAACTTGGTACAGTCAGCCTGCCCGTTAATGGTTCGAATCTCGGCCTGTTCCTGCTGAACTGAGCGAGATTCGAATCGCGAATGGCCAGCCTTATATTGATTTCTCCCAAGCTCACCTACTCTGTGACTCCGTTATTACTTCCCTTTCCCAAACTCATTTACATATATACTACCCTTACCTGAGCTCACCCCCCCCCCCCCCCACCCAGCTCGCTTATAGATCCTAGACTTCCTTTACCAAGCTCTTGCACTTACTGAATCCATTATACCTTACCTACCCAATCTCACCCACTCTACAACTCCTTTCCCAAGCTCGTCCACGGTCCACCGATACTTACCTTAACTGAGCTCACCCACCCCCAACTCTTATACTTCCCTTTCCCAAACTCGCCCATTTAAACCTCCCTCCAAGCTCACCCATTCCCCGACTCCCTTTTCCTGCGCCCACCCACCTGTACTTTCTTACATGAGCTCACTTGCCTCCCAATTCCCTTTTATACTTCCATTTCCCGAACTCCCCTACCTATACTTTCCCTTAACCAAGCTCACCCACCCTCTGACTCCCTTATACTTCCCTTATCCAAACTCGTCCACCTAATACTACCCTTATCTGAGCTCACTCACCCCCCGACTCCCTTATACTTCCCTTTTCCAAACTCGTCCACCTAATACTACCCTTAACTGAGCTCACCCACCCCCTGACTCTCTTATACTTCTCTTTTCCAAACTCGTCCACCTAATACTACCCTTATCTGAGCTCACTCACCCCCCGACTCTCTTATACTTCCCTTTTCCAAACTCGTCCACCTAATACTACCCTTATCTGAGCTCACCCACCCCCTGACTCTCTTATACTTCTCTTTTCCAAACGCGTCCACCTAATACTACCCTTATCTGAGCTCACTCACCCCCCGACTCTCTTATACTTCCCTTTTCCAAACTCGTCCACCTAATACTACCCTTATCTGAGCTCACTCACCCCCCTGACTCTCTTATACTTCTCTTTTCCAAACTCGTCCACCTAATACTACCCTTATCTGAGCTCACTCACCCCCCGACTCTCTTATACTTCCCTTTTCCAAACTCGTCCACCTAATACTACCCTTATCTGAGCTCACCCACCCCCTGACTCTCTTATACTTCTCTTTTCCAAACTCGTCCACCTAATACTACCCTTATCTGAGCTCACTCACCCCCCGACTCCCTTATACTTCCCTTTTCCAAACTCGTCCACCTAATACTACCCTTATCTGAGCTCACCCACCCCCTGACTCTCTTATACTTCTCTTTTCCAAACTCGTCCACCTAATACTACCCTTATCTGAGCTCACTCACCCCCCGACTCCCTTATACTTCCCTTTTCCAAACTCGTCCACCTAATACTACCCTTATCTGAGCTCACTCACCCCCCGACTCTCTTATACTTCCCTTTTCCAAACTCGTCCACCGAATACTACCCTTATCTGAGCTCACTCACCCCCCTGACTCTCTTATACTTCTCTTTTCTAAACTCGTCCACCTAATACTACCCTTATCTGAGCTCACTCACCCCCCGACTCTCTTATACTTCCCTTTTCCAAACTCGTCCACCTAATACTACCCTTATCTGAGCTCACTCACCCCCCGACTCCCTTATACTTCCCTTTTCCAAACTCGTCCACCTAATACTACCCTTATCTGAGCTCACCCACCCCCTGACTCTCTTATACTTCTCTTTTCCAAACTCGTCCACCGAATACTACCCTTATCTGAGCTCACTCACCCCCCGACACCCTTTATAGATCCTTTTCTGGACTCCCCTCCCTTACCTGAGTCCACTCTCCTATAGTTACCTTACCCAAGCTCACCCACTCCACAAATCCTTTTATACTTCCCATTTCCATGCTCCTCCACATATACTTCCCTTACCTGAGCTCAGCCCTCCCTCCCCCCCGGCTCTTGAACTTCCCTTTACCAAACTCGCCCAATTAAACTGCCCTTACCCAAGCACACCCACCTGTACTTCCTTACCTGAGCTCACTAGCCTCACAGTTCCCTTTTATACTTCCATTTCATGAACTCGCCCATCTGTACTTTCCCTTAACCGAGCTCAAGCAACCCCCCCAACTCTCTTATACTTTCTTTTCCGAACTCGCCCACTTCAACTTCCTTACGCTTCCCTTACCCATGCTCCACTGCTGCTGTTGTGCCTAAAATCTGTCTAACCTGTGTAACCTGTTTATCAGAGTTTACAAAGGGCAGATGATATTGTCGGGTTACTTACCAATCTGAGCAATGCATTGTGGGTGGAGGTTTGCGTACGTCGCCATACCTGGAAGTGGCACCTACAGTGATGGGGGAAAAAAGTATTTGAGCCCCTGCTGATTTTGTACGTTTGCCCACTAACAAAGAAATGATCAGTCTATAATTTTAATAAAATGAAGGAATGTATTTGGACAGCCGCACTCCAAAAAATCTTTATTGCCTTTATTGGTAAAACAGGATAAAAAACTACAAGCCACAGCAAAACTGAACACACAGCTGACGCGTTTCACACTAATACTCAGTGCTTAATCATAGCTGACACTCACAAAAATTTCTAATAAATACTCTTGGGCCCTTACATATGTATACATTCATATATAGTGGAACAACAATGTTCACTTATATGCATACCTATACAGCTATTTTGCTTTGTGCCGAACACATCGTGCCTATATCAAGTCGTCCGATGCCTTCACCACCATGTACACGTGTGTGTCCCGTCATATTACCCAGGTCAATAACATGAATATCTAGTTGCTTATGTCACCTTATGGCGCCGGGTAAGGCGATCACACACACATGTGGTACATACATGGTTAACTCAGAGTTTGAGATCCACCCCGTGAGGGTCCTGCCAATGTTAAAACGTCTGCTTTGTCTCTTTTTCTTCAGTTTTACAATTTCTTTTGCTCTTGGATGGGGGAATCGTTATAATAAGATTTTTTTCAGCCCAATACAAGGACTGTCCCCACATATAAATCGAGCCTTTGAAATCAATGAAGAAATAGTCTGAATAAGACAGACGTTTACTTATAAACATTTATATACTAGTGCAGATTTTATGTTTCAGGTATAGGCCCCTTTCACACTGGGGCGGGCAGGTGCGGTGGCGGTATAGCGGCGTGATTTTCAGCGCCGCTATACCGTCGTTATCACCGCGGTATGCGGCCGCTAGCGGGGTGAATTTAACCCCGCTAGCGGCCGAAAAAGGGTTAATACCGCCCGCAAACCGCGGCTATTGCCGCGGTTTGCGGGCGGTATTACCCCGGTGTCCCATTGATTTCAATGGGCAGCCGCGGTAAAGGAGCGGTGAACACACCGCTCCTTCACCGCTGTAAAGATGCGGCTAGCAGGACTTTTGGAGCGGTCCTGCTAGCGCACCGCTTCAGTGTGAAAGCCTTCGGGCTTTCACATTGAAGAATACAGGGCACGATTTTTTCAGGCGGTATAACAGCGCTAATATTAGCGCTAAACCGCCTAAAAAACGTGCCAGTGTGAAAGGGGCCTTAATGTTTATATTTTTTTTTATGTACAACATGTGGTTAGTTTTCGTTTTATTTTCAAGCTTCATTAATGATTTTAGTGTGTGTGTATGTGTGTGTGTGTGTGTGTGTATGTGTGTGTGTATGTATATATATATATATTTATTTATTTCTGCAATGATTCAGAACAAGCCCATCTATGTATACATTGATTTACAATGTATCCTGTTTTACCACGCATTGCCAGCACCCGTGGATTCTGAGAGGAGGTTAATTACCAACTAAACCAGGGGTCTCCAAACATTCTAAACAAAGGGCCGGTTTATTGTCCTTCAGACTCCTTGGAGGGCCAGACTTTGGCCAGCGGGAGTAGACATTTTCCTGGCATCAGTGGGAGTAAACATCTGGTATTAGGAGGAGGAATAGTGCCCCATTGCTGCTATCATAGGGAGAAATAGTGCCCCATGGCTGGTATCCTAGGGAGGAATAGTGCCCCATTTGTGGTGTCAGTGGGAGAAATGGTGCTCCATTGTCGGTGTCAGATGGCAGAATAGGGTCTCATATCAGTGGGAGGGATAGTGCCCCAAGGGCCAGATAAAGGCAAGCAAAGGGCTACAGTTTGGAGACCACTGAACTAGACCAACCTGGAGCGGTAACTCCCTTCCCCTATCTATAATTTTAATGGTAGGTTTATTTTTACAACGAGTAAAAAAATAACAAAAATATCCCAAAAAAAACGCATTTCAAAAAAGTTATAGATTGATTTGCATTTTAATGAGTGAAATAAGTATTTGATCCCCCTATCAATCAGCAAGATTTCTGGCTCCCAGGTGTCTTCTCTACAGATAACAAGCTGAGATTAGGAGCACTCTCTTAAAGGGTGAAAGAGTGAAATAAGTATTTGACCCCTTCACAAAACATGACTTTATATTTGGTGGCAAAACCCCTGTTGGCAATCACAGAGGTCAGACGTTTCTTGTAGTTGGCCACCAGGTTTGCACACCTCTCAGGAGGGATTTTTTCCCACTCCTCTTTGCAGATTCTCTCATTAAGGTTTTGAGGCTGACGTTTGGTAACTCGAACCTTCAGCTCCCTCCACATATTTTCTATGGGATTAAGGTCTGGTGACTGGCTAGGCCACTCCAGGACCTTAATGTACTTCTTCTTGAGCCACTCCTTTGTTGCCTTGGTCATGCGTTTTGGATCATTTTCTTGCTGGAATATCCATCCACAACCCATTTTTCAATGCCCTGGCTGAGGGAAGGAGGATCTCACCCAAGATTTGATGGTAGATGGTCCCGTCCATTGTCCCTTTTTTGATTCGGTGAAGTTGTCCTGTCCCCTTAGCAGAAAAACACCCCCAAAGCATAATGTTTCCACCTCCATGTATGACGGTGGGGGATGGTGTTCTTGGGGTCATAGGCAGCATTCCTCCTCCTCCAAACACGAGTTGAGTTGATGCCAAAGAGCTTGATTTTGGTCTCATCTGACCACAACACTTTCCCCCAGTTCTCCTCTGAATCATTCAGATGTTCATTAGCAAACTTCAGATGGGCTGTACATGTGATTTCTTGAGCAGGGGGACCTTGGGGGCTCTGCAGGATTTCAGTCCTTCACGGTGTAGTGTTACCAATTGTTTTCTTGGAGACTATGGTCCCAGCTGAGATCATTGACAAGATTCTCCCGTGTAGTTCTGCGCTGATTGATCATTGAAACTCCACGAGGTAAGATCTTACATGGAGCCCCAGACCGAGGGAGAGTGACAGTTTTATTTTGTTTCTTCCATTTGTGAAAAATCGCACCAACTGTTGTCACCCTCTCACCAAGCTACTTGGCGATGATCTTGTAGCCCATACCAGCCTTGTGTAGGTCTAAAATCTTGTCCCTGACTTAGGGCTGGGAAAAAAATCGATTTTAATCTTGAATCGAGTTTTGAGTTCAAATCGATTCAGATTTGAAGAAAATCGATTTTTTTCGATTTTTTTTATTTTATTTTTTATATATTTTTTTTCCTTCAAAGTTTCCGTAGCAGGGCTGCAGGGGGCGTATCCGGAATGGCACTTGGCGGCGTTACCCCAATTACATCTACTCACCGCAGCCGCCGCGAGTAGATGTAATGTAACACTAACTAACCGCAAGCCGCCGTCTGCCTACCTGATCAGCGTGTCATGCAGACAAACGGCGGCCATGGCAGTGATCAAAAGCTGCGCCTCCCGAGTCCTCGTCGTCTGTGATAGGCGGAACACTCAATTTCACAGCAGGCAGTGTTCAGCCTATCACGGACATCCTCTCATCCTCGTCTGTGTTATGAGGATGAGCGGATGTCCGTGATAGGCGGAACACTGAATGCTGGGAAATTGAGTGTTCCGCCTATCGCAGACGAGGAGGAGGCGCGGCTTTTGAATACTGGAATGGCCGCCGGTGTAGCAGTAAAATCCGTAACCCACGAAAATCTGCATCAGGTACGGGCACAGTGATTGAAGCATGGGCACAGTGAGGCATGGGCACAGTTCAATTCAACTAAGAGTAACCTCAGGATTTTTTGTTGTTTTATTAGCTAAATCCAAATACAGTATTAATAATTTGGATGTTTAGCAATCTTTGTTGCACACTGACTTTGCAGTTAGAGAAAGGGTTTGCCTTTGCAATTTTCTTTGTTGATGCACTTTAATTAATATAATAATAATAAAAAAATCGAATCGTAAATCAAGTTTTTTATAAAAAAATCGCAGATTTTTTGGGGGGGAAAATCGCCCAGCCCTAACCCTGACATCCTTGGACAGCTCTTTGGTTTTGCCCATTATGGAGAGATTGGAATCTGATTGCTTCTGTGAACAGGTGTCTCTTATACAGGTAACAAGCTGAGATTAGGAGCACTCCCTTTTAAGAGTGCTCCTAATCTCAGCTTGTTACCTGTATAGAACACACCTGAGAGACAGAAATCTTGCTGATTGATAATGGATCAAATACTAATTTCACCCATTTAAATGCAAATCAATTTATAACTTTTTTGAAATGCACTTTTCTGGATTATTTTTTTTTGTTATTCCGTCTCTCACTGTTAAAATAAATCTACCATTAAAATTATAGAATGATCATTTGTCAGTGGGCAAATGTGCAAAATCAGCAGGGGATCAAATACTTTTTTTTCCCCTCACTGTATTTGTAATAGCTCCATTGAGGTGATGGGGCAAATGGAAAGGTGAGTAGAGGCGGGGCTAGTAAGGAACTCCCCAAATAGGCGAAGTAATAAGGTATCCTTTTTATATTCAGAATCCTATCCAAAGGTCCGTATAAAAATTTGACAAATTGCCTCTTTATCCCCACAACTGCGCAGAGGACAAGGAGACCTCACCCGTGTGCTAGCAGAATAGGGAGGGGGTCTTTGCAGTAAGTGTGCCAAAATCAATAATCAAATTGATCCTTTGGATACATTATGATTTAGGAATTGATCTGGGAGCCTCTGTAGGGTTGTGGCTCTTCAGTTTTTTCCTGTATGATGGTCTCTGCAAGAGGTCTTAGTAATAGTAATTGCCACCTTTCTTCTTACAGCCTAAACTGTACAGATCGGTGATTGAGGATGTGATTAATGATGTGCGGGAGCTCTTCCTGGATGAGGGAGTCGATGAACAGGTTCTGATGGAGCTCAAGACGGTGAGTATACACAACAGGATTTTGTTAAATAACCGGTTTACCCAAAAGTAATATTTTTGTTGGACCCCTTTCACATTGAGGTGCTTTTCAGGCGCTTTTGCGCTAAAAATAGCACCTGAATAGCTCCTGAAAACTGCTTCCCATTCATTTCAATGGATGCTTTCACACTGGGGCGGTGAGCTGGTGCGGCGGTGAAAAAAGTCCTGCAAGCAGCATCTTTGGAACGCTTAAAGCACCTCAAAAACGCCTCTCCAATGAAATTAATAGGAAGTGTCATGTCACGTGGCCTTTAAAAAAAGCGCACCACTAGCACCTCAAAAGCGCCCAACGTTTTATGGGCAGTTTTTTAAGCACTTCAGCGTGAAATGGGTCTTAGGCGGTGTCACTTTATCTCTTAAAAGGGACCTCTACCATTATCCTAATTTATTATAGTTCCCACATTATACAGTATATTTTGGCCTTTTAATTTTTTACTTGTCAGGCTGCTTTAATTGCTCTCTTCTGCAGATGGAAGCAAATTCCTTTGATCTGGAGATGAATGAAACAGAGTAGATACAAAAGTATCAATGTTACTTTGAATCTCTATCATGTCTGATCAATGTTACTTTGTATCTCCATCTCCTGTCTGATCAATGTTTATAAACAATGTTACCTTGTATCTCTCTGTTTATAAACAATGTTACTTTGTATCTCTCTGTCTCCTATCTGAACAATGTTTATAAACAGAGAGATACAAAGTAACATTGTTTATAAATATTGATCAGACAGGAGATGGAGAGAAACAATGTTACTTTTGTATCTCCCTATCTCCTGTCTGATCAATGTTTTATGAACAATGTTTTTTTGTTTCTCTCCTTTATTTTATGTCTGGTCTGTTTTTTGGGAGCAGCAGCAGCTTCTACATCGGTTCTATTTGGAAAGCAACTCCTGGCTGTCATTTTGACGGTCAGGAATTGACAACAAGGATGTTGAGCAGGAGGACAGAATGTGTACTACACATGCTCTATGTACTTTGGTGTTTAAATGTAAATTACTAACCATCCAGAATTTTAACAAATGCATTAAACTGATTTAAAAATGTAATCTGTATATGAATGGGGGGGGGGCACCCCTTTATGATCATTGCCATTTTGTTTACAACGCACCAATATGCTTGGCGCTGTACAGGTAGTAAATGTATACAGACATGTGAGGTATCTACAGTCTGGCACACCAGGGCGCACAGCAGTCAGATTTATAAAGGCGTTTATAGTAGAATAAAGTGAGAAAATACTGGATTTACTCCCAGCATGCACCAAAACTGGCGCATATATATATATATATATATATATATATATAAAATATTGTACTTGGCCTTTCATATTTGCATATCTCCCAGGAATCTAGCAGCTGCAGCCCACCTAACAAGCTGGCATTGAACAGGGTATGCTAGGACTTGTAGTTCTGTAATCGGTTATTAATGAACGGCTTTGTGTTTTTTTTTTTTCCAGCTGTGGGAGAATAAATTGATGCAGTCGAAGGCAGTGGACGGGTTTCATTCAGAAGAGCAACAGCTTCTACTGCAGTCTCAGCAGCAACAGCAGCAGCAGCATCATCATCAACAGCAGCACCACCACCACCACCATGTCCAGCATCACCAACAGCATCATCAGACCACGGGACACCAAACTCAAGCACAGCAAGTCCTCATCCCCGCCACACACCAAGGTCAGTCCATACGCTGCAATCTGAGGGTCAGCCATTAGGACTGAATTTGGGAAAATTACAAAGAAACACCTTTTGTAGAATTGTTCTACATTATTATTATTATTATTATTATACAGGATTTATTATACAGGATTTATATAGCGCCAACAGTTTGCGCAGCGCTTTACAACATCAGGGAAGACAGTACAATCACAATACAATTCAAAACAGAGGGATCAGAGGGCCCTGCTCGTTAGAGCTTACAGTCTAGGAGGGAGGGTCACGTGAAACAAAGGGTATTAGCTGTGGGGGATGATCAGGTGTACAGAATGGAAATATAATTGTTAGGTGTGGGTGGGATAGGCTTCTCTGAAGAGGAGGGTTTTTAGGGATCCTCTAAAAGCTAATAGAGAAGGAGATAGACGGACAGATTGGGGTAAGGAGTTCCATAGGCTTGGAGAAGCCCTGGAAAAGTCCTGTAGACGAACATGGGAGGAGGTGATGAGCGAGCTAGAGAGCAGGAGGTCTTGAGAAGAACGAAGAGAACGATTAGGTTGGTATTTGGAGACTAGGTCAGTGATGTATCTAGGGGCAGTGTTGTGGATGGCTTTGTAGGTGGTCGTTAGTATTTTGAATTTAATTTGTTGGGTGAGCGGAAGCCAGTGGAGGGATTGACAGAGAGGAGAAGGAGACACAGAGCGGTTGGTAAGGTGGATGAGTCTGGCAGCAGCATTCATGATGGACTGAAGGGGGGTTAAAGTTTTCCGAGGTAAGCCAATGAGGAGGGAGTTGCAGTAATCGAGGCGAGAAATGACCAGGGAGTGGATAAGGAGCTTTGTTGTATCTTTGGTTAAAAAGGGGCGTATTTTGGAGATGTTGCGGAGGTTGATGCGGCAAGATTTGGACAGTGATTGGATGTGAGGATTAAAGGAGAGTTCAGAGTCCAGAACTACTCCTAGGACTTTGGCGTGTGGGGATGGGCTGATAGTTGTGCCCTCAATTTTAACAGAGAGATCGGGGGAGGAGGCACGAGGGGGAGGAAAAATGACCAGTTCAGTTTTGGATAGATTAAGTTTGAGGAAGTGGTGTGACATCCAAACTGATATATCTGATAGTAAATTAGAGATACGTGAGGCAAATGAAGAAGTGAGTTGAGGGGCAGAGAAATAGATTTGAGTGTCGTCAGCGTAGAGGTGGTATTGGAAGCTGTGGGAGGCTATCAGCTGACCCAGGGAGGAGGTGTAGATTGAGAATAGGAGAGGTCCAAGAACAGAGCCTTGGGGGGACCCCAATTGAGTAAGGAAGGGGAGAGGAGGAAAGGAAGGGGAGAGGAGGAAGTAGAGTTGTAAGTAACGCTAAAGGTGCGGTTGGATAAGTAGGTAGAGAACCAGCGAAGAGCACAGTCGCGGAGTCCAAAGGCATGGAGTTTTTTGAGGAGGAGGGGGTGGTCAACCATATCGAAGGCAGCAGAGAGGTCCAGGAGTAGGAGTACGGAGTAGTGTCCCTTAGTTTTGGCCGTTAGTATATCATTTGTTAATTTTAGGAGGGCAGTTTCTGTGGAATGCTGAGGACGAAATCCAGACTGAAGGGGATCAAGAAGATTATTATCAGCAAGGTGGACTCTCAGTCGGTTGTAGACTAGACGTTCAAGGAGTTTGGATAAAAAGGGGAGCAAGGAGATGGGGCGTAGGTTGTCAGGATTGGATGGGTCCAGAGAGGGCTTTTTAAGTATGGGGCTGACTAGTGCATGTTTCAAAGAGTTAGGGAAGATGCCAGAAGAGAGGGAGAGATTGAATATGTGGGTTATGGAGCGTAGAATAGAGCCAGAGGGTCTATTCTACATCATGTGATCTGTTGGTTGTACAATCTGTGTGTGTGCAGAAATCTTAGAATCGCGTGCCTGCAAATTTCAGATTATATGGTTTTCCTTTTGGGTGGCAGTGTTCTCCATGTACAGTCTAATCCCAGAAAAGCAGGGTGGATAAAAATCGATGTGTTTAAAAAAAAAAAATCCTGATTTTTATTTTAATTGGATTTTTTTGATTTTCAAATCTGATTTATTTTTTATTAAAATGCCTTTAGAGTAAAAATCTATCTAAAGATAGTTTTTCTATTTAATATACATTAATAATTTAGTTTATTCAGCATGAAATGGAGCTTAGTTATGTAGCATAAGGCTGTATATTCTGCAATATTTACATTTTTGGTAAACTCATTCGATGAATGCAAGCTGAGATAACATGCACTGGCAATGTTATTGTTTTAATTATATAAAAGAATTTGAGTAGTTCTCCAACTATGTGTGATTAACCTAAAATAGGTTCTGATATCGCTGTTTTACTAACCTGACAGCTTCTTATTCCAAATGGGAAACCTTCATTTTTGTTTGCAAATCTAAAAGATTCTAACGACCAGCAAGAATAAGTCCTTACATTTAAAGAGCACCTGTCATTTCAGATCCATCATGGCAGCGCCTGTTAGCGGGCATCCACTTACCTGCTGCCGCCACATCCCTCACCTTGTCGTGTCACTATCGTGCGACGCATACTAGCACATTATGATTTAAACTGCACCGTGCCTATTATTATTTTTTTTTGGATGCGGTTTACTACTGCTTTTAATCCCACCAAAAGAAAGCTCTATCTGTCTCTATCTCAAAAAAAAAAAAAAAATCAAAATGTAGTTTGGGTACATTGTTGTATGACCGCGCAATTGTCATTCAAAGTGTGACAGCGCTGAAAGCTGAACATTTTCATTGGCAGGTAGGGGGTAAAAGTGCCCTGTATCAAAGTAGTTAAACTTCAGCAGCCAATACAGTTCTGGTTTAGTTAAGTGGTACTTAGGAAAGAGCAGTAGTTGGTGTATCTGCATTTATCGGGGATGGTCCTCAGTGTGTGGAAGATCCCATGGTGTATCCAGAGTCTCATCAGGACTCAAGACTGGCACACGGAAAGTTTAAATTCCACTGGGCTGTACAGCGATCTCCCCGCTGAGTTATTGTGTTCATTTGGGCATTTGGGGGGGACCACCCCCCGCTAGAACACACCAGTTGGTGCTCGCAGCCATTGCCTGAGAGCGTTGATCGGATGCCAATTGGCTGCTGGTTTTCCAGCAAGCTCCTTTGACAGAAGCCGATCTTGAAATCGGCTTCTGTTAAACAAGGACCTGTACACATGGGTTGAATGTCAGCTGGTATTTACTGTACTGGCAGATTATTCAGCTTGTGTGTACAGGGCTGAAGTCCCTTTTCTTTTAAAAGGGCTGAGCCCTGTGGTGCGGCCAATCTGCCCCTATACATGGCATGTGTTACAGTGTACTAGAAAAGGGCAACAGTTCATGTACCTGCAGTTATCGGGGATGGTCTTTACTGTGAGGAAGATATCATGCTCCATACAGGGCCTCCTATTTAAGACTGTGCCACTCTTACCTAGAGCTAAGCCCTGTGGGGTCAGGCAATCTGCCCCTACACACGGAATGTGTTACTGTGTACTAGTAAAGGGCAGCAGTCCGTTTGCTTGCAGGTATCAGGCATGGTCTTCAGTGTGTGGAAGAAACCAATGCTGTATCCAGGACCCTATCGGGTCCCCTAGTTTAGATTAAATCCTCCAAAAGCAAAAATTGATAAATGAACAAATGGCGCTGAATAAATCTAGTGTACTAAGAGCATACTATAGGTAAAGTCCACTAAAGGTCCAAACAACTGTCCATAATAGTGTGATTTTGTGAAGCAGGTGACGGCAAACCGCATCAGCCGCAGCACCCCACAGAGCGTAACAGACTCTGTGAACGTAGAAAGGAAGACACAGGGGGGCGCCAGACTAAGCGTAGTATTAAAATCACCCTATTTATTAAAACACGACAATGGGCAACTTGTGGTTGATCGACTATCAGATCGGCCGATTATCGAGGGCCGATATTCCGATTTTTCAAATTATCCATATCGGTCACAAACGTACCGATATTGGTCAGACCACCTCCCCCTGTGCCCACGTGGCGCTCGCTGCAGTCTGCCAATCTCTGCCTGCGGTGCGGTGGGCAGCAGAGAGATGACATCTCTCACTGCCCACCTTGCATCACCGCTGTTCCGCCCCTACAGCAGGGCCGTGAAGGCTGATCTTGACAGAGCTTCCACCGCGGGCAAGCAGAGAGATAGTTGGGGGCGGGCGATGACAGATGATGCATGTGGAAGTTTACCCGCTTGGACGCTGCTGGGTAGAGGATGCTAGAAGTAGTGACAAGCTGCATCTGGGTGGCACGCGACGGTGGCAAGTCGTGTACCTGCAGGTATCGCTAATAGTCTTTAGCATGTGCAGGATCCTATGCTGTATTCAGGACCTCATCAGGTCTCCTAGTTGAGACTAAAGCCCTTTCCTTACTAGGGCTAAGCCTTGCAGGGGTGGGCAATCTGCCTCCAATACATGGAGCGTGTTTAACTCTCTTCCTGGAGATCTGTTTTACCTTGTGGGGTTTTGATGTGAGTAGTCCAACTTATCTGCAACTGTCCCCATGTGATGTCAGTCAGACCTCCTTCCTCTTGTCACATGATCCTGCACAGTGCAGCCTCCTTGTCTTCACATGAGCCTTTAATGGAATTGAGAATTCCAATATGGCAAGCATGGCTCAGTATTTGGTATTCCCAGAACTACAAGCTTCTGACAGCAAGACTTTTGTAGTCTTAGAGGGGAGGGGGTGTAAACCAGGAAGGTCCAGGTAAGCTGTATCTTTTAAAGAGTATGTCAGGGCAAAAAAAGCGATCCGTGCTAATTTCCCTGTATATTACCTCTTTTATTAACTCGATTGTACAGATAAATACCTATTGAGCTCTTTGGGATGACAACATGGTGCTTCTGCTGCAGTGACATCCAAAGTAGTGTTGTCAGCCCTGCCTGCTGGACTACAGGACCCCCCCCCCCCCCCCATATCTCTGTTTTTTCTGTACATTCTTATATTCTTTTCCAGCAAAACAATGCTGCTGCTTTGACTTAAAATATCTTCCCCACACACTGTAAGGACAGGGCTCTTGGAAGATGTAGTTCTTGGGGCATGTTTACGTCAGTAACGACTGACCTCCCAGCAGCTACCATGCAATAATTGAAGCCCTGGCTTTGTCACGGTGATTATTAAAGCGATTTTTTTTTTCACTACAGGGACTAGAATTTAAGCTGGAACGTGATCTAGAGGGAAAGGGGGAAGGGGAGGACAATTCGGGTAATTACCAGACATACACACTAAAGACTCCATTTGCAGTGTTGACTTGATGCAGATTTTGTAGGTGGGTTTACTAAAGGCAAATAAACAAATAAAATAAACTTTGCACTTTGCAAGTTCAGTTGCGCTCATTTTCCCCAGAGCTTATTAAATGCAGTCCAGCTCTGCTGATTTCAATCATCCAATCATGCGCAAGCAACAATGCTGTTTTTATCTTATTTGCACCTGATTAGGTATTCTTTAAAAAAAAGTGAAGCTTTACCATATTACATTAAATGTTCAATAAAAAACAAAAAACGAAAAAAAACAACATGTTATACCTATCTGCTCTGTGCAGTGGTTTTGTACAGGGCAGCCCCAATCCTCCACTTTTTTGGGTCCCCTGTGGGCACTCCTGGCCCCTCCTCTTCAGCCAGTGCCCCTGATAGCAAGCCGCTCTCTCACGAGCCCCGCTCTATGCGTCCATGTGTCAGAATAGGGTACTCACCGAGATGCAGAGAGCGGCTCACTTTTGCAATTAAGCGCACTCCACCCCCCTGGAGATGGGACAGAGGGTGGATGGCACAAAGAGGCACCAGCTACCGATAGGCTGAGCAGGACTTGCGAGAAGATCTCAGAAGACAGGTGCAGGAACTGGTGGAGAACAGAACTCAGCTGGTATGGTGGTGCAAAAGTCCAGGACAGGCCAAGGGGGCAAACACCCAAAAGGAGGAAAGTCCAAAGACAAGCAGAGGGTCAAGTACTGGAGATAATCCTGGTCACAGGCTGGAAGGTCAAGTGCAGGAGGCTGGCAGCAAAGTCCGGGTCAAACACAGGAGATGGCAGCGAAATTCAATAAGCAAAGCCAAGGGTCAGGTAAGGAGAGATCAGAGTAGTCCAAAGGCAATCCGGGTCACAGCAGTAAATCGGGCAGGCAGGAAACAGGAACTCAGAATCACAGGAGAAGACAAAACAGCAATTTGCTTGGAGATTTGCTCAGCTTATATAGGCAGCCAGGATGTCATGTGACACACTGAATCAGATTGAGGCTGTTTACTTCCTGACAGGCAGCCAGGATGTCATGTGACACACTGAACAGATAGAAGCTGTTTATTTCCCTGACACCATGAGACATGCAGAGCGGCTGCTCGACCCCACCCCTACTCTCTCCTCATTGGCTCACTGGCCAATGACTCTCGCTGCTTTCTCAGCCAATGAGTAAGTGAGAGACTCAGGAGGAGCTCAGCTCTCATGCACATTGCTGGATCGATGTCAGTATTGGGGGGGGGGGGGGCTGCACACGTTTTTTTTACCTTCATGCATAGAATGTATAAATGGGGGGAAAAAGAACTGAGCCTTTAAAACCACTTTAAGGAAAATGAATGCAGCAACTCCACTCTAATGATTTGTTTGTGTTTCCACCTGCTGCTCCCTCCTCTTCACCTTGCACGCTGAAATTTGAATGCCAAGGAAACCAGTGTCTCCTCCACCTATTCGCCAGCTGTGCCCACTACTTGCCTAGAATGGTCTCTTGTGTAAAAGATGTTATTAAGGTCCCCCTATCCTTCAAACTTCTTTCTACAACATGGTCAACTTGAACTTGATGCTCATCAATCATCTTATTGCTGGAATAATTCCAGCTCATCGGGGATCAGGGGAGAAATTCAGGGTGACTGTTTTCTGGGCCAGCCAAGGCTCCTCCTCAGCCCCACATTCTGTCATTGTCTGACTCCCAGGATCTGCGTTTATTCCAGGGCCAAGTAGGGCCACCATCACAACTCGATTTTTACCTCTCATAGACTTCAGCCATTGGTCACAGCTCTTTTATGGTTACCATCTGTAATGCATTGCTCTTTTAGTAAATGATCGGATTTTTGATTAAAGGCTGCGTCCCACAAGATCAGACAAAGCTGTCATTTTATTACCTTTTCTATTTCTCGCTTGCTTTCTAAGGAAAAGTTGGTGAAGTCCTAGACTCGATCATAGGTGCAAGCTAACTTCGCATCCAGTTCTTAGTGATTTATAAAGGTTGTCGGTTTTTTTTAAAATAACAAACCTGTTTATACTTGCCTGCTCTGTGCAATGGTTTTGCATAGAGCAGCCCCAATCCTGTTCTTGGGTCCCCCGCCGGCGGTCCTGGCTCCTCCCCCACACAGTGCACCTTGCTATGGGGGACCCCAATCCGCGTTCCTGTAAATGGACATTGTCCATTCATACACAGAGCACGACTCAGCCCCACCCCTGCTCTCTTCATTGGCTCACTGGCTGTGATTGAGAGCAGCAGGAGCCAATGGCTCCCTCTTTTGTGTGAGCCAAAGAGAAGAGAGAGACCCAGGGCAGCTCTCGCGCACATCGCTGGATCAAGATGGGGCTCAGGTAAGTATAAGGGAGGAGGGCTGCACACAGAAGGGTTTTTTTTTTATTAACTTTTTCATGCCGGTGCCTCCTTAATCTCCTTTATTGGGGGCACAGACAGCAATAAATCCTGACAGGCGTTCTAATCTAAGCTCTCTACAAATATTGCCTTTTTAGTTATACTTTTATAATTTAATACATTGAATTATTCAAGGTAAAATGCAAGGTATAAAAATAAAACCACCATTAGAACCACTCTAAATGTGTTTTTTTGCCATACAGGGTGTCCCCAGGGGTCCCTCGACTGGTCAAAAAACGTTAGAGCCAGGATTCCAGCACCACTAGTGTATACCAAGTCCACTAAAAGTTTATATGAACAGATTTGAGGATACTTCCAATGTGTTTTCAAGGGGCTCCTAACTCCCCCTTCATCTGGGCCTGTATGCTGGCAATGTTAATGGACAGCAGTGGTGGAATTGGAAAGATTGCAGATCACCAGTCTGACCTAATTCCAAGTTGTAAGCAATTGCTGCCCACCATACCCTTGTCAATGCCAGCACTTAAGCCCTGATGAAGGGGAGTTCTGAACACTCAAAACCTGTTTGATATGTCTCACATGTTGTCAAGAAACTTTTACTGTGCTTGGTATGAACTCGTGGTGCTCTTATTCTTTATATACGGTTTGCTCTTTTGCTGACTTATAGAAAAACAATAAGGACTAATATAAGACTTTTAAAGCAGCAACGTTGGTTTGCAGCACATTAAAAAAAGTTGTCAGTGACCGTTCCCCCTTTTCTAGCTTGACAGGAACACTTAAACAATATGGCTGCCCTGTTCTGCTCAGTGGGTTGCCTAGATTTCAGGTTGGATCTGCACATTTTGTTGATTTAGAATACTGGCTTTGCCTGGTCTGTTAAAATCTCTGTTCTGTTTCAGCTTCTCAACAGCAAGTTCTGATTCAAAACAACGATTCCAAGCTGATCCAGCACATGACTTCCCAAGGAATGGTATGATCCAAATGCTCAACCGCTTTGCACACTCATGTCCAGGATATGAAAAAATGAGACAAGACTTTCACTGATATTCTATTCTCTATCTCTTGCAGAGTGCAGCAGCTACAGCGGCCACCTTGGCGCTACCTGCCGGCGTGACACCTGTTCAGCAGCTCATCACCAATTCTGGTAAGCATAGCGCGGCCTTTAGGGGAGGATTTGCATTTGCAATAGAAGTTGTCAATCGTGGAGTAAAGGTTGGACATAGTAGTGGAGTACTTAGAAGTCACTGTGCTATTATCACTGTTCTGGTTATCCATAGACTGACTGGTAGTCACTGGTGTGTGTGTGTGTGTGTGTGTGTGTCCATGGGATGATGATTAACATGTGACTTTCATGATTGTCCAAGGGGTGTTGGTAGAAGGTCGTCTTTTAACATTTGACTTCTCCATCATTGTACTCGGCTCTGCAGTCTCCCTCACGTTGAACTCCTGTCCTGCCATCTGTCTTCTGGGGGCCTACCTCTAGATGGGTAGCTTGCCGTGTGTGGTCTTTGGCCTATGGTGTGTGTATCCAGTGGCTGCTGGTGGAGGGTTCTCATTAACAGGTGGCTATTCCAACATTGTACACAGCTCTACAGTCGTCTTCTTCCCAAGCTCCTGTCCTGCTTTCAGCCATTAGTCTTCTGGGGGCCTACCCCTAGACGGGGAACTTGCCACATGTGGTCACTGGCCTCTCTCTGTGTGTGTGTGTGTGTGTGTGTGTGTGTGTCTGTCTAAGGGGTGATAGTTTGAAGATCCTACCCCTAGAACAGTGATGGCGAACCTTTTTGAGCCCGAGTGCCCAAACCGCGCCACAAAACCAACTTATTTATTTCAAAGTGCCAACATGAAATTAAACCTACCAGTGGCTCTGTACAGAGGAATGGACTGATCATCCCTCTGAATGATTCCTAAGGGACCAAAAACATACAATTCTGCCCAGAAAATCAATTTTGTGCTTTTTCAAAGGAGTGTGTTACGCTCAGAATCCTGGGATCAGGGATGGATGCATGTGCTCAGAATACTGGGATCAGAGATGGATGCATGTGCTCAGAGTATTGGGATCAGAGATGTATGCATGTGCTCAGAATTCTGGGATCAGAGATGGATGCATGTGCTCAGAATTCTGGGATCAGGGATGGATGCATGTGCTCAGAATTCTGGGATCAGAGATGGATGCATGTGCTCAGAATTCTGGGATCAGAGATGGATGCATGTGCTCAGAGTATTGGGATCAGAGATGGATGCATGTGCTCAGAATTCTGGGATCAGGGATGGATGCATGTGCTCAGAATTCTGGGATCAGGGATGGATGCATGTGCTCAGAATTCTGGGATCAGGGATGGATGCATGTACTCAGAATTCTGGGATCAGGGATGGATGCATGTACTCAGAATTCTGGGATCAGGGATGGATGTATGTACTCAGAATTCTGGGATCAGGGATGGATGTATGTACTCAGAATTCTGGGATCAGGGATGGATGTATGTACTGGGATCAGGGATGGAGGCATGTACTGGGATCAGGGATGGAGGCATGTACTGGGATCAGAGGTGGAGGCATGTACTGGGATCAGAGGTGGATGCATGTACTGGGATCAGAGGTGGATGCATGTACTGGGATCAGAGGTGGATGCATGTACTGGGATCAGAGGTGGATGCATGTACTGGGATCAGAGGTGGATGCATGTACTGGGATCAGGGGTGGATGCATGTACTGGGATCAGGGGTGGATGCATGTACTGGGATCAGGGGTGGATGCATGTACTGGGATCAGGGGTGGATGCATGTACTGGGATCAGGGGTGGATGCATGTACTGGGATCAGGGGTGGATGCATGTACTGGGATCAGGGGTGGATGCATGTACTGGGATCAGGGGTGGATGCATGTACTGGGATCAGGGGTGGATGCATGTACTGGGATCAGAGGTGGATGCATGTACTGGGATCAGAGATGGATGCATGTACTGGGATCAGGGATGGATGCATGTACTGGGATCAGGGATGGAGGCATGTACTGGGATCAGGGATGGAGGCATGTACTGGGATCAGGGATGGAGGCATGTACTGGGATCAGGGATGGAGGCATGTACTGGGATCAGGGATGGAGGCATGTACTGGGATCAGGGGTGGATGCATGTACTGGGATCAGGGGTGGATGCATGTACTGGGATCAGGGGTGGATGCATGTACTGGGATCAGGGGTGGATGCATGTACTGGGATCAGGGGTGGATGCATGTACTGGGATCAGGGGTGGATGCATGTACTGGGATCAGGGGTGGATGCATGTACTGGGATCAGAGATGGATGCATAGGATCAGTGGGATGATGTGAAGGCCCTTCCAAAAGCAGTGTCCTCTGCCCCTTCACATCCCCCCCACATACACAGCAGTGTCCTTGCCGTCCCCTCCTTCCCCCATAGCACTGTCCTACCTGTGTATGTACAAAGTCCTCCACATTGCCATGCTTCAGCGCCGAGCCCCTGCACAGGAAGCCGCTCTCCACGTCCAGGAAGGGAGGAGTCATTCTCCTCCATACACAGCATTACAGGCATCACACGCTGCTTACAGAGCAGACACTCGATGTCCTTTCCAATTGGCTGCCCTCAGTGCATGCAGGGAGGGCTTTACTCGCATCTGCCGCCCCACTGCCCAATCGCACTCATGATAGGAGGAGTCTGCTCCTCCGTGCCTGCACCGCCAGTGAAAGTGACTGCCTTGCTGGGGGATTCCCTCTGCTATCCTGGCGGCGTGCCGAGTGCCCACAGAGGGGGCTTGGAGTGCCAGCTGTGGCACGCGTGCCATAGGTTCGCCATCACTGCCCTAGAAGGTCCTCTTTAATCTGTGACCTCTACTGCATTTATTCAGCACTGCAGTCTTCCTCACCCCCCCCCCCCCAAGCTCCTGTCCTGCTCTTAGCCATCAGTCTCCCAGACAAAGATCTTGCCACGTGTGGTCACTGGCCTATAGTGTGTGTGTCTCCAGCACCTAGTGGTGGAAGGGCCTCTTTAACATGTAACTTCTCCAGCAATTCTACTCTTCACTGCAGTCTTTCTCACCCTGAGCCCCTATACTGCTCTCAGCAGTCGGACTTCCAGGATCCTCCCCCCAGACACAGAGCTTGCCATCTGAAACAACTCATTGTGTATTGTTTGATTGTGTCCAATGATCTCTCTTTTCTTCCTTTTCACAGGTCAGCTGCTACAGGTGGTGAGAGCAGCTAATGGCGCACAGTATATTCTACAGCCCCAGCAGCCCATGGTCCTACAGCAGCAAATGATCCCGCAGATGCAGCCTGGAGGGGTACAAGCTCCAGTCATACAGCAGGTGATGTCCTGATAACCCAAGTGCAGCAGAGGACTCTGTGTATATACGTCTTCCAATTTGAAGGGCCTGTCCCCTTTTGGCTGTTATATATTACTAGCAGTCTGTTCTAAGGCCTCATGTTCACTGCTGCTGGTAAACGGACGTTTAGGAGCAGTTGGGCATTTTTTCAACTGCTCCTGAACTCTCCCCCATGTTATCTTATCAGTACATGTACACCGGCTCATTTATAGTCGTTTATAGGCAGTTGAGTTTAGAGGCTTTTTCTGGAACCCAAAAAAATGCGTTCAGAAGCTGTGTTTAGTGGCATTTCAAGCGCCAAATGCGGCTAAACGTGGTAACTCGCGTTTAGCAGCATTTCTTTTTACAGACGTTTTTCATTTTAACCAAAAATAAATAAAACATTTTTTTTTTTTCAAACGCTTCTAGACACAAATGCGGCTAAACGCAGCTAAATGGCCGTTTTTAGTCGCTGGTTTCTAGCTGTCAAGTTAAATCGTTCAGGAGAGGTTGAACAACGTCCCGTGTACATGAAGCCTTAAGCACACGATCCGAAAATCGTATGAAAAATGCTGCTTTCGAAACGATCGTACGATAATTGGATCGTTAGTACAGAGCTTTCGAAAAGCCGATCAGGACGGGTCATCGGATTTTATTCTGTCAGACATGCATGGAAATTTTTTCCGTACGATGCCAGATCGTACAATTTTCGTTTAATCAGTACAGCTGTCGTTCGAAAATGCAATACAATTGCATTACAACACATGACATCACTTCCAAATTTTTATTCTGTTGTACGAGAATTTTAGTGACTTTAGTAAACTTCAGATTTGATCTGAGATTAGCATGCAAAAAAAAAAAACGGACGATTATTCGTGCGATAATCTCATCGTGTGTACGGGGCATTAGTGATATGAAAGACCATATCTAGATAATTTTGTTTCTAATAGGTTTCTAGACAGGAAATGTGTGGTGTTTTTTTTTTTGCTGGAAATGATTTTCCCTGCCCTCTAAATTATAGCATGTCAACCCATAAATGTTCAAACCAATCTTTGTTTTGGAGTATGGCTGGCTTTGGTCCCCAATTGAGCCTTTTTTTGGAGTCCTCCCACCTGACATCCAGAGCTCTGCTGTGAGTTATATTTGCTGTCCCCCTATGACTGACTGTGGAGAGCTCTCTGGTTGACGGTGACACCTGTGTAGTGTTGTCACTGGCCCTCTAGTTGACTTCCTGTAGCAATATATGGAGAATGCACTCCAGGGAGGCAGCAAGTATTGCTCACAAATCTGTGTAAAAGTACTTATGCGCTGTTATGTAGGTCAGGGATCCTCAAACTACGGCCCTCCAGCTGTTGCGGAACTACAAATCCCATGAGGCACTGCAAAACTCTGACATTCACAGACATGACTAGGCATGATGGAAATTGTAGTTTCTGAACACCTGGAGGGCCGTAGTTTGAAGACCCCCTGATGTAGGTGAATAAAATAAATGAAGAAATAAAGTAAATGTACTTCTCTAACTTCTTATTGAACAGCTGTTATCATTAGTGAACTCAAACACTACAAACCAAGTAAGATATTTATAATTTATCAAGATGGATAAATGGTGCGCTTATTCAAAATCCTTGTGTCATATAAAGAGAAACCCAATAACATATGAATATAGAAGAAATACTCAATGTATCTGTAATCTACTAGACTTATAACTAAAAGATGCCCATATCCAGTATGCAATATTAACACCTTATTCAAAAAAACAACAAACATCAAAAAATGTCCAAAAATATTTTTTTTTGTGACCCAATAAAAAAATGTGTGAGTAATTCATCCACAGAAGATTCGCCCCTGTTATTGAACATACCAAAATCCTAAATTCGTGAAAAGGTACCGCCACCATTAACTGAAAAAGCCGCTCACCTTCAGGAATGACCAGAACGGTCAAACAGCCCCTTTTTAGGGTCTTCAGGTTCTGTGTGGTCCCGCCTGATACGATCCGTCTCACCAGCGGTCCCCCTGATGGGACTATCTCAATAGACTTCTCTCACCAGCGGTCCCCCTGTTGGGACAATTTGGATCCCCTCCTCACGCCTCCCGTTTTGTCTCTGGATATATAAGGAAGAGTTCATAGCGCAATATTGCTAAAACCATCCATTTATTATTTTAAGAATAAAATGTATACACTCACATTTACATCTTTCGGGTATCGGAGACACCGGATTCCCGAAGAAGCCATGTGACACGTGACGCAACGCGTCGGGTGGTGCCAGTTAGGTAATTTCCGGTGTCTCCGATACCCGGAAGTGTGGTGAGGAGGTGATCAGCAGTTACTTCTGCTTTAATGCACTGTCAAAAGATGTTGTAAATATGAGTGTATACATTTTATTCTTAAAATAATAAATGGATGGTTGTAGCAATATTGCGCTATGAACTCTTCCTTTATATATCCTGAGACAAACGGGAGGCGGGAGGAGGGGATACAGATTGTCCCAACAGGGGGGGATTGCTGCTGAGAGGAGTAGATTGAGATGGTCCCAACAGGGGGCTGGTTAGACAGATCATATCAGGTGGGAACACACAGAACCTGAAGACCTTATTGTATGCCACATGGCGCTGTTTGGCCGAATTTAAGATTTGGGCACGTTCAATAACGGGGGCGAATCTCCTGTGAATGAATTACCTACACACATTTTTGTTTGGATCATCACAAAAAAGTTTCTTTTTTGCCCATGTTTTATTTTTTTGATGGATGTTTGGTTTTTTTAATTATTATTGCATACTGGATATGGACATCTTTTAGTTCTGATTTAGTTTCTGATTCATCAAGTATTTCAGTTTGTCGTTTTGTTGTAACATTAACCATCCTGTCCTCCTGCAGGTTTTGGCACCCCTTCCAGGTGGAATGCCCCAGCAGACGGGGGTCATTATCCAGCCGCAGCAGATTCTCTTCACCGGGAACAAGACCCAGGTCATCCCAACCACTGTGTCTGCCCCACAAGCCCCTAGCCAGGGGCAACTTGCTGTAGCCAATGCCCAACAGCCCCAGCAAGGGCAGCAGCAGGCTCCCCTCGTCCTGCAGGTGGATGGGGCCGGGGACACCTCGTCGGAGGAGGATGAGGACGAGGATGAGGACTATGATGATGAAGAGGAGGAGGATAAGGAAAAGGATGGAGAAGATGGACAAGTGGAAGAGGTAAGGACCCCAACATCTGATGACCTTGCCGTTCCAAGAAATAGCCAGGCTTTGTCCCATCATACTTAGAAATAGAGAGAGGGTTAAAGAGGTGTTCATATCCAATGGAGGAAAGCTATAAATAATATGGGCATTCCTTTACCTTATTTGCAGAGGTTGTACTAAAATCTGTACATTGGGATATAGTTATATGGAGCTGGACATGTGATGGCACAAATGGCTGCCTGTAACCCCACTACCTCTGTAGTCACAGTTGGAGTGATATTACCTAAATGTAAGAATTTCAGGCTCATATATACACTCAGCAGCCACTTTATTAGGTACACCTTGCTACTACTGGGTTGGAACCCCTTTTGCCTTCATTTTTCATGGCATAGATTTAACAAGGTGTTGGAAACATTCCTCAGAGATTTTGCTCCATAGTGACATGATGGCATCACGCAGTTGCTGCAGGTTAGTCGGCTGCTCATCCATGATGAGAATCTCTGTTCCACCACATCCCAAAGGTGCTCTATTGGATGAGATGTGGTGAGTGTGGAGACCATTGGAGTACAGTGACCTCATTATCCAGTGGTGAGATGATTGGAGCTTTGTGACATGGTGCATTATCCTGCTGGAAGGAGCCATCAGAAGATGGGGACACTGTAGTCATAAAGGGATGGACATGGTCAGCAACAATACTCGGGTAGGCCGTGTAGTTTAAACGATGCTCAATTGGTACTAAGGGGCCCAAAGTGTGCCAATAAAAAATCCCCCCCCCCCCCCCACACACACACACACACCATTACACCACCAGCCTAAACCGGTGATACAAGGCAGGATGGATCCATGCTTTCATGTTTACGCCAAATTCTGACCCGACCATCTGAATGTCGCAGCTGAAATTGAGACTCATCAGACCAGGCAACGTTTTTCCAATCTTATATTGTCCAATTTTGGTGATCCTGTGTGAATTGTAGCCTCAGTTTCCTTTTCTTAGCTGACAGGAGTGGCACCCGATGTGGTCTTCTGCTGCTGTAGTCCAACAACCATGCCACGTTCAAAGTCACTTAAATCCCCTTTCTTCACCATTCTGATGCTCGGTTTGAACTTCAGCAAGTCGTCTTTACCACATCTAGATGACTATATGAATCAAGTTGCTGCCATGTGAATGGCTGATTAGCAATTAAACAGGTGTACCTAATAAAGTGGCTGCTGAGTGTATAACAATAATAGTGTGTGACTATGTAGGGGACATTGAAGTGTAAGCTCTTCTGGTGCAGGGACTGATGTGACTGGCTCAGTGTTCTCTGTACAGCACTATGGTATATTTCAGAGCTATATAACTGTATAATAATAATAATACTAGTGTAGAACTGTGGTGGGGCATTAGAGTGTAAGCTTCTCTGGTACAGAGGCTGATGCCACGTGATTGGCTGACTAGCAATTTGTGTTACCAAACAATTGAACAGGTGTACCTAAAAGTGGGCCGGTGAGTGTATGGAAGACATAGTGACCAAGTTTTGTCTGAACCTTTATCCAAGATACCTTGTCGTTTGCTTAGCCTTTTTGTTTTTGATTTTTAAATTCTCCCCTGTTCTTCCCCAGGAACCCCTGAACAGCGAAGATGACGTCAGTGATGAGGAGGGTCAGGAGCTGTTCGATACAGAGAATGTCGTTGTGTGCCAATATGACAAGGTGGGTGGAGGGAGTAGGGGGGATTCTGTAAACTGAAACTGCTGCTCATAGCAAAGTTTGTGTCCTCCTTTTAAACAGTCTAAATCGGTTGTGGTAGAACAGCTTTTCATTGGGTGGAATGGCCTGATCCATGGCGGGGTGGGCTGGCCTGATCCATGGCGGGGTGGGCTGGCCTGATCCATGGCGGGGTGGGCTGGCCTGATCCATGGCGGGGTGGGCTGGCCTGATCCATGGCGGGGTGGGCTGGCCTGATCCATGGCGGGGTGGGCTGGCCTGATCCATGGCGGGGTGGGCTGGCCTGATCCATGGCGGGGTGGGCTGGCCTGATCCATGGCGGGGTGGGCTGGCCTGATCCATGGCGGGGTGGGCTGGCCTGATCCATGGCGGGGTGGGGTGGGCTGGCCTGATCGCAGCAAAGATGGAGCAATTCTACGAGTAATCTACTGGAAGAAATCAAAACTTGAAGATTAACTAAACTTTTTGTTGCCCCACCTGAAATTTACATACTGTATAATTCAGTATTTTATCTCTAAACTGATCTCTCTACGTGTGTGTGTGTGTGTACATGCACAATATTGTCAAAAGTATTGGAACACCTGTCTTTACAGTAGGTGAGGTTGGAAAAAAGACTTAAGTCCAACCTATGTGTGTGATTACATGTCGGTATAATCGCACATGAACTTTAATGGCATCCCAGTCTTAGTCCGTAGGGTTCAATATTGAGTTGGCCCACCCTTAGCAGCTATAACAGCTTCAACTCTTCTGGGAAGGCTGTCCACAAGGTTTAGGAGTGTGTCTATGGGAATGTTTGACCATTCTTCCAGAAGCACTGATGTTGGACAGCAGTCTCCACTCTACTTCATGCCAAAGGTGTTCTATAAGGCTGAGGTCAGGACTCTGTGCAGGCCAGTCAAGTTCCTCCACCCCAAACTCGCTCATCCATGTCTTTATGGACCTTGCTTTGTGCACTGGTGTGCAGTCATGTTGGAACAGGAAGGGGCCATCCCCAAACTGTTCCCACAAAGTTGGGAGCATGAAATTGTCCAAAATTTCTTGGTATGCCGACGCCTCCAAAGTTCCCTTCACTGGAACGAAGAGGCCAATCCCAAACCCTGAGAAACAACCCCACATCATAATCCCCCCTCCACTAAATGATTTGGACCAGTGCACAAAGCAAGGTCCATAAAGACCTGGATGAGCGAGTTTGGGGTGGAGGACCTTGACTGGCCTGCACAGAGTCCTGACCTCAACCTGATAGAACACCTTTGGAATGAATTAGAGCGCAAACTGCGAGCCAGGCCTTCTTGTCCCACATCAGTGCCTGACCTCACAAATGCGCTTCTGGAAGAATAGTCAGACATTTTCATAGACACTCCTAAACCTTGTGGACAGCCTTTCCAGAGGAGTTGAAGCTGTTATAGCAGCAAAGGGTGGGCCAACTCAATATTGAACCCTACAGACTAAGACTGGGATGCCATTAAAGTTCATGTGCGTGTAAAGGCAAGTGTCACAATACTTTTGACAATATAGTGTATATTCCTCAGGGGTCTGGTGAATACAAGTGTCATGTACCCCAACTTGTGGGTGTGAAAACCTCTTCTGAGTGAACGTTCCATGATGATGCTTATCTTGAGACATACAGCAGGAAATCCGTTGGAGATTGGTCTATATAAGACCCCATACACAATATTAGATTTTCTGCAGATTTTTGTCTTCAGATTTACCAAAACCATGTAGTGCAAGGGCCTGCCTGATCCAATACAAGTTGAAACTCTTATGCCGCGTACACACGACCGGTTTTCCCGACAGAATTCCTCTCAGCCTGCCTTGCATACACACGCTCAGACAAAAGTCCGCCTGTCCAAAGCGCGGTGACGTACAACACGTACAACGGCACTATAAAGGGGAAGTTCCATTCGGATGGCGCCACCCTTTGGGCTTCTTTTGCTGATCCTCGTGTTAGTATAGTTTGGTGAGAGACGATTTGCGCTGTTCAGCCTCATGCTCTTCAGTCCGTTACAGCGTGACGAATGTGCTATCTCCATTATGAACGCTAATTTTACCAGAACGAGCGCTCCCGTCTCATCACTTGATTCTGAGCATGCGCGTTTTTTTGCCCGTCAGAAAACCATACAGACGAACGGTGTTCTCGCCAGGATTTTTTCCTGACGGGAAAATAAGAGATCTTGCTTTTTTTTTTTTTTTTGTCCAGCAGTTTTCCCGTTGGAAAAACTGCGATGGAGCATACACATGGCCGGGATTCCCGACGAAAAGTTCTCATAGCAGTTTTCCCGTCGGAAAAAACAGTCGTGTGTACGAGGCAATTAAGGTTTGGCCTCATATTATATGGTTTTGGTAAATCTGAAGACAAAAATCTACAGAAAATCTAATAGTGTGTATGGGGTTTAAGACTGGGATGCCATTAAAGGTCGTGTGCATGTAAAGGCAGGTGTCCCAATACTTTTGACCATATAATGTGTGTGTATTTTATTAGATAGATAGATCTCTGCTTTAATGCAGATCCCATGTCATGTTGGTGTCGCCAGTAGTTAGAATATTTCACCAGCAGATGGCAGAAGAGTTCTTATTTTAAAACCATGTCCTAGACCTAGAGTATGAGAAGCTGGAAATCTTCTATTGTGATCTCCAGCTGGAGGTGAGCGAATTGATCCGACTTGGATCAGATTCCCAAAAATGGCTACTCGCCATCTTCACCCAGCAGAGAAGGTAAACCAATTATCACATTAAACTTTGTGAAATAAAGAGTATAGCTTTAGTTACATTTGACCCGCCCCGCCTGTGACCTGTGACCCTCGTTGTCTCCTAATGTGTGTTGTGGTCTCTATTGGAAGCCTGTGTGGCAGTCTGACAATGCCAGGAGCACAATTAGGAGACAGAGTTGTCACCCTATAACAGGAAGTGCCTGAACAAGGACCTTCATGGCAGGATCACCAGGGATTACTTTAATGAGAGTTGCAGATTTATATAACTACATATTTACATAACTCCTCCCAGGAGCCAACCTACCGATTGTATCAGGACTGAGGGCTCTTGAGATGAGTACTGAGGCCGGCTGCTGTGATGTTTTCAGGAAGCTACAGTGCCTTGAAATTTTCCACATTTTCTCATGTTACAGCCAAAAACATAAATGTATTTTATTGGGATTTTATGTGATAGACCAACACAAAGTGGCACATAATTGTGAATTTTAAGGAAAATTATAAATGGTTTAAATTTGTTTTTTTTTTTTACAAATATGTGAAAAGTGTGGGGGGTACATTTGTAAAACGCCCCCCTGAGTCAATACTTTGTAGAACCGCCTTTCACTGCAATTACAGCTACAAGTCTTTTTTGGGGATGTCCCTACCAGCTTTGCACATCTAGAGAGGGACATTTTTGCCCATTGGTCTTTACAAAATATCTCAAGCTCTGTGAACAGCAATTGTCAAGTCTTGCCACAGATTCTCAATGGGATTTAGGTCTGGACTGTGACTGGGCCATTCTAACACATGAATATGCTTTGATCTAAACCATTCCATTGTAGCTCTGGCTGTATGTTGGGTCGTGGTCCTGCTAGGAAGGTGAACCTCCGCCCCAGTCTCAAGTCTTTTGCAGACTCTGACAGGTTTTCTTCTAAGATTGCCCTGTATTTGGCTCCATCTATCTTCCCATCAACTCTGACCAGCTTCCCTGTCCCTGCTGAAGAAAAGCATCCCCACAACATGATGCTGCCACCACCATGTTTCACGGTGGGGATGGTGTGTTCAGGGTGATGTGCAGTGTTAGTTTTCCGCCACACATAGCGTTTTGCTTTTAGGCCAAAAAGTTCAATTTTGGTCTTATCTGACCAGAGCACCTTCTTCCACAAGTTTTCTGTGTCCCCCACATGGCTTCTCACAAACTAATGGGAATTCTTATGGATTTCTTTCAACAATGGCTTTCTTCTTGTCACTCTTCCATAAAGGGCAGATTTGTGGAGTGCATGACTAATAGTTGTCCTGTGGACAGATTCTCCCACCTGAGCTGTGGATCTCTGCAGCTCCTCCAGAGTTACCATGGGCCTCTTGGCTGCTTCTCTGATGAATGCTCTCCTTGCCCGGCCTGTCAGTTTAGGTGGACCGCCATGTCTTGGTAGGTTTGCAGTTGTGCCATACTCTTTCCATTTTCCGATGATGGATTGAACAAAGCTCCGTGAGATGTTCAAAGATTGGGATATTTCTTTCTCGTACATCACGGGACACAGAGCGACATAGTCATTACTAATGGGTTATATAGATACCGTCAGGTGCTGGCACTGGCAACTTCCAAAACCGGAAGTACCCTCCCCTATATAAGCCCCTCCCATCCGGGAGCACCTCAGTTTTTTGCCAGTGTCTAAGGTGTTGGCCAAGAAGAAACATGTGTTTTTCACTGAGCTTGCGTACAGGTTCTTTTGGGCCTCAGTAAGCTATTCCGGATCCGACCAAAAAAGCTTCATAGCTAAACGGTCGGTACCCGGGCCTTGCAGAGAAGAGCAAGGTTTTGCCTGTAATGCTTCTCTTAGGAGAGCTGGACCCTGGGATCCAGAGCTCTGGTCATACCCACGACCAAGATGTTTTCTGTGCAGGGTGCTATACAGGTCCAGGGGAGTGGAATCCTTGGGAACCCGGTCCCTGAAGGTTTGATTACAATGCCTGCCGTGATAGGTGAAGTTTGGGCTTTTGTGGACCAAACAAAGTCCTGCGGCGGGGAACAGGTAAGTGGGGGCCCCCAGGAACTTGGTTCTATTGGGGGACCCCCAAGCCTAATTTGTCTTTCTGTCTGTTACCTAATGGTATTCCCGCAAAATTCTGTGCATGCCTGTAACTACTAAAAAAATGTAATAATTTTTAATGGTGGTCAAGAAAAAAAAAAAGTTTTTTTTTTATATATATATTTAATATATTAGACTGCGGTACCTGTGTTTGTCCACTAGAGGCCGCTGTGGAATGTTTTCTTGTCATGTGGACTAGCTTCTTCTCAGCAGAGCAAAGTCCAGGCAGATGGTGAGTTCTCTTATAGGAAACTGCTTCCTCTGCCATGTTGCAGTGCTCGTCCATCCCCCGGCCTGCGGCAAAGAGGGGCCCTGGCTCCTGTCCCTTGTTACCATATTTTGAAATTAGCGCCGAAGGCGCACGTGGCCGCGCGCGTGCGCGTGCACGCGCCTCTATATATAGAGGTGAGCCGGGAAAGGGGGCGGAGCCTGGGGATGACGCTCTGTGCGCGCCGCAGCGCTTCTGCGCATGTGCGGGCGTCCCAGCAGTTTAAAAAAACCACAATATTGTAGTGAGCTGGCTATGAAGTACAGAGACAGAGCTGGCAACATTTAAAGGCATACAGCAAGCGGTTGATACAGGCATCCCCTAGAAAGGCACATTAGTAGACACCAACTGTGATATAGCAGCAATTGTGCTAGACTATTCTCAGTAAAAGTGGTGTATTACGGCTGGAATACCTCAGCTTTAGGCTTAGGAATATGCCGTCCAGAAGCTCCGGAACTGAATCTTCCAGGAAGCGAAGGGGGTCTCATCGGGCTCGGAGGATCTTGGGCATACTTCTGCTGCACCAGTCTCCCCTGAAGTTCAGAGGTAAGTGACCGTAGAGACCCCGCAGGGGTACTTGGTACTGTGGCTGTCCTCAGTTCACCTGCTCCTGTGTATGTAACAGAGGAGGTTTTTTCCTCAGCTCTGGGAGGATTAGAGAGGCTGCCTCCCTGTCAGGGAAAGCACGTCCGATCTCCGTTTCCTCCTTCAGAGTGCCTGTTAGCAGAGCAACAGTCCCATACAGGGATCGACCTGCCTGAAGGGGATCAGGATGAGGTTGATTCTGTTATAGAGGAATCAACAGTGGGGGAACCTTTTCTCAGCATCTCAAGCTGAAAGATTATGGGTTCAGTCTCTGACTAACATGGTCCGATCAGCATTTAAAAATGCACCTTGCGGAACCATCAACCACTACTGTATCCTCGTTGGGGTCGCTGGAAGCCCCCAGACTGTTTGTTCTTTTCCACTTCACCCTTTACTGAAAGGGCTCATTTACCAGGATTGGGAACGTCCTGAGAAAATATTTATTCCCCCAAGAGATTTCCGGTGGTCTATCCCATGGAGGATAAGTTCATCAAAAAAAAAAAAAAAAAAAGGAAGGTCCCTACAGTGGACGCAGCCATCTCTTGTATGTATAAATCACTGACATGTCCAGTGGATAATGTCCAAATGTTCAAGAACCCAATAGATAAAAGATTGGAGTCCTTATGAAAATCTGCTTGGTGATACAACCAGCAGTAGCAGCTATTGGGGTCTGCTAAGCAGTGAAGGATCAGTTGAAACAGGTCTTGAGGGACTTGACAGATCAGCAGGCTTTGCCCTAGCTGATCTACCTAGAGCCTTAGGCTTTGCGGTTGACGCCATAGAGGATTCAGTCCATCAGGCCTCCCGCCTTACGCTGTCTATAGTACATATGCGTAGGCTCCTATGGCTCAAAAACTGGTCTGCTGAAGCTCCCTGTAAAGAATGACTGGTTAGCGTCCCGTTTCATGGTGAACGCTTATTCAGGGAAAACCTGGACAAATATATCCAGAAAATTTCCAGCGGTAAAAATACGCTCTTGCCGGTTAAAAACAGAGTTAGAGGTCCCTCTTTGAGAGGCCTGCTTCTCCAGTCCCTGGGGCATCGGCTGTGTAACAGTTCCGACGGCCTCCTCGGTCAAATCCCGGGGGTAAAAAACAGGGACAGTAGCAGGGTAATGAGAAACCCTGGGTCAGGGGAGGTACAAAACCTCCCCCAAAGTTAAATTCATTGAAGCCCCCACTCAGTCGGGTGGGGGGAGGACTCCAGTTGTTCGCAAGAGACCTGGCGGGACACGATCAAGACAGATAGGTGCTCTCCGCAGTAGGTTTGGGATACAGTTTGGAGTTAAAAGACTCTCCTCCTTCCCATTTTTTAGGTCAAACGTGCCAAGGGATCCCCGGAAGAGAGAGTCCCTCCTGTTGGCACTAGAACAACTATTGCTCCAAGGAGTAATTATGGAGGTTCCCCTGGAAGAATGAGGGTTCGGGTTTTACTCAAACCTCTTTACAGTCCCGAAGCAAACGCGGACGGGAGGCCCATATTAATTCTAAAAGGGCTATACAAATTCCTGTATATCAGGACTTTCCGATGGAGTCGATCCGATCGGTGGCCACTGCCCTACAAGGGGAGGATTGGTTAGCCGCGATCGACATCAAAGATGCTTATTTGCACATTCCCATCTTTCCAGTCCACCAAAAATTTCTACGCTTTGCAGTAGAAGGGCGCCATTTTCAGTTCAGAGCCTTACCCTTCGGTTTGGCCACAGCACCACGAGTGTTTACAAAAATTCTGGCCCTTTATTGGCCAATCTAAGAACACAAGGTGTAATGATAATGGCATATCTGGATGACTTATTGCTGATAGACCACTCAGTGAAAAAACTAGACGTGGTCGTTCACAAGACAATCAAGTATCTGGAATCTCACGGTTGGATTATCAACCGAGACAAGTCAGCCCTAAAAACCAGTCAAAAGTCTGGAATACTTGGGGCTAAGGTTGGATTCAGGCCAGAGAAAAATATTCTTGCCTCGAGGAAAGGTGTTGTCTTTGAAAGATTTGATCCACTTAGTGGGTACAAAAAAGACAGCCGTCCATACGCCTGTATATGAGGCTGCTGGGAAAAATGGTGGCATCATTCGAAGCAGTACCCTACGGTCAATTCCATTCAAGGAATTTGCAAGGGGCCATACTGTCAGCCTGGAACAAAAAAGTTCAGGCCCTAGACTTACAATGTCCTTGTCCCCTTCCGTTCGCAAGAGCCTCCGTTGGTGGTTGGTTCCCCAGAATCTGGAAAAAAGGAAATCCTTCAGTCCGATTTCTTGGAAGGTGGTCACTACAGATGCCAGCCTTATAGGCTGGGGAGCAGTACTGGAGCAATAGTCTCTCCAGGGCAGATGGTCGGATGCAGAAAAGGCCCTGCCCATCAATCTCTTAGAGATACGAGCAGCCCGGTATGCCCTAGTAGCATGGACATCCAAACTCCAAGGGTCCCCTGTCAGAATTCAATCAGACAATGCCACAGCAGTGGCATATATCAATCATCAGGGGGGCACCAGGTCGTGCAGCCCAGAGGGAAGTAAATTACATCCTGAAATGGGCAGAAAAATATGTCCCAGCCATATCTGCGGTATTCATTCCAGGAGTGGAGAATTGGAAGGCGGACTTTCTAGGTCGCCAGAAATTAGGCCCAGAGGAAGGGTCCCTTCACCCCGAGGTTTTCTGGACAATATGTCAGCGGTGGGGAACATCGGATGTAGATCTTCTAGCATCCAGATTCAACGCAAAGGGGGACAGGTTTGTCTCTCGGACAAGGGATCCCCTAGCTTGCGGCTCGGATGCCCTAGTGTTCCCTTGGGATCAGTTCAAGCTGATATATGCATTCACACCGCCACAATGGTTACCTCGATTACTCCGCAGAATCAGGGTAGAAAAGAAACAGTGATTCCGGTGGCTCCAGCGTGGCCCCGAAGAGCGTGGTACGCGGAGATTGTAAAATTTCAGTGGGGAGTCCTTGGACTCTCCCACGTCGTCCGGACCTGCTTTCGCAAGGACCGATATACCACCCTTCCTTACCAGCCCTAGGTTTGACGGCCTGGCTATTGAAGCCCACATTCTAAAAAAGAGAGGGCTCTCTAATGCTGTGGTATCTACCATGATCAATGCCAGGAAGCCGGTATCCAGGCAGATCTACTATAGAATCTGGAAGGCGTACATCGCGTGGTGTGAGGCCAAGAAATGGCATCCACATAAGTACGTAATAGGTAGGATTCTGGACTTCCTACAGTGGGCTGTAGATAGGAAGCTTGCCTTGAGTACTATCAAGGGTCAGATTTCGGCCTTGTCAATATTTTTTCAAAGGCCCTTGGCTTCGCATTCACTAGCCAAAGCCTTTATACAAGGAGTGATGCGTATTAGTCCTCCGGTTAATATTCCCATATGTCCATGGGATCTAAACTTGGTTCTGTCGGTTCTACAGAAACAACCATTTGAACCATTACAGTATATTTCCTTGGTGCTTCTCACCAGGAAATTGATTTTTCTAGTAGCCAATTGTTCGGCTAAAAGAGTGTCGGAATTAGCCGCTATGTCCTGTAGGGAGCCATATCTGGTTATCCATAAGGACAGAGTAGTGTTACGTCCTCATCCAGCCTTTCTTCCTAAGGTGGTATCGAGGTTTCATTTGAACCAAGATGTGGTTCTTCCTTCTTTTTTCCCCAAACCTACTTCGGTAGAGGAAAAGTTATTGCATTCTTTGGATGTAGTAAGAGCAGTTAAAGCTTATCTAAAAGCCACTGCTCAGATTCGCAGAACGGATACTTTGTTTATTCTGCCGGAAGGCCCCAGAAGGGGTCAGGCAGCGTCAAAATCTACTTTAGCCAAGTGGATTCGACAGGTCATTATGCAAGCCTATGGCTTGAGAAGGAGACCGCCTCCGTTCAAAGTTAGAGCGCACTCCACGAGAGCAGTTGGAACTTCATGGGCAGTGCATCACCAAGCCTCCCTGGCTCAAATCTGTAAGGCCGCAACATGGTCTTCAGTTCACACGTTTACTAGGTTCTACCAGGTGGACGTTAGAAGTCAGGAGGATGTCGCCTTTGGGCGCAGTGTGTTGCAGGCCGCAAAAGATCCTCATGTCTGATAGCGCTCAGCTTATATATGGTGTATCCCCCCCCCTCATTTGGCATTGCTTTAGGACATCCCATTAGTAATGACTATGTCGCTCTGTGTCCCGTGATGTACGAGAAAGAAAATAGGATTTTTATAACAGCTTACCTGTAAAATCCTTTTCTTGGAGTACATCACGGGACACAGAGCTCCCGCCCCTCTTTAGGGACACTTATTGCTTTGCTACAAAACTGAGGTGCTCCCGGATGGGAGGGGCTTATATAGGGGAGGGTACTTCCGGTTTTGGAAGTTGCCAGTGCCAGCACCTGACGGTATCTATATAACCCATTAGTAATGACTATGTCGCTCTGTGTCCCGTGATGTACTCCAAGAAAAGGATTTTACAGGTAAGCTGTTATAAAAATCCTATTTTTTTTTTAGAACCTAACCCTGTTTTAAACTTTTCCGCAACTTTATCCCTGACCTGTCTGGTGTGTTCCTTGGCCTTCATGATGCTGTTTGTTCACTAAGGTTCTCTAACAAACCTCTGAGGGTTTCACAGAACAGCTGTATTTATAGTGAAATTAAATTGCACACAGGTGGATTCTATTTATTAATTAGGTGACTTCTGAAGGCAATTGGTTCCACTAGATTTTAGTTAGAGATATCAGAGTAAAGGGGGCTGAATACAAATGCACGCCACACTTTTCACCTATTTATTTGTAAAAACTTTTGAAAACCATTTATCATTTTCCTTTCACTTCACAATTGTGTGTCACTTTGTGTTGGTCTATCATATAAAATCCCCCAAAAAAAGACATTTACGTTTTTGAATGTAACATGACAAAATGTGGAAAATTTCAAGGGGTATGAATACTTTTTCAAGGCACTGTATGTACAGCACCCTGCAGGTCCACCCACCAGACATGATCTGCCTGCATTGGGAGACTCGGTGATGACATCACTGGATCTAAAATATGGTACATCATGAAATCCAGTTTTATTTAAATATATAATTGGCATGTTGATGAGCGAGGAACCAAGGAAGGCAAAATGTAGGCAAACTTCAGCTTTAACCAAAACCCGTGAAATGCATTTTCTGATTTTCTTCTATGTTTATTTTTTTTCCCCAGATCCACCGGAGTAAAAACAAGTGGAAGTTTCACCTCAAGGATGGGATTATGAACCTGAACGGTCGTGATTTTGTCTTCTCTAAAGCCATTGGTGATGCGGAGTGGTGAAAACCCCCCCCCCCCATCCCACAGCCATCCCAATGAAGGGTTTTTGGAGTGGGGTGACGAAACTGAAAACTGGTTAAACTGAAACCAATCCTGACAGCGTGGGAAACGCCCCTTTCCCTGGTACCAATGACAAGAAACTGAAGTGGCATGTCCCTGTGGGATTGGTGGACGGGCTGCACTGCAGGAAGAGACTATGCGGGATCGCTGCCCACCACCCCTAAATATACATTACAGTCCCCGCCCCTTCCTCAGGCTTCACAAATATGGCTCCGGAGCATTTCCCAAGAAGTTTCTTTTACTGTTCTCTTTGCCTGATCCTCTCTGTCCTGTATATTTTGACTGATCCGATCACGTCGTTTTTATCTCCCACCCCTAACCCCGCCCCCAAAGACCTAATATAAGTGCTTTTATTGGAAGTATTCTTCTCTCCCCAGCCAGTCACTGGTGTCCCAATGTATTGTACAGGCCTCTCTCGTCTCCCAGCAGTTCACTTTTATCCTTCCTGTCTCCCAAAGCCGATATGTTCTTCTCCAAGGTGTCCCATCCCCTCCGGTCCTGACCCCCTGACATCTGTGTAGTTTCCGGGGTTGGCTGATCTCTTTGCCTTCCAGTGGATGTAGCAGTCCCCTGGGGAAGGTCATCTGGGTTGCACTGTGAGGGAAGGGACTAGACTGCTGTGACTTCCTTTTGGGAACCTTGCATACCCAACCCCTCCCCCCCCCCAAGGGCCATTCCTGGTTAGCAAAAGTTGCAGCAGAGCTCGCCGAGCAGTGGTTGCCTTATGCAGTGCTTTACTGCCCTGTACATGACACATCACCAGAGGGGGGCTAGCGGAGATGTATGCGAGGGGGGGGGGGGGCGGGGACATTATTTTTACTGCCTTGTGACTAGTGCCTATGCTAAAGAGATGGAGGCTACGGTTGACCAAAGCCCGGCTTCCATATCGCATATTAGAAGTGGAGCCCCATTTTTGGCTGCTGTGGGGGGGGGGGGGGATTGTTGCAGTCTCAGAGCTGCCCCCTAATGGCCAGTGCTCACCTTACCGTCTGGTTTTTATATGGACTTTCAGAACTTTAAGGCCGGGCATGGCTGGTGGTTTAGGGGGGAGCGCTCGGCGCGCCAGGTTCCGCCAGCACAAGACACCCTAATCTTCTTGTTCTCACGTGGTTTTTGGAGGCCCTCTTCGAATACCTATCTTTTGCTTTCCAAAAAAAACGATATCGACGGGGAGCTCAGAAGACGCAGGTTAAGATTTGTTAAATGTGAATTACTTTGTACGTTGGCCCGCTCCTGTGTGACATGGGGGTTCTTAGATTGGATTTTTATAGGGGACTGACGGGGGGGATTTTTTTTTGTTTTAAATTTACTAATGTCAACTGCTGTTGTACATACAGTTCTGTGGAATGGGGGGGGGGGCAAAGCTATTTATTATGTCTGTAAAATTCTGTACAATGGCAGACGAAGGTTGCTTTTTTTTTTTTTTTTTGTTGTCTTATGTTTTTAAATGCCACGCTTTAGACTCTGATTAGACAACTTATTTGATCTTTTATGTTTTAATATTTTACCTTTGCAAAAACCTTTAATTAAAGTTATTTTAAAAACGTGGTTGTGTCTGTTGTGATGAAAGGCTTCATGAAGAAATGTAGAGAGCAGCGTGAGACCTAAAAACGGTGCTGTTGCCGTCGAGTGACCAGCACCCTTTAGCATCAATGACCGCTTGTAATCTGTTTTGAATGAGGCCCTTGAATTCTTTTTTTTTTTTTCCGTGATGAATCTGCCCATTTTTCTTGATAAAAATCTTCCAAGTCCTTTCAATTTTCTGGTTGTCTGGGGAGATCTCAGACATGGAGATCATGCTAAAGTAGTTGAATGATGTTGCGGTCAGGAGATCCGTGATGATCACTCCAGAACCTTCACTTATTTTTTCTGCCGCAGACACCGAAGGCCTTCTGTTTTGGGTCATTGTCAAGTTGGAAAGTCCACCTGTGCCCCATGCGCAACTTCTATGCCAAAGAATGCAAATTGTTCTCCAGTATTTTATGATCTTTCGACGCCCGGCAAGTTTGTGTGGGTTTTTAGTTTCTTCAGCTCTGCTGATTTTAGGATGGATTTCTTTATGCCATTTTCTAAGGGACTGTTGTTTCTATGATGCTTAAAGTGGAGTTTAGTCAGAAAATTATGTCCTGCTAGAACACATCCGGCTGGTCCCTTTTTACACATATAGCTATGTAAAACATTAAAAATAAGCACCCATACGGTTTATCATCCAGTAATACAGTGGTCATCAACCTGTCCTCAGGGCCCACTAACAGGCCAGGTTTTATGTATTAGCTTGGGGAGATGCAGACTAGAATACTGCAATCACTGAGCAGAAAATGATATCCCCTGTGATGTATTTCAGTTATCTTGCAAACCTGGCCTGTTAGTGGGTCCTGAGGACAGGGTTGATGACCACTGCAGTAATACACTATCCAACCCTGCTCTGCACATGCTCAGTTGCTCTCCATTTTTAGGCACTGCTGAATTTGTAGAGGCCAATCTACTGACAGCCTTAAAGCCAAATTAAACCCTCCTATCTTTTACAGCCAAGGAAGATGCTTCTGTTTGATCTGCAACTGCCATAGTGCTGCACATGTGATCAGTTATGACGCCAGTCATTTAATGGTTTGAAAGTTTGGTTGAGCACACGATCAAATGTGACCGTCGCATTCCTGGCATATACCTGTTTTTTGAAACTGTTAAATCGATTGGGTTTTGTTCCACTTTTATGATTTACTTCTGCTCAGGGGCTCTGGGCTTCAGCAGAATGGTAGCCTCTATCAAGAAGAAACGGGAGGCAATTTACAGCACAAACTCCTTTTGGCAGCATGATTATTAATATGGAATAGGCCCATTTAATATGGAAATATGGAATTCCTTGCTAAAGAACATTATTTTTTTATTAAGATGTTCTGGGTAATGTTCACCTTTAAAGTGGAACTAAACCCATCAATTTTAACATGTTCCATTCCTGGCATGTAACGGAAATGCTAATTATCACATTTGCTTGTGCCGTCAAATGGCTGGTGTCATAACTGATCACATGTGCAGCATCATGGCAGTTGAAAATCAAACCGAGGCCAAGATGGCAGCTTCCTTGGTTGAAAACGGTAGGAGTTTGTTTTTCCACTTTAAGGTGTAGAAGTCCACTTCTTTTAGACTTGGAAAGTGCCCTTTAGTTTATGTGAATCCAAGGAATTTCACCTACGAGAGTTTTTTTCTGTAAAGGTCTCTTCAGCAGCTAGGGACCATGGGACCAGTGTTTGGCCCTTTGTACCATCAGAGATCGGGTCTCTGCATTGGCTAACCTATTCCAGAGACCACTGGGGTCCCATCCTCTGAGACCACAGTTCAGGGTTGTACTCGTGTGGTTTCACCTTGTATCTTTTCTGCCTCCTTGAGATTTGAACCTGGTCCTGTAAACCCTTTTAAAGCCTCTTCCAGCAGATCAAATACATTGCTCTAACTTCCTTGGTCAGCAAGGTTTTTCTTCATTAACTTGGCCAGGGTGGTTTTTGAACTAATTGCCTTGTCTTGCAAATAACTTTTTTTTTTTTGGGTTCTGCACAGGGACAAGGTTGCTTTGAAACCTTCTTTCTGCAGCCATTCACCGCAATGAGGATATTGTCTTAACATTTTTGTGTGGAGCTCTAGTTAGTTCACCAGAAGAAGAATTTCCTTGATTTGCTTAGATTATGTCTGTTTGAGCTTTTGGCTTCTTTCAAAAAATTGTTTCCAGGTTCTTGTGCTGCCCATTCCACATGGGCCCATCAAACCATTGTTCAAGCCTATGATCCAAGTATAGGGGTCCCCTGTTTTATGTGAAGGTTCACCTCACTAGGATATCAGACCTCATTTTCCAGGTCTTAAAGCGAAGCTCCAGTCTCCCCCCAAAAAAATTATGTCCGCTGACTTTTAATAAAAGGACACTCACACGTCCAGGTGTCCCACGATGTCCACGCCCGAGCCAATTCTTTAGTCGACTTCCGGGCCAGGCACCAGCATCTTGGGTAAGGAAAACCGGCACGCTACCCTTTGTAAATGGTCCCGCAGTCTTCTGGGACCTGTGATGTGTCCCAGAAATCTATGGGGGGGGAATGTCCGCTCAGATTGCCACGGTGATCTGACCAGAGGTAGGAGCCGGTACCTGTCAAAATCAGGAACCTACTCCCCTGGCAGCGGAGGGGGGGGGAGGATGCAAACAAGCAGGACCTCCCCTTTTGGGTGAAGTTCTGCTTTAAGGCTGCCACCTTGTCCTCTCCTTACACATTTCCTGTAGTTTGACCAGGTGGATGTTTCAGCCTTTGCCAGTTTGTGACCCAAAGTGCTATAGGCAGCCCTGGTTACCACAGCTCCTTGTTTTTCCTGTTCGGCCTGTTAGCCATTGTCACCTGCCCTTTTGGTGGACTGATTTTGGATGTCCTTGTTGTCTTAAGATTCTTTTATCCTTTTAATGAATGATGAAAAAAATTCATTTTTGTACTCAACCGTAAGGTCCCTTTTCTCAGAGTCCACTGAGGGGCGCACACTCCTCTGTGCTTACAGTGAGGGGGAAAAAGGATTTGATCCCCTGTTGATTTTGTCCGTTTGCCCACTAATAAAGAAATGATCAGTCTATAATTTTAATGGTAGATTTATTTTAACAGAGACAGAACAACAACAAAAATATCCAGAAAAACGCATTTCAAAAAAGTCATAAATTGATATGCAATTTAATGAGTGAAATAAGTATTTGACCCCTTCACAAAACATTACTTTAGTACTTGGTGGAAAAACCCTTGTTGGCAATCAGAGGTCAGACGTCTCTTGTAGTTGGCGACCAGGTTTGCACACATCTCAGGACGGATTTTGTCCCACTCCTCTTTGCAGATCTCCAAGTCATTTAAGGTTTTGAGGCTGATATTTGGTAACTCGAACCTTCAGCTCCCTCCACATATTTTCTATGGGATTAAGGTCTGCAGACTGGCTAGGCCACTCCAAGACCTTAATGTGCTTCTTGAGCCACTCCTTTTGTTGCCTTGGTCGTGTGTTTTGGGTCATTGTCATGCTGGAATACCCATCCACAACACATTTTTAATGCCCTGGCTGAGGGAAGGAGGATCTCACCCAAGATTTGACAGTACATGGCCCCGTCCATCATCCCTTTGATGCGGTGAAGTTGTCCTGTCCCCTTAGCAGAAAAACACCCCCAAAGCATAATGTTTCCACCTCCATGTTTGATGGAGGGGATGGTGTTCTTGGGGTCATAGGCAGAATTCCTGCTCCAAACACAGCGAGTTGTTGATGCCAAAGAGCTTGATTTTGGTCTCATCTGACCACAACACTTTTTCAGCCAGTTCTCCTTTTGAATCATTCAGACGTTGGCAAAATTCAGATGGGCTGTACATGTGCTTTCTTAAGCAGGGGGACCTTGGGGGCACTGCAGGATTTCAGTCCTTCACGGCGTAGTGTGTTACCAATTGTTTTCTTGGTGACTGTGGTCCCAGCTGCCTTGAGATCATTGATAAGATTCTCCCGTGTAGTTTTGGGCTGATTCCTCACCGTTCTCATGATCATTGACACTCCACGAGGTGAGATCTTGCATGGAGCCCCAGACCGAGGGAGATTGACCCTTATTTTGTGTTTCTTCCATTTACGAATAATCGCACCAACTGTTGTCACCCTCTCACCAAGCTGCTTGGCGATGGTCTTGTAGCCCATTCCAGCCTTGTGTAGGTCTACAATCTTGTTCCTGATGTCCTTGGACAGCTCTTTGGTCTTGGCCATGGTGGAGAGATTGGAATCTGATTGATTGCTTCTGTGGACAGGTGTCCTTTATACAGGTAACAAGCTGAGATTAGGAGCACAATATAGAAGACACCCGGGAGCCACATATCTTGCGCATAGGGGATCAAATATTTATTTCACTCATTAAATTGAAATTCAATTTATAACTTTTTTTAAATGCGTTTTTCAGGATATTTTGTTGTCCTGTGTCTTACTGTTAAAATAAACCTACCATTAAAATTATAGACTGATCATTTCTTTGTCAGTGGGCAAACTTACCCAATCAGCAGGGGGTCAAATACTTTTTTTTCCTCCTCACTGTAATACAAATGCTCTTGATACTGCTTGCTACAAGGTAAGCATGCTGAATGTGAGAGGGGTTATACTCTATGGGGCTGGTCTATGGATTTCTTTGTCTTCTAGTTTCCAATCCTCCTATAGGCGGCAGTGTAATCCAGTTGTCTTCAGAATTCTCTGCTTTGATGGATGCAAAAATTTTGTGTTCTGTTTTGAAAAGTGATTAATGAACATAAAAGAAGCAGAAAGCCCATCTTCTTAAACTGCTAAGAATTTGTCCCATCTAAAACTTGTTTGTAGTTTTAGGCCTCATGTACACTGCAGCTGGTAAACTCTCGTTTTAGGAGCAGTTGGGCGTTTCTTTTTCAGCAGCCCCTGTTATCTTATGTGTACATGTACACTGAGTGAGTCGTTTATAGTCATTTAGTGGCAGTTGCGTTTACTGGCATTTTTTTGAAAGCAGAAAAATCATGTTTAGGACTGTAGTTCACCGGCATGTCAAGCACTGGTAAACACGGTAACCCGCATTCATAGGCGTTTTTAAAGTGAAACTTAAAATGTGTAAAAAGAAAAAAATATTTTCACCACATGGAGAGAGGGGGTGGGATTTTGCAGTTTTTGAACCCCTATATCCAAGATTCTAGCAGTGAGATTCCCCCCAATATTTTGTCTCGGCCCCTTCCACAATGGTGAGATTCCCCCCCAACATTTTGTCTCTGCCTCTCCCACAATGATGATATTCCCCCTAATATTTTGTCTCTGCCCCTTCCACAATGGTGAGATTACCCCCCCCCCCCAACATTTTGTCTCTGCCTCTCCCACAATGATGATATTCCCCCTAATATTTTGTCTCTGCCCCTTCCACAATGGTGAGATTACCCCCCCCCAACATTTTGTCTCTGCCTCTCCCACAATGATGATATTCCCCCTAATATTTTGTCTCTGCCCCTTCCACAATGGTGAGATTACCCCCCCCCCAACATTTTGTCTCTGCCTCTCCCACAATGATGATATTCCCCTTAATATTTTGTCTCTGCCCCTTCCACAATGGTGAGATCCCCCCCCAACATTTTGTCTCTGCCTCTCCCACAATGATGATATTCCCCCTAATATTTTGTCTCTGCCCCTTCCACAATGGTGAGATTCCCCCAATATGTTGTCTCTGCCCCTCCCACGATGGTGAGATTCAAAACAATATTTTATTTCTGCCCCTCCCACAATGGTGAGATCCCCCCCACCCCCAATATTTTATCTCTGCACCTCTCACAATAATGTGATTTACCTGCAGTAGTTTATTTCCACCTCTCCATATCACTAATGAAGGGCCCTCGCTTTTAAGGCTCATTTATATTAGCCTTCTTAAGAGCAATTTGCTGTGGATCACTAGAGGTCATTTGACGGGTGGAGAGGAGGCAACAAATTGTCCCGTCGCCATTTGTCAAATGCCCTCTGGGTAGCGACCCACAGCACCATGCCACAACCGCGTGCATACCAAACGGCACTATTGCTGGCCAAACGTGATGTGTATACCCTCATGTAGTAGCCCTTGCGGCGGCGGGGGGTGGGGTGGGGGTGGGGAGGTGGGAATGGGTTGGCATTATGAAGAATTCATCCTTTTAGGTTGGTGCCGCCATTTGCAATGGGTGCAGGAGTTGGCATAATGAGAGATCTATGATGGAGTATTGAGAAATCGCAGATGCCAGCATTGGATTCAGCACATCCGCAACCACACTAACCCAAAATATTAGATTTGGGGGGACTTCATTTGCCAATTGAGTCGTATCCTCATGTGCAGCAGATTTTAAACAAAATACATCAATGGATGGAATTCAGAGTTTTGCTGCATTTTCCAGCAGAAGTTTAAATCCCTTCCGGGTTTAAATAATTTGCCCCAGTTTTTGTGTTGGATTGAAATTTTCTGAATAAGTTATGATCACGAAGTGGTGTTGTTTTTGTTAAATGTCTAACTGTTTAGTGTGGATGAGCCTGGAGCAATAATGAGCGAATTCTTCAAGAGGTGGCCACTGGCTCTCTGTTCTCCTCTCATGAGAAACTCTCCTTCCTTTCTTTCCTGGATCTCTTATGGACAAAGCCCAGCCAAATTTAGAAGCTCTTCAGGATGGCCCTGCAATTAGTCATTGTAAACAAGCTTGCTGGAGGACCCAGGGGTGGGGTTTGTTTCTTTTCTGTATATTCCTTTCTGAGCCAGCAGCATCACTCTGTCCTGGGTAGAAATTTGCAAATAGTAGCAGCTTTTAAATTGAAGGAGAATCTGCAGTTGCTAGGACTGGGACCGGTGAGGACTTGCCTGTCTCTGTTCCCGCTTTGCAGTTGCTTTAGTCACCAGCAAAGGTTGGCAAGTCTGTAGCGTCTAGAGGGAAGGGAGCTTGGAGGGGTGCATTGGACTAAACAGTAGTGGAGGGGATTGGGTTTGGTATAGGAGGAGAATGTGCAAAGTCTAGGCATTGGTGGAAAGTATAATTTCGACTATGCGTGGTTGTATTGGGCTAGGCATGGGTGGAGACTTTACTTTGGGTTAGGCATGAGGAAAAAGGGTACAATGGGCTAGGAATAGGAGGAGGGGTATACTTTGGGATAGGCATGGGGGTGCAATGGGCTAGGCATTCGTGGAGGGTATAATTTGCAAGGAGGGAGGGGGTTGTGTTGGGCTTAGACATGGTTGGAGAATATACTTTGGGTTAGACATGGGAGGGGAGTATTGAGTTCGCTATAGAAAGAGGAGGTGCATTGGCCTAAACATGGGTTGGGAGTATACTTTTGGCTAGGCATGGGGGAAAGCGATGCAATGAGCTAGGCATGGGGGGGAGATTATACATTGGGTTAGACATGGGAAGGGGGGTACATTGGGCTAGGCATGAAAAAAGAGTGTAATTTTGACTAGGGACAGGGGGGCACATTGAAATAGCTATAGGAGGGAGTGGTGCATTGGGTTAGGTGTAGGGTGATGAGGATGCGTTGAGTTAGGCACATGAGGGGCAGGTTTTCTGACTCGAGTATAGAGGGTGTATTGGGCTAGGTGTGGGGTGGGGATAGTGATCCCTGTTGATGTTGGCCATCAACAGAGGGAATGAGTTCGCTATGGGGGAATGGATGGAATTTAGTTTTTGCAAGAGCAGAGGTGGTGCGTTGAGCTAAATATAGGGGTGGATTTGGTGGGTTCTTGGCTCGTGAACATAGACAAAGCTTACAGGCATGTATCCAAAAACTTTAAAAGCAAGTGAGTAATCGCTACTCCTTTGTTCCCTCTCTGGGTCACTCGTGACAAAATGGTGCTATGATGCTGCAGCAGGAGTTTTCCCTGTTCCTATGTAAAGCCAAGGAAACTTGTCATGATACAGAGGCAGTAGTTACTGACCTTTTCCTGAATAACCGAGTCAGAACACATATACAGTGCCTTGAAAAAGTATTCATACACCTTTTTTCAATTTTTCCAAATTTTGTCATGTTACAACCAAAAACATAAATGGATTTTATGTGATAGACCAACACAAAGTGGCACATAATTGTGAAGTGGAAGGAAAATGATAAATGTTTTTATGCATATATGTGTTTCTCCCTTTGTGCTGGGAGTGCACCGCACAGCATGCTCCCAGCACAGAGGCCAAGTTCTCACCCAGTGGCGGCTGGTGGTTTTTTTGGGAGGGGGGGGGCAATTACCCCATTTAGGCAGCGGGCATAGTGCAGAGGCTCCTGTGTCCTTTCCTCCATTGGCCGTGCGTCCCCTCCCCTCTCCCTAGGCGTCCAATAGAAGCACCTGTCTTTTCAGCCAGTCGGGTGACAGGTTGGCTGGGAGGAGAATCAATGTTACAATAGTGAGTATTCATTCGCTATTGTAACACACCTTGGTGGGCTCCAAGCGCATTCCACCCCCCCTCCCCCTCCCGAGTCCACCCTATTTTAGAGCCACAGGCTCAATTCGGTGCTTCAAAAAAACACCTCCCGTATTGGAATTCATGCATCCGGCGTCCTGCAAGAGGCCGGGTACAAGGATATGGGGGGCGGCGCCTGTGTGCCCTTAATGGACAGGCTGCCCCCTGGTCTCACCAAGAGCCCCGTACTAACGATCGGGACCCGGCTCTCCAGATTATGGGTCACCTGATCGCTGTGGTAGCCTCTAATTGGCTACCACAGTCATCGGTCATTGTGAAGCCCGCCTCTGTGTTTTTTTTCTTTTCTTCGTGTGAATGGAGCAGAAGGATACATTGGGGTTGATTTACTAAAGGAAAACCCACCGTGCACTACAAGTGCACTTTGATGTGCAGTCGCTGTAGATCTGAGGGGAAGATCTGAAATGAAGAGAAGCTCTGCTGATTTATATTATCCAATCATGTGCAAGAAAAAAATGCTGTTTGATCTAGGTCAGTGCCAGGGTTAGCGTTTGGGTCAAGTTAACGTCAAAGGTCAGGGACAGAATATTTTGGCCAGTTTTTTTTTTTTCTCGTTCAATCTTATTGTGAAAAATATGATAATAGAGTAATACAAAAATTAGTATAAGGTGTAATATCGTTTACAAAGATCTTCAACTTCTAAAGCAACAGTATAATAATCGTCAAACAGATAATGAGGCATAAAGCAACAGTCAACTGTTATCGTGATATCGATTAGGATGTCAAAAAAGTATAATAGTGCAACAAGAGAACATGAAGAACGGTTGATTAAAATGCAAATATAAGTTGTGGGGAGCACTAAGATGAAGAGTATGTTTTGACACTTCTTTTTATGGCAAAAAAAAGGGTAAAGTCAGAGAGAGAAAGGTAGGTAGAACAAAAGCATATGGTATATTCTAGAATCCAGAAATAAGAGTACTGTTAACTCCATCAAGCTCCAGAGGCGGTAGGCGGGGGATTACCTGAGGCCCAGCTGATAAATTTGGAAGAATAGTGGAACATGGACCAAGAGGTCCAGGTTAGCGAGAACTGTTCTTCCCTATCAGCTTCCTGTGCCAAGAGGCTGCTCAAGGTCTCTAACTGAGTCAACTTCCATGGACCACTCCCCGAGTGAAGGTATGTCAAGAGAGTCATAGGGCCTGTAGAGAGTGATGGGTGAAGAGCATAATTTGGACAATCCCAAAGGTGAGTTGTCTGTCGAGTGAGATTGGGAAGGTCTGAAAACCTGATGCGTTTTATTGGTAAGGTCCAAGGAAGAGTGCGGAGATCAATTGGGCTCAAGTGGCCCTCTAACTGGACCCATAACTTAGAAGATTGGTGTAAAGGCTGCAGCTTTATGATAGAGAGCTATATCAGGATCTCCTTCCCCACCCTGATGTTTGAGAAGAGATAAGGTTGCAAAACTACTTCTGGGACGCAACATTTGCCAAATTAATTTAGAGAACACCTGGCGTAAAGAGTGGAGGCACAAGGAAGGGAGAAGGATAGGGGCAGTTTGGAACAGGTGTAGGAAACGAGGGCGACAGGGGCGTACCTAGAGCATTTGGCCCCCGGGGCGGATCCTATATCTGGCACCCCCCCACCTTAGAATGTAAAAACACCCCACTGTACACCCTGCATACCTCTGCATCCTTCAATATCTTTTTGTCACTACTGTGTACCCCCTCTCCACAACTGCACATCTGGACCCCTTTACATTACACAGCACCCTGCACCTCTGGACCCCTTTACATTACACAGCACTCTGGACCCCTTTACATTACACAGCACCCTGCACCTCTGGACCCCTTTACATTACACAGCCCCCCACAGCTCTGGACTCCCTGCATGTTACACAGACCCCCTCTCTACAGTGCAGACCCCCCTACAGTGCAGACGCCACCCCTACAGTGCAGACCCCCCTACAGTACAGACCCCCCTACAATATAGACCTCCCCCTTCAGACCCATAATGTACCCCAGAACACACACCGAGAGCCTGAGGTATCGGTTTTGCAGGGGGGTAGGGGGGTAGGGGGTGCAAGCCGCACCCAGTGACACCCATCGGCACACCCGGGACCGGCGCAACGATCCCCTTCTCTCCATGGTCGCGGCTCTGATCAGTCACGGCAGCGGCTGTCACAGCCGAGCAGAGTGAAGCCGCCTCCCCCTCTGAGTCAGATGATCGGGACATGCACAGCACTGTATAGACATAAAGGAGGAGGGGGAGGCGGCGGCAGCTTCACTCTGCTCGGCTGTGACAGCCGCTGCTGAGACTGATCAGAGCTGCGACCACGGAGAGAAGGGAATCGTTGCACCGGGTGTGCCGACTGGTGTCACTCGGGTGCGGTTCGCACCCCCTCCCCCCCCCCTGCAAAACCACTACCCTTGGGGTCTCCGTGTGTGTTCTGTGACCGCGCGGTGGCGCTGCCTAAACCAGCGGCGCTGTCTCCGCTTCAGTCACGGAGGGGGGGGCGCCGGCCTGACAACCCCCCCCCAGTGTGTGGCACCCGGGGTGGCCCGCCCCCCACTTAGTACGCCCCTGGAGGGAGAACATCCATTTTCAGTGTATTAATTCTACCGAGCCACAAAAGTGTCTTGGTAGCATATGCTGATATATCCTCTTTAGTTTTATGGAGGAGTAGAAAAAAAATTTAAGGAGAAAAGTTGTGATGCGTCTGTCGGTATCTGTATCCCCAAGTAGCGGATAGAGGAAGATCCAGTTTTGAAGGGGAAAGAGGTTGAAATTCGGTTTAGGACCACAGGTGGGAGGGAAATATTTAAAAGTTCCGACTTGTTATAGTTCACTTTACAGTTGCTGACACTGCCAAATCTTTGAAATTCTGCCAGAATCGAGGGAAGGGAGGTCAGAGGTTGCGTGACAAATAGAAGCAGATCATCTGCGAACAGTTTCTTTTTTTTTTTTTTTTTCATTAACAGCAGTTTAAGTTAGTGTTATGCCGCGTACACACGATCATTATTCACGGCGGTTAAAAAACCGCTGTGAATAATGTCATTTAAAATGGGGGAACAGCTTGTTCCCCACACACGGTCGTTTTTCACGTCGTTTTTTCTCTTGTCGAGAAAAACGACCGTCTGTGGGCTCCGCGGCAGTGTTTCCCTATGGGAAACACTGCCGCGGAAAAAATGTAGGAAAAAACGACGAGAAAAATTAGAACATGTTTTAATTTTTCTCGTTGTTTTTAATGCCGTTTTTCTCGTCTAGAAAAACGACAGAAAGCCCACAGACTATCGTTTTTATCGTCGAATGGGAAAAATGTCGTTTTTCCCAACGAGAAAAACGGCCGTGTGTACGCGGCATTAGTGTGTTTTTGGTAAGACAAAAAAAAAAAAAAAAAGCAAAATGCGCACTATTTCTTCTGGCCTGTACTACGGATACAAACAAAAAGTAACATACACGTATTGCGATCATTGCGATCGCCAGGATTAGGAGAATTTATTTTTGGTGGTTCTTTGGTGACAGGTTACGGTAGTAAGAAGAATTATACAGCTACATTTTTTAATTTTTTTAATTTGTTTTACTATTTTGGCCCAGTTTTTCTTACATAATTAAAAAAAATCAGGAGATATTCATAACTATTTACCACCAAATGAACGCCCAATTTGTCCTGAAAAAAGACCCGGGTATAATTCACCTGGATGCACAAAGTAGTTGTGGTGATAGGTTTGATTTTACTAACACATGTCAAAATTGCAAAATTGAGCTTAGGCCTATAGTACAACATCACATAAAAAGAAAAAACAGAACAAATACAACATGTATAACTAGTACCAAGACTGCACCATATATTCTTGGCCAGAGTACATATAAAGTGTAACATCATATCTTCTACAAAAATGAGATAAGATAAGGCCAGGAATGAATTACTAAACTAGGTGAAGGGGGAGAGGGAATGGGAAAAAATGTAGGGGAGATGGAAGGATGTGAACTCAGAGTGCAAGAGTAACATGTGGATCCTTTAGTTATTACCGCTGGAATTCATATGTCACCCACTAGTGGGCTGAACTGAATTCAGTCAATGATATCGCTTTTAAATAGGGCCTGTCCCTCAGCAGAGAAGATGAACATATTCCATAATGTCCAAGCTTTGGATTAGTGCTCATGTTAGTTTCGCACCGAAAGGATAAGAACTTCCATTTTATTTATTTATTCTATTTTCCTGAGCCAAAGACCAATGGTCGTGGCTGTGGAGATTTCCATTTGAGAAGGATACATGCTTTGGCAGCGTCAAGAAGATGGTGGATGACCGATTTCTTGTATTTTTTTTTCCTGGAATAGCGGAGACACGAAGAAGAAAGAAAGCTGGGTCGTCAGGAATTGGATGTTCTGTAAAATATTTGGGCAGTGTGACGGACACCTTTGCAAAAATGTTCGAGTTTGGGGCATGACCAGAAGATATGCAAGAGTGTTGCCCTTTCCTCCTGGCATCTCCAGCAACGGTCCGAGATCAAGGGAAAGAACCTGTGCAACCTTGCTGGTGTATTATACCACATCGTCAGAATTTAAAAATTGGTTTCTTGTATTTTTGTACAGATGGAGGATTTGTATGTAAACAGAAGGATAATGTATTCTGTATTTTGTAGAAGGCTTGTACCACTATTGTTGGACAGTTTCTTCCTTTGAAGAAGCCCGAACCAAGGGCGAAACATGTCGGGAATGTATTCCATCAGACTGTCCTTTTAACACTGTATTGTTGTACTACCACTCTCCACATTTATATTTTTATTGTCTCTATTTTTATTTTGTTGTTCAAAATAAAAATATTTTATTATAATTTACTTGATATATTGTATTTCTGCACCTCAAAAAATCCCACCCTTTCCGTCTCTGTTCCGAAGGATAATGTTGTCTTTGGCTCGAACTTAGTTTACGGTTTAGGTCTTGCTCCCAGCTAGTTAGGCAGGGAGGTTGGTGATTTTCTGGGGTGTAATTAACAGTAGTGGAGAGCATGTGTGGCAAAATTCCCTATCCCGAACAGTATTCCTCAAGAGTAGTAAAAGGTTGACTAAAATTGCCGGGGGGCGGTATGGATTTTAAGAAATTAGAGCTCTCCAGAAGTCTAGCCGGAATGAACCTGAAGGGTTCCTAAGGTTCAATATCTACGTCCAGTGCCCTGCTATCAGGAAATGAGAGGCCTGGAAGCGAACAGAGTTTATCAGATTTTGAAAGGGTGCATCTTAATATCCCGGTGTAAAGAGTGGGTTCCCCAATATTGGGAAAAGTGGTGAGTTTGAGGAAGAGAGAGGGGCTTGGGTGAAAAGATGCAAGCAGAGTCGTGTAGTCAGGCCAATAAGGAGGTGGCGTTTCATAGTTTTTGACAGCGATTGGTAGCACCAGGGTGCTCTACAAAGTGGTTTGTCGCTTTGGGCTGGTTTCAGTTGAGACCATAGCTTGGGCGCTTGGTTTTGATTCCAGTCAATGAGTCTACCCAAGTCTATTGCTTGATAATATTTATGTATGTCTGGTACTGCCAGCCCTCCATATTGTTTGGGTAGTGAAAGTTGTATTTGAAATCAGAAAATAATGCCTGTGTCTGTTTGAAACAGCTAGAGGGGATAAAAATTGGTAGGGCTTGAAAGAGGTATAGAAATTTGGGAGAGATACTAATTTTAAGCGTATTGCCAGGGCCAAACCACGAATGTAGTCCAGTATGCCATGTGTTTAGGAGAGCTCTGATGTTTTTCAAAAGTGGTGAAAAATTCAGGTCGAACAATTGTGAGAATTTAGGGGGGGATGAATGTTGCTAAATATTTCAGCGTGGAATTCGTCCATTTTAGTTTAACCGCTTAAGGACCGCCGCACGACGATATACGTCGACAGAATGGCACGGCTGGGCACAAGGGCGTACAGGTACGTCCCCTTTAAGATCCCAGCTGTGGGTCATGCGCGCGCCGCCGGCGGCACGCTTGCGACCCGATCCTGAGCTCCGTGACCGCGCCCGCGGGACCCGCGGACCCGATCGCCGCCGGTGTCCCACGATCGGGTCACAGAGCTAAAGAACGGGGAGAGGTAAGTGTAAACAAACCTCTCCCCGTGCTTCCTAGTGAGAGTGTCACTGATCATCTGTTCCCTGTCATAGGGAACAACGATCAGTGACGTCACACGCCAAGCCACTTCCCTTTACAGTAAGAATCACACATTAGGTCACACTTAACCCTTTTAGCGCCCCTACAGGTTAACCCCTTCACTGCCAGTGTCATTTTCACAGTAATCAGTGCATTTTTATAGCACTGATCGCTGTAAAAATGACACTGGTCCCAAAATAGTGTCAAAAGTGTCTGATGTGTCCGCCAAAATGTCGCATGACGATAAAAATCGCTGATCGCCGCCATTACTAGTAAAAAAAAAAAAATATTAATAAAAATGCCATAAAACTATCCCCTATTTTGTAGACGCTATAACTTTTGCGCAAACCAATCAATAAACACTTAATGCGATTTTTTTTTTTAGCAATTGTTTCAAAATTTGCGCTTTATTTTTGTTTATAGCGCAAAAAATAAAAAACGCAGAGGTGATCAAATACCACCAAAAGAAAGCTCTGTTTGTGGGAAAAAAAGGACGCCAATTTTGTTTGGGAGCCACGTCTCATGACTGTGCAATTGTCAGTTAAAGCGACACAGTGCCGAATCGCAAAAAGGGGCCTGGTCCTTTTGCTACAAAATGGTCCGGGGCTTAAGTGGTTAAAGCTCCCTTGAGGTCGTGAAAGGAGGGGCTGCGGTATACCCACCTCCATCGCTTCAGACTTGGTGGCATTTACATTTTTTACCCTTAGGAGTGAAGGGGTTAAAGGACAATGAGTTGATGAACAGATGGTGTGATTGGGTTTGGAATTGTTGATATGGAAGCTCTGTTGGGATCAGTGGCAGCCGCTTATTAGGGGCGCACGAGTGTCGGCCCCCTAATTCATGCGCCCAGCCCCCTAGTCTACATGCAGGGTGCCGGATGCATGGATTTCTATGGATTTTTTTTTTTTTAAGCACATGATTAGAGATGGAGGCTCTTATTGTCTTCTTATTGTGGGCTCAAGGTGCAGTGTCCATCCTGTTGTGTGACATTAGCAAATTTATATTCGTTAATGTCTTCCTGTTTCTCCTCCCGGCTAATCAGGAAGAGGGTCCTAAGGCCCAATTGGCCGGGAGTCCGAAGACCCAATTGGCCGAGAGGAGAAGCGACGGTGAGGACATGAAGGAGACGGAGGGGGAAGCCGCCATCACAGCCGTGACCTGCACGGGGTAAGTGCGGGGCCGACAGGGACCTGGCGGGCAAACCGGCGACCAGGGGGGGGTGGGCGGTTTTATCAATGGTGTGCCGTGGTGGGCTCGAGGGATGGGGGGGGTTAGTGTGGGCTGGCAGGCTGGAGTGACGGGGGGAGGGGTCTGTGGTCAGGTCTGTCTGCCGCCCCCCCGAAACGATAGAGCACCAGCCACCACTGTTCGGGATCCACGTTGGGATCAGTGTTAATTTTGGCAGCAAATTTCAATTTAGTTTTAGTCTTATGCGGCGTACACACGATCGTTTTTCATGCCGTTAAAAATGGCATTTTTAAAAATGGGCATTAAAACCGATCGTGTGTATGCTCCAGAGCATTTTTAACGACGTAAAAAACGTCCATTAAAAATTTCGAACATGCTCTATTTTTTCACGTAGTTTTTCATGTCGTTTTTTTTTAACGACGTGAAAAACGATGGTGTGTATGCTTTGACGAGGTGAAAAAAAAACGCGCATGCTCAGAATCAAGTATGAGACGGGAGCGCACGTTCTGGTAAAACTAGCATTTGTAATGGAGGTAGCACATTCGTCACGCTGTAACGGACTGAAAAGCAGGAGGCTGAAAAGCGTGAATCGTCGCTCAACAAACTTTACTAACATGAAGGGTGGCGCCATCCGAACGGAACTTCCCCTTTATAGCGCCGTCGTACGTGTTGTACGTCACTGCGCTTTGCTTGAAAGTTTTTTAAAATGATCGTGTGTACGCAAGACAGGCTTGAGAGGAAACATGAAAAAAACGACGAGAAAAACGTCGGTTTAAAAAATGGCATGAAAAACGATCGTGTGTACGCCGCATTAGTCTTAGGACTAAAATGGCATTTTAGTTTTAGTCCCATTTTAGTCTTCTGCAATTGTTTTAGTCGTATTTAGTCAACTAAATCTCTAGTAAATTTTAGTCGACTAAAACTAATTTTAGTCGTCTAAAATCCAATGGGTGTAATTAAAGGAACACTAAAGATAAATTATTTTTATTTTTTTAAATAACAAACATGTTATACTTACCTACACTGTGCAGCTCGTTTTGCACAGAGTGGCCCCGAACCTGGTCTTCTGGGGTCCCTCGGCAGCTGTCTCGGCTCCTCCCCGCAAGAACTCATCACCTTCATGCGAGCTCGCATGGTGGTGAGTGATTGCAGGAGTGCTCCAGTGATACAGCCGGCGGCATAGCCGCTCACTGTATCACTCAGCCCCGCCCCCCGGCGCGCTGCATCATTGGATGTGATTGACAGCAGCGCAAACCAATGGCTGCGCTGCTTTCAATCAACCAATGAATGAGCCGAGAAGCCGGCCGAGATGCCTGCGCGTTCACGGCGCAGGACTTGCGAGGGGTCAGGTAAGTAAACAGGGGGGGGGGGGTGGGGTGAGCTAATCCAGAAATGTTTTTTCACCTTAATGCATAGAATGCATTAGGGTGAAAAAACTTTTGCCTTTACAACACCTTTAAATTGTAATGCATTGGCTAACATTCCTCTAGAATTTCCAAACTCATTATATACTGCTGGAGTGAAAAATCCAATATGTTATTATTTATGGTATTGAGGTATGAACAATGCACTACAGACCAGTATTCATTTTGAAGTCAAATTTAAGTTTAGTTTAGTTTTAGTCTTAGTCTTTTGACTAAAAATGGCATTTTAGTTTTAGTCCCATTTTAGTCTTTTGACTAAAATTCCATTTTAGTTTTAGTCGTATTTTAGTAATCTCAATTGTTTTAGTTTTAGTCGTATTTTAGTCGACTAAAATAGTATTCATTTAGTTGACTAAAATGTTTTAGTCGTTTTAGTTGACGAAATTAACACTGGTTGTATTTCTAACGGGCTGGACGAGTGATGTCACAGTATAGATACAATGTCTGAGGTGGGCTGAGCAGATGGGACCATAGTTGCAAGAGCTCAACAGCTGAGTATAGCTATTGATGGATCAAATACAAAGCACAGCACAGTCCAGGTGAGCATGTATGAGCATACATAGTTGTTACATGGAAACTTAAAATTCAGAGTTTCTCATATAGAACCCAACGCGTTTCAGAGTCAATAAGTTCCATCCTTCGGGGGTGGTTCTGCAAGATGAGTGGTATCTACAAAATTGAAATTACATTTTTTTTATAGAACACATACTATAAAAATGTACTGTATCCTATTATATTTGTATGAGTGTATAATACACTGTATTCAACAAGAGAGTAGAGAAAATGGAAAACCAGCCATATGATAAAAACAAAGCAATTTGCAACCATTCCTTTGTCCCCACATCTATAAGGTCCCGCTCACCTGTAGCCCACCAAACAGTCACTAAGGTCACCTAAATGCCAACATGTGAGGAAAGGTGTATTATTATCGAGATATAACAAAATTGTAAAATGGACAAAAAAAGACTATAAGTAACCCACCAATTAACCAGCATGGGGCCTATTCTGGCACTTCTCTCCTTCATGTAAAAATCATAATTTTATGGCTATAAAATTACTTAGAACCCCCAAACATTCTATAAGTTTTTTTAGCAGACACCCTAGGGAATAAAATGGCGGTCATTGCAAATTTTTATCTCGCTCGGTATTTGCGCAATAAATTTTCAAACGCCTTTTTTTTTGAAAAAAAAATGGTTTCATTAATTAAAAAATTACAAAACAGTAAAGTTAGCCCAATTTTTTGGGGATAATGTGAAACATGTTGTTATGCTAAGGAAATAGATACCTAACATGTCACGCTTTAAAATTGCGCACACTCATGGAATGACACCAAACTTCAGTACTTAAAAATCTCCATAGGCGATCCTTTAAATTTTTTTACACGTTACCATTTTCGCATTTTACAGAGGAGGTCTAGTGCTAGAATTGTTGCATTCGTTCTAACGCACGCAGCAATACCTCACATGTGGTTTTAACGGCGTTTACATATGTGGGCGGGACTTACGTGTGTGTTCGCTTCTGAGCGCGAGCTACCGGGGACAGGGGGGTTTTAAATTGTTTTTATTATTATTATTTTTATTTTTCATTTTTATTTTACACTTTTTTTAACTTTTTTGTTTTTTTGATCACTTTTATTCCTATTACAAGGAATGTAAACATCCCATGTAATAGAAGGAGAGAGTTACCGCTCAGATGTGACTGGTGACTCATTCACAAGATCCAGAGCCGTGGGTGCAGGCAATGCATATGACAATGCAAAAAATCTGAGGAAAACGCTTGGACAGCCGCACTCCAAAAAAGGTTCTTTTATTTAAAACAAAAGCACAAACAACATGCCACAGCAAAAAAACAGCAAGTATGAGCTGACGTTTCGCACTGCGATTCATGCGATTACATCCCATGTAATAGGAATCTATTGTGACAGGTCCTCTTTATGAAGAGATGCGGGGTCAATAAGACCCCACATCTCTCCTCCAGGCTGGAAAGCATGAGATCAGTAAAAATAATTCACCGATCTCATGCTGACAGCCGAGATCACGGCTTTGTTTACATACGGAACCCGGCGTGACGTCATAACGTTGCGCCCGGGCCTCCGACGGTCATAGAGATGACTGGTGACCAATGCCATCTGGTGACCAGTCATCTCTATGCTTCCCATCCGGCACCGGCCAATTCGTTCTCTGGGCCCCTCATGGCACGGGAGAGACTGGAGAAGCACCGGTGGAACTGCCGCTATGATCGTTTTTATCGTGCACGGAATCGCCGGCTGAAAAGAATGATATCTGAATGTTGCCTGCAACTGCAGGCATCATTCAGATGTCACTGCACAAAGTCAAGGTCAAGGACGTCATTTGACAATGGGCGGTAGGGAAGTGGTTAACATCTATAGTAGTAGGTGTCTTCACAGATAGGGTTGTGAGGTATCCATATGGAGTAAAGAGCACATTGATTGTATCCAGTAGTAGAGTAAAAAGTTATCTATAAAGAAAATTATTTGTACATTATAAATCCTCATTTATTATTTATTACAGGTGCTTATATATTATACGTTCACATCAGTCCCTGCTGTCAATGAACTCACAAGGAAACTGAAGGACCCGGAGGAAACTCACGCACATGCAGAACGTGCAAACTCCAGGCAGGTAGTGGCGTGGGTGGGATCCATTTCCAGAGATGCAATATAAATAGATGAAGCTTGTCATGAGAAGAAGCAGATGTAATAGAGGTGCAGTGGGTTCTCCTTGTCAGCAGGTGGTAAGTGTCCAGAATATTGCAAAGAAAGAATAGGAGGCTGTAGAAGCACCTGAGCCCGATATCTTTCTCTATGCGGCAATTAGACCAAAAGGATTTGAAGTTTTTTCTGACCCTGAAAGTGGTCAGAGTTTGGGGCCTTAGCCATGTTATTGCTTGTACACAGAACAAATTAATTAGCCTCCCTAAAATCTCCTTATATAGTTCTTAAGCCTCGTACACACGATCGGATTTCCATCCGACAAATCCATGGATTTTTGTCCGAAGGGTGTTGGCCGTGAACTTGTTCTGCATACAGACGGCAGAACTTTTTCAGCCAACATACACGAAACCACGTGGTTTTTCAGCACTTTAGCGCCACCCTTTGGGCAACTTCTGCTAATGTTGTCTGATGGTTATCATTGGTTCGGAGCATGCGTGTTTGTACTTTGGATTTTAGTCCGACAGACTTGTGTACACAAGATCGGATAACCCGACGAAACACAAATTTTTATCGGACAATTTGAGAGCATGGCTATCCAACATTTGTTGTCGGAAATTCCGACAACAATTGTCCGATGAAGCATACAGACGGATTATCCGACAAAACCCTTCCATCACACAATTGTTGTCGGAATATCCGATCGTGTGTATGGGCCTTTACAGTCCAAATCCAGGCATTTTTTTTTTTAGTTTTGGATGACTTTGGGAAGGATTGCAATTGCACGGCTTAACCGTGGGGTTTTTGATGCCCCTCAACCCCTAGTGTAAACAAGCCCTAATGCCCCCCCATACACACGATCGGACCTTTTTCTGATCAAACTCCCATCGGAATTCCGACGGAATTTCATTGAAAAAAAATAGAACATGTTCTATTTGAAAATTCCGATGGAATTCATCGGAAATTCTCCGATAGGGCCCACACACGGTCGGAATTTCCGGTGAAAAAACCCCAACGGACTCCGTCTGACTTTTTTCATCGAAAATCCCTATTGTGTGTACAGGGCATAACACTCCTTTCCCTTTTTTTCCCCAGATACATTTTCTGTTAAAATGTATTGAAATGCATCTAAACGCACGTCAATGTCGACATGCATCATGATGTGTGTTTTAAACCCTCTGCATCTATAGCAAAACAAATCCTTAAAGCGGAGTTCCACCCAAAATAACATCCATATATGACCACACTCCTTACACTACAAACATGTACAGTAGCCACTTTTTTTTTTGTACATACCGTACTATTGTCATTTCAATTCCGGCTTCCGGGTACTCACTCCCGCGGGAGTAGGCGTTTCTATTCTCCCGCAATGTAATCTGGGCGTTCGCCCAGATGTGACATGTCCTGCAGAAAAAGTTCCCCGGCGGATAAGGTTCCCCCCCCCCTGTACTGCGCATGCGCGGCACGAACCTCAACGGAGTTTCCGAAAGTAGCCGAACATGTAGAGCTGCGAGTCGGCTCTACACGGCGCCTGCGCAGTCAGCTCTACATGGCTCCTAGTCATTGCGCAGGCGCCGTGTAGAGCTAACTCGCAGCTCTACATGTTCGGCTACTTTCGGAAACTCCGTTGAGGTTCGTGCCGCGCATGCGCAGTACAGGGGGGGGGAACCTTATCCGCCGGGGAACTTTTTCTGCAGAACACCGTCCACCGCTACCAGGAAGTCAGTGCTTGTGGGCTTCACAATGCCCACAAGCAAAATGGAAAATTCTGACGGCTGATTTTAAAAGTGCATCTTTTGCCAGAAAAAAGACAGGGGAGGTTAAAAATCACCAAACACGTGAGTACTAATTGGTGATCTAAAAATACTTTGCATGCAAGCTAAAAAAAAAAAAAGATTTGCCGCGGAACCTCCGCTTTAATGCCTAAGCACAATTCTGCAACTTTGACATGTGTTAGTAAAACCGTACATATCATCACAACTACTTTGTGCATCCAGGTGGATTATACCGCGTTTTTTAAGGACAAATTGGGCTTTCATTTGGTGGTGAATGGTAATGGATATCATCTGCTTTTTTTTATTTTATTATCAAAGGAAAACAGGCCCAAAATAGTAAAAAATTTGCTGTATACCGTGTCTTGAAAAAGTATTCATACCCCTTAAAATTTTTCACATTTTGTCATGTTACAACTAAAACATCAATTTATTTTATTGGGATTTTAGGTGATAGACTAATACAAAGTGGCACATAATTGTGAAGTGGAAGGAAAATTATAAATGTTTTTCAAAGTTTTTTACAAAAACATATCTGAAAACTGTGGCGTGCATTTGTATACAGATCCCTGTACTCGGATAGCCCTAACTAAAATTGAGTGGAACCAATTGCCTTCAGAAGTCACCTAATTAGTAAATAGAGTCCACCTGCGTGTAATTTATTCTGTGTGCAAATACAGCTGTTATGTGAAGCCCTCAGAGGTTTGTTAGAGAACCTTAGTGAGCAAACAGCATCATGAAGGCCAAGGAACACACCAGACAGGTCAGAGATAACGTTGTGGAGAAGTTTAAAGCAGGGTTAGGTTATAAAAAAAAAATATCCCAAGCTTTGAACATGTCACGGAGCTCTGTTCAATCCATCACCTGAAAATAGAAAGAGTATGGCACAACTACAAACCTACCAGGACATGGCCGTCCACCTAAACTGACAGGCCGGGCAAGGAGAGCATTACTCAGAGAAGCAGCCAAGAGGCCCATGGTAACTCTGGAGGAGCTGCAGAGATCCACAGCTCAGGTGGGATCTCTACAGGACAATTGGACAACTATTAGTCGTGCGTTCTACAAAACTGGCCTATATGGACGAGTGGCAAGAAGAAAGCCATTGTTGAAAGAAAGCCATAAGAAGTCCAGTTTGCAGTTTGTGAGAAGCCATGTGGGGGACACAGCAAACATGTGGAAGAAGGTGCTCTGTTGTCTCAACCCAAAGCATTTTGTGTGATTTCTGTCTGCTGTCTCCTTCCTCTGCTATCTGTATGAGTCACTTCTGACAGGTTATGCTGAATCCAAAGGGATGCAGGAGGACGGGGAAGGGGACTCTAGAATACAGAAGGTAATTGACAGCCTCAGCTATGCAAATTTCCCTATGAGACTGTGTGAAGGGGGGGGGGGGGGGTGAGTCCATTCCCTCCACTCAGGTTTCCAATTACACTCAGCTCCCTGCTCTAAGCTGTGCAATGTGACATCAAATCCCTGCCCCCTGCCTTTTGAAGCTGAGAAATTCTGTGTAAAATGTGTCCTTTAGAAGGCTGTAGAGAGAGAGAGAGCTGCAGATAAAAAGGTACAACCTATGAAGAAGGATTGGTTTATTCTCTGTATATCACCTGAGGCCAGTCACTTCACTAAGTATGTGTTAAGCCTCGTACACACGATCGGATTTCCATCAGACAAATCCGTGGATTTTTGTCCGAAGGGCGTTGGCCGTGAACTTGTTCTGCATACAGACTGCAGAATTTTTTCAGCCAACATTCACAAAACTATGTGGTTTTTCTGCTCTTTATAAAAAAGGAAGGAACTCCCACGCTAATTTTGGGTCTAATCTGGGTGACTATTCTAGGGGACACTGCTGCAGGCACCTGTGGGTCTAATCCTAGAAGACAATAGATAATGTGATAAAAGTAATGGTGACTGCGCTGTGATATAAAGAGAGGGGCTAGGTGAATGTGAAAACACAAGACACAGGCCAAGGGTCCTGTCTCTATGGCCAACAATAGTGATAAATAACGAAATAAGTACAGTATATATTACAAACAGTATATACGTGTATCAAGGCTAGAAAATCCTGTGAATCCAGTGATAAAGAGTCTTAAAAAATCATAAAACCCAAACAAGGAGGCATGAAAGTAACAGTGTGTAAGTCCAAATGTGGTGCAGAGGCACCATATAATGAAAAACAAAACAAAAGTCAAGTGTATGGTAGATCCCGTCACCACAAGTATAACATAGTGTGCTTGACAAATTCTTCAGTGTAAACCACCTCAGTGCTCACAACAAGCAGCTCACCTCACTGCTGCCGGGTAGACCGTATAAATATGCTCCAGGTGTAGGTGGCAGGATAAGCAGCAGGGTTGTAATGATCTCTCTTAGGTTGTTGCAATGTTCTCACTCGTACATAGGCACATATGGAAACATAAACTTGAGAGAGAAAGTGTACATAGCCACGGGCGTCCGCTGAAATGTTTTCAGCAGCGGCGATACACAGTCGCATTTTACCCTTTCTCCGACCGCTAGCAGGGGTTAAAAGCGACCCCCCCCCCCCCATGTTAACATTTAAAAACTCCCCACTGTGCCCCCTGCATCTTTAAATATCTCTTTGTCACTACTGTGTACCCCCCTCTCCACAACTACACCTCTGGACCCCTTTACATTACACAACAGCAGCCTGCACCTCTGGACACTACACACACTACACTAACCACTACACTACACACTGACTACTGACCACTACACTGCACACTGACCACACTGACCATATGTATGACGTGTCCTATGACATCATGTCTCTGCAGTCACACACACACACGTGTTGTAGGGCATCTCCTACTCCCTCCATACTGCACACACAGCCCGGCTCTCCTTCCTTTTCACCTTCAGCAGGTCCAGCTGGGCTGTAAGTGGGTGTAAGAGCGGCGGAGGGTGTAGAAAACTGCCAATTTGGCCAACACCTTCTCGATTCCAGGGGGGGCAAATGACCACCCCTTGCCCTATTGAGCGGACGCCCATATACATAGCGTGACTCTGTTGAAATCAATAGTGGAGTGACAGGGCTGCTGAAAAGCCAGTACAACCGGCCCCATTGTACCGGGCCCGGCATCCTCGGCTTTGCAGGGGGGCCCGGGCAATCTGAACAGAGTACAGAATAAAGAAAAACCTTTCTGAACCACGACCCAACCCCCGCTCCCCTCCTACTAACTTTGCTTGTTTTTTTTTAATCTATTTTCTGGGCCCCTCTCTTCCTCTGCAATGTGATAGTGAGCGTGCGGTGGGAGGGACTATTTGCTCTGTTTCGGGCGCACGTTGATCCTGGCACCTGCCTGCATATTGCCTTCCCTGGCGGAGTGATTTGTCTACCTCCGCTCACTGCGCTCAGCTCTGTTACCCACTCGGCCTGAGACTGGAGAAGCTGTGAGGCCAACGGCGGCGGCAAAGGAGGCAGCTCAGCTGACATTTGTCCAGGCAGCTGGAACAGTGAGGAAACGGTTCGTGGGGCTGCCAGTGTCCAATAGAGGTGTGTCCTTACTTGGGATTCAGACAAGATCTCATGATTACACTGAATCTGTCTCTGTCTGCAGCACATAAAATACACATTATGGCATTGGAATGGTCTCTGCAGCACATACACATTATGGCACGCTATAACTTTTGCGGAAACCAATCAATATACGCTTATTGGGATTTTTTTCTAACAAAAATATGTAGCAGAATACATATTGGCCTAAATTGATTAAGAAATTCGATTTTTTACATTTTTTATTGGATGTTTTATAGCAGAAAGTAAAAAATTATGTTTTTTTTTCTTCAAAATTGTCGGTCTTTGTTTATAGCAGGCTCTGGGGAGGGACCAGGGGTGGGGCTGAAGGAGGGACCAGGGGCGGGGTCAGGGTTGGGGCTGAAGGGGGCCCCGTCAGGTAGGCTGTACGGGGCCCCATGATTTCTATCAGCGGCCCTGGGAGTGATGGCTGAAGCGCACAGTATCAGACTCACTTGATGTGAGGAAGCATAGGCGTCAATCCATGAGCGCCGAGCTCGTAAGTGCCAGCTGTGTGCCGCAGTCCACTCAAGCTTCCCTGGATTGGATAACCGGTATCTCGTTGGGCAGCGGTATTGATAAAAAAGAAATGCTCATAGCATAAACCCGTAAATGAAGTGTGTTTATTTGCATAAAACAATAGTAAAAAACTCACATATAAAAGCTGACTGCGGGTGTTGATATCCACGGGCGCTGAGCTCGTCACCTATCGTCAGGTTGACAGTGTACCTGGTGCTCCAATCCTAACGCTTGTCGTCACGTCACGTGACTTCATCAGAGGAATCCTTTGATGAAGTCACGTGACGTGATGACACGCGTTAGGATTGGAGCACCAGGTACACTGTCAGCCTGACGATAGGAGACGAGCCCGTTTTCTGCTCTTTAGCGCCACCCTTTGGGCAACTTCTGCTAATGTTGTCTTATGGTTAGCATTGGTTCGGAGCATGCGTGTTTGTACTTTGGATTTTAGTCTGACGGACTTGTGTACACACGATCGGATAATCCGACGGAACACATTTGTTGTCAGACAATTTGAGAGCATGACCATCCAACATTTGTTGTCGGAAATTCCGACAACAATTGTCCGATGGAGCATACAGACGGTCGGATTATCCAACAAAACATGCCATCACACAATTGTTGTCAGAATATCCGATCGTGTGTACGGGCCTTAAAGCCTCGTACACACGATCGGATTTCCATCGGACAAAGCGTAGAACTTTTGTCCGGAGGGCGTTGGCCATGAACTTGTCTTGCATATAAACGGAAAAGAATTGTCGGCTAACAAACACGAAACTCTGTGGTTTTTCAGTTCCTTAGCGCCACCCTTTGAACAACTTCTGCTGATGTTGTGTTATGGTTAGCATTGCTTCCGAGCATGCGTGTTTGTACTTTGGATTTTTTTCTGACGGACTTATGTACATACGATCAGATAATCTGACAACACACATTTGTTGTCTTAAAAATTTTAAAGCATGTTATCCCACATTTGTTGTCTGACAATAATTGTCCGATGGAGCATACAAACAGCCTGCCATCACACTTTTCCCATCGGAAAATCCGATTGTGTGTACGAGCCTTTAGGGTTTACGACCACTTTCCCAGATTGCAAAGATAACTTGCCACAAATTTGTGTCATTGTTGAATTGTAAGTCTTGTTAAGATGCAGCCCATTTTCACTGGTAAGTTGTACACTTGCAGAGCACTTGAAGCACAAGTTCTAGTTGACACTTTTCCAATTTTTCTAAAATTTGCGTGACAAGTCTCTAGCAAGAGCAAAGTTGCAGTGGTGAGTCTACAGCAAGAACTCTGCAGGTCTCGGTGACCCTAGGGTTGCCACCTCATCCCTTTGAAACTGAACACATATTAATTGCACAGGCTGATTAAAGTGGTAATTAAACTCACTTGGTGCCTTATCTGCATTAAAGTGTACTTCATATGTGTTTGAGTTTGAGGCTGGGTTCACACTAGTCCTACTTTGGATCCGACTTTGCCCCGCGACATGAAGCCGACATATGCTCCCATGACGTCACAGTCACATGCTCCGGGGCCACCCGGAGCATGTGACTGTGACGTCATGAGAAGCCTATATCAATCGGCGCGCACTGCAACAGCCAGCATTAGAGCGGGAGGAAGCGACGTGTCAACATCGAGGAGGAGAAGAGAGAAGAAGACGGCGACGGCAACAGCGACGGGAAGACCGGCCCCTCCACTAGCAAAGGAGCTGGAAGAAGATAGTGGAGGGGACGGCAGAAGGACAACGGAGAGCCGGACGAGACGACGGGAAGACCGGGCCCCGCTAGCAAAAGAGCCGTAAGAAGATAGCGGAGGCCCGGCAGAAGAAAGAACCGGAGAGCGGGAGAAGAACCAGAGAGCGGGAGAAGAAGAAGGCGACAGAGAAGACCGGGCCCCGCTAGCAAAAGAGCTGTAAGAAGATAGCGGAGGCCCGGCAGAAGAAAGAACCGGAGAGCGGGAGAAGAACCGGAGAGCGGGAGAAGAAGAAGGCGACAGAGAAGACCGGGCCCCGCTAGCAAACGAGCTGTAAGAAGATAGCGGAGGCCCGGCAGAAGAAAGAACCGGAGACCCCCGGAGCTGTGCAATAAATTAATTTAAAAAGCTGTGTTGTGTTTTTATTGCTATTTTTTTCCACCAGGTGAATGGGTAGGGGTACGATGTACCCCATACTCATTCACATAGGGTGGGGGGCTGGGATCTGGGGGCCCCCTTATTAAAGGGGGCTCTCGGATTCCGATAAGCCCCCCGCCCGCAGATCCCGACAACCAACGGCCAGGGTTGTCGGGAAGAGGCCCTGTCCTCATCAACCTGCTTTGGGGTGGGGGGCCGCAGGTCACCCCCCTGCCCCGAAGCACCCACCCCCCCATGTTGAGGGCATGCGGCCTGGTACGGTTCAGGAGGGAGGGGGGCCGCTCTCTCATCCCCCCCTCTTCCCCTGCAGCCTGCCAGGTTGTGTGCTCGGATAAGGGTCTGGTTTGGATTTTGGGGGGGACCCCCACGCCGTTTTTTCGGCGTAGGGGTTCCCCTTCAAATCCAGACCAACCCAAGGGCCTGGTATGCTCCTGGAGGGGGAACCCATGCCGGTTTTTTATTTAAAATTTGGCCTGGAGTTCCCCCTCAAGAGCAGCACAGCACAAGTCGCATGCCAAAGTCGGATCATGCAAGACTGCGTCCGACTTTGATCCGACTTCAATGATAGTCAATGGGCTGAAGTCGTATCAAAGTCGGACCAAAGTAGTACAGGGAGCATTCTCAAAGTCGGACCGACATGTGTCGGACCAGTTAAGACGGCTCCCATAGGAAAACATTGATTTTTACACGTCATGCGACATGAGCTCCCAATGTCGGAGCGTTTGTCGCCCCAGTGTGAACCAGGCCTAAAGGGATGTGGTGGGATGACTATTGCCAGTGGCGTCACTAGGGTTGGTGTCACCCGGTGCGAAAAAAAATGGTGTCACCCCCCAACAACTATAGTCCCCCCTTAGTACAGACCCCCCTCCACTAACTACAGACCCCACTCCCACAGTATAGATCCCCTCCCTCAGTACAAACCCGCTCCACTAAGTACAGACTCCCCGCCATCAATATAGACCCGCCTCCCTCAGTATGAACCTCCCCCTCAGTACAGACACCCCCACCTCAGTGCAGACCGCTCCATCAGTACAGACACCCCCACCTCAGTGCAGACCCCCTCAGTTACAGACACCCCCCTCAGTTACAGACACCCCCCTCAGTAACAGACACCCCCTCGTACAGACCCCCCCTCAGTTACAGACACCCCCTCAGTTACAGACACCCCCCTCAGTAACAGACACCCCCCTCAGTACAGACACCCCCCTCAGTTACAGACCCCCCCTCAGTACAGACACCCCCTCAGTTACAGACACCCCCCTCAGTAACAGACACCCCCCTCAGTAACAGACACCCCCCTCAGTACAGACACCCCCTAAGTTACAGACACCCCCCTCAGTACAGACACCCCCCTCAGTACAGACACCCCCTCAGTTACAGACACCCCCCTCAGTACAGACACCCCCCTCAGTACAGACACCCCCCCTCAGTACAGACACCCCCTCAGTTACAGCCCCCCTGGTGCAAACTCCCCCTAGTGCAGACCCCAGCAGTACAGACACTCCCTCCCCCCATCAGTAAAGATGCCCCCCTTACCTTACAGACCTCAGAACAGAGCGGCAGATACACACAGCGGTGTGTCTCTCGAGCGTGGGCTCCTCCTCCTCCTCTGTGGATGTAAACAGAGAGGAGGCAGAGGGGGAGGCGGCTTCCTTCCGCTCCGCTGAGGGACACAGCCGCAGCGTGAGCCTAAGGCACAGGGCAGCGGGCGGGCGATGTCAGTGTGGTGCCGCTGCGCTACCCACGGGTGTCACCCCTCTGGTGGGTGTCACCCGGGTGCGGCCCGCCCCCCCCCCCCGCACCTGGCTAGCAACGCTAGTGACTATTGCACAACATAACTGAACCAGAACTTGCAGCAGGCTTGCAGAATGTTTTCAAAGAAAGTTGATTTGGAGTCATGCAATGAGGACTTGCTGAAATTGTGCAACAAACTTGTGAAGCCTGGCAAGTCTAGCAATAACTTAGCAAGTCATTTTCAAAGTTTCAGCACAATTGCTTGCTATCTGGGTTAAAGCAGAGTTCCACCCAAAAATAGAACTAACGCTTTTCGGATTCCAACCCCCCTCCGGTGTCACATTTGGCACCTTGCAGCGGGGAGCAGATACCTGTCTAATACAGGTATTTTGCTCCCACATCCGGGCATAGATACCTGAGCCACCCGCTGGTATCTACGCCACTTCCGGCGCCTTCTCCGTCACCCCCACTGTCATCTGGGAGACACATGGGTCCCAGAAGACAGCAGAGACCAGTGGGATCGCGCAGCGCGAGTCGCGCATGCGCAGTAGGGAACCAGGAAGTGAAGCCACAAGGCTTCACTTCCTGATTCCCTTACCGAAGATGGCGGCGGCAGCACCCGAGAGCCGAGGGATAGATCGGCTTTGGATGCCGACATCGCAGGTGCCCTGGACAGATAAGTGTCCTTATTTTAAAAGTCAGCAGCTGCAGTATTTGTAGCTGCTGACTTAAAAAAATAAAAATAAAGGCGGAACTCCGCTTTAAGTCTGGCAAGCGCCTGTGCCGCCTTGTGTGGATGCGGCAGATATTTTGTGCCGCTAACTGCAGAAAGGCTGATCCCTTCTGAGACATCAAATAAAAATTACGTGGCTCCTTTAAATTGTATTTGTTTAAAAATGTTATTTCCTAAAGGTGGCTCTCTTTAGATTCTTCTGTTCCTCAACTTTTATAATTTGCCATGAGCAAGAAAGACAATTCCCATCAAGAAGGGGACGCAACATCAATTGATAATGGCAAAAAAAAAAAAAAAACCCCTTCACTTTGTTTCTTGTTCGCTACCTCTCCTCTTCCAAAACCCACTTCAAACAAAAATGGATACCATTATCTGACTGGCCTGGAAACAGCATGCTTTGTGTTCATCGCTATAAACATTGGTGATTGAAGGGCTCCTGAATAGAGGTCGTGGTTGTGATCTGGCTGAGCTCACTGTACTCGCTGTTCCAGTATGTTTTTCTCATTCCCACCTTCCTCCAGGAATGTCGCGGCGGTGGAGGACATTACAAGGCTGAATGGCGGCCCCTCTCTCATTGCTAATTTGTTTTACATGATTGCAATTAACTGCAGGATTAATCCATATGCAAGTGGAATTCCAGCTCAGAGCCTCTAAAAGAACAGACCCCCACCCCAACCATCACCAGAGGGCAAGAAGAGGCCACAAGCTACCAAGATATACTAAATATATGTGTAGCGGGGGTTTTAAATCTAGGTGGATGTTTGAGTGGTAGATGTGCTCAAACACACTATTTGATAGGGTTCTGTAAAACCCATTATATACTACAGGGATGCTGGCGTGTAGTTCCCTGTGGCCTGTTGGTGGTGCTGCCATCGGAGGCTGGGGTTGAACTGCTGGTATAGTGCTGTGCCTTGGATGTCCCCTCTCGGCAGTGGTATGGTGGGCGTGCCGGCCTGCTGTGCATGCCGGGGGAGGATATAAAAGGGGCGGACACTGCCTGTAGGGGTTGTCGTGAGTTCCCGGGGGTCCGACCCCGGGAGTGTGTGGTCCTGTTCGTGGCCACCCCAGGCACCTTTAGCCCTGGGGTGGAGTTTCTGATCCGGTACACTGGCAGATCAGTCCCAGGCACCTTTAGCCCTGGGGCTGCAACTGAAGGCCTTGGGTCCAGCATAGTGTGACCACATTTCCAAACCGCCATTCAGGGGCTCTCACCTTCCCCCAAAAAAAAGATGAGGAGGGCAGGGGAAAATGTAGTCTCGGGTGTTGATGGGGAATTTGGCGGCGGGTTATTTGTCAGGTGAATGTGCCACTTGCCACCAGCTGCAGTGCCGCTTGCCACCCATAGCCTGCCACCAGATGCAGTGCTGCTGTCACTCCCTCTGCATGAGCCACGTTCATTGAAGGAAAGGAGTGGAGTCACTATCTGGAGAGTGAAGATCACACCAGTCCCTGCTGCTTGCCATGGCGCTGGGTGCCAGAGAAGGAGGAGGTGTCGAGGTTGGTGGGGACAGCGGTGCTGCACTGGGTGCATGCCTCGCTCCCGGGTTCACTGTCTTAGAGTAAATTGTCACTGGTTGCAAGACGCCAGGCAGCGCCGGCCCTAGCAATTCGATTTTCCCGGCTTTTTCGACCGCAACACAGAAACAGAGAGCGGCGTTCCAGAGTGTTAAACAACGCCTGTGAGAAAGGAGCCTACCCTACAGCATGATGTACCCAGCAAAGCTTAGAGTGGTCCACAAAGGCCAGGTGCAATTCTTAACTTCCCCCAAGGAAGCTAACAGATGGTTGGAATCGCTGGGCTCAGCTTGACAGCTGAAACACTATGTGAATGGCTTCCCGAATTGACTCAGACACCAAACTTTTCAAATTCAATGATACATCTTGTCTGGGGATACTGTTTTATGGCTGCATAGATGCAATCTGGTATGGCAGCACTAACTCATTCTTTTTCCACTCAGCGGTCCGTGGTTTGCTCTGCAGCTTACTAAGTTATCACCCTCCCCTTGCTATCCGGCTGGATAAGGAAGGGCTCCCCCTTTTAGGGTGAAACTACTGTTTTTGTTTGGGGAAAAAAGCCTGTAGAATGTTGGGGACTTCGGGCAGAGAGGGGGGTGGGGAGTTTGTGTTCCAATGTTCTGGACCTCCACTTCTACGGATGGGGACATTGTTCTTTCTGGTTTTCCTTTTTTCAAACACAAGTTTTTTGTTTTTTCTTCCATTTTTTTTTTTTCGGGGACTCATGATATTGTTATTCCACGTTTACCCACTGTCATTTTCTATGATGCGCATAGTTTCTTGTTTGCCGTTAGTGATGAGCCGAACACCCCCGGGTTCGGTTCGCACCAGAACCCGCGAACGGACCGAAAGTTCGTACGAACATTAGAACCCTATTAAATACAATGGATGCGAACGTTCGAATTCTAAAGTGCTAATTATAACGACTATTATGCATGTTATTGTCCTAAAAAGGGTTTGGGAACCCGGGTTCTGCACCAGGGGACATGTATCAATGCAAAAAGAAGTTTTAAAAACGGTCGTTTTTCGGGAGCAGTCATTTTAATGAAGTGAAAAAAAAAAAGTCAAATATTCCTTTAAATATCGTACCTGGGGGGTGTCTAAAGTATGCCTGTGAAGTGCCACGTGTTTCCCGTGTTTAGAACTGTCCCTGCACAAAATGACACTTCTAAAGGAAAAAAAAGCCATTTAAAACTGCTTGCGGCTTTAATGTAATGTCTGGTCCCGGTAATATGGATGAAAATCTTTAAGAAAAATGGCATAGCTACCCCATGACCCCCCCCCCCCCCACCCCAGCCCATTACCAGCCCCTTTGGGTCTTGTATGGATATTAAGGGGAACCCCGCACATAAAATAAAAAAGGCCCTTTCCTGACAGACTCCATGGCAGACTACGTGTGGGTTAACCCCGCCTCCTCTCCACAGCTATAGGACCCCTTACCCATAAATTTGAGCTCATCTCCACAGACAGGTGTTCCTTTTTTATCCTCCTCACATGGACCTTCATCATGCAATTCAGGTGCAGTCCAGGATGTCTGTCGGATCAGGTACGAGTTGTGCGGTGCACCCAGGGCCCAGCTATGAGCGGGTGAGTGGTTTTGGGCTGATGGATACCCCTATGGTGGAAGGGATGTGGCCCCAGCGTACCATGACGGACGGTGGATCTCAGCTGGCAAGGTCTGAAGACTTTTTCTATTTCCATGGCAGATAGTTTTTGTTTGTTTGTTTGTTTGTATGTCTTTCTCTGCTGTTTTTTCTCTGTCATACAGCGCCGCTAAGCTTAGTATATGTGTGGAACGCTTTTGCGTTCCAGGATGCCATTCCCTTCCTGATCCCAGCCTGTTGATCGTCTGTGCATGCGCAGAGCCACGGTGAAACCGAGGCTTGGTTTTTGCACATGCGCAGTATGGCGGAGGGGTCAGGGGCCGCGCAGGCGCAGTAGGTTCGGTCCCTCCGATGCATGCGCACAGCGGGACCGGCCATGACGTCATTCCGGCGGGTGATTTAAACCGCTGAGGAGCCCTATACAGGTGGGATAACCTGTGGGCATATAGCAGCAGCCTCCTGGAGTCTCAATACTACCAGGACGGGGTAAGCACTTCTTGACAATGTAATGCATGTAATGCTTGTAATGCTTAGTGTCTCTTAAAGGGACAGTTTTAAAAAAAAAAAAAAAAAAAAAAAAATTTCTGCGCTGTTCTTGCATTGATTTGCTTATCCTTAGTCTAGGTAGTGGAGTTACGCATCATTGTGTGTCTTCCTCGTCATGGACTCATCTGCACCGCCGTGTGGCCAGCCCCCCCGCACAAGGTCTGTGCGGAGTGGGTAGGGGGTTGGTGTATTTGGTGTCATTTTTTTCTGGTGGTTACAACCTGCCCACCTTCCTCCCCCTCCCTTTGTCTGTATTATCTCTTACAGCCCGGCTACATCAGTTCATCGGTCACAGGATAGGGACCTTGCCAGGCTGCACCATCATCATCACCATCATCATCACCATCACCAATCATCCTCCAGGTCCAGACGTGACACTCCGTCTGGGACCCACTATCATAGGGGACGCTCACATTCCCCCTCTAAATATAGGAGATGTTCTCATTCCTCCTCAAGTCACCGCTACCACCACCGCGATAATCGCTCTGATCACAGAGCCTGTTGGGGATGTAAAACTAGAATCCCAGAGGGCAAATCGCTGTGTGACCCATGCTATGCCCGAGCGGTCGGTGAGAAAGAGACCGAAAAATCTAAATCTTGAGTCTCTTATTAAACGTGTGGTACAGCAGTCTATGATGGAAATAGATGCCCCCCCACACGAGGAGCCAGTCCACCACCTTGTCTGGCTCCTTGGCTGACGAGGCCCAGGAGGATTCCGGCCAATTCCAGCCCCATGATTCCTCCCATTATTCCTCGCAAGACGAGATGGAGGGAGATGATTCTGTGATTCCTCCCATGATTCCTCGCAAGACGAGATGGAGGGAGATGATTCTGTGATTCCTCCCATGATTCCTCGCAAGACGAGATGGAGGGAGATGATTCTGTAGTGGGATTCGACTACGCTTTAGTCTCTCCACTGATCAAGGCAGTGATGGAAACCTTAAAGTTGGAAGATACCACTGCCCCCCCCCCCCCCCAGAGAAACAAAGGAACTGTTTAAGAAACTGGGGAAAGAATGTTCCAATTTCACACCGAGCTGAAAGGAGTGTTTAAGGAAGAATGGAGCAAGGGGGATAAGAAGGTTTGGAAAATGCTCCCCTCGTGGATGCAGCAGTAATGCGCCTAGCGAAGCATGTCACCCTCCTGCTAGATGACACTGTATCTTTTAAAGATGGTCTGGATTGAAAGATTGACCAAGACATTAAGAGAATATATAACTTGAACGGTATGGCTTGCAAACCAGCCCTAGCCCTTGCAGTCACCTCCAAAGCAATGGAGGCCTGGGTGGAAAATGTTGACTCCGTTCTGAAAGGTGTCTCGGAGGAATTGGCACAAAGTTCAGCAGTGCAAGAACTTAAACTGGCTATCGCCTTTTTGGGAGAAGCTTCAATTGATCTCATCCGCTTGATGGCTAGATCCTTGCTATCTTCGGTCACAGCCAAACGAGCACTATGGTTGCACCCCTGGCTTGTTGATCCTGCCTCAAAGCAGGCATGGTGCAAAATTCCTTCTGAAGGAACTTCCTTGTTTGGAAACAAACTGTATAATGCCATTTCAAAGGCTACAGGCGGAAAGTCGGGATTCCTCCCTCAGGACAAACGTCCGTTTAACCAAAGAAAACCTTAGCAGAGACGCAGTACAGAGCGTTCAAGAGAGGCATGCTCCTATAGGCCCGGACGGGATTTTAGGAGAAGCTGGAACTGGAATAGGCAGATATCTTTCCAAAAAATCTGGCAAGAAACAGATGCCCGGTGGGCGCGAGCCAACCAAGTCCTTTTGAGATTGGGCCTGCCCAAGCGGTCGGGTAGGGGCTCGCCTACGTCTCTGCCGGCACGTCTGGGTGACCTTGATCTCAGATTATTGGACCATCAAAACGGTCTCAACAGGTCACGCATGGTCCTTCACCAAAGTCCCTCCATGCAGACCAATGCAATCTTCACTGCCTCAATCAGAAGAAAAACAACAAGTTCTTCTTTCATATGTGAATGCCCTGAAAGATCAAGGAGCAGTGGTGCCCGTCCCAAAGGACGAGGAATTCCAGGGGTATACTTCCCCCTCTTCCTAGTACAAAAGAAGAAAGGCTCTTGGCGTCCAGTTATAGATCTCACTTTCCTGAACAGGTACATAAAGCACGAGAAATTCAAGATGGAAGCACTCTCAACCATCCAAAAAGTTGTTCAACCAGGTGACTGGTTGATCTCAATAGATGTTAAGGACGCGTATTTTCATGTTCCCGTGGCAGAAGAATTCTACAAATACCTTCGATTTCAGGTCGAACGAGAGCACTTACAATTTATTTGTCTTCCATTTGGACTAACGACCTCTCCAAGGGTCTTTTCCAAGGTACTGTCGGTAATTGTGTCTCTTATCAGAATACAGGGTGTGCGTCTGTATCATTACCTGGACGAGCTGCTACTACTGTCCCAAGACAAGCAGCAGCTGCTGATCCACAAAGATCAAGTGATCTCTACATTGATAGAGTTCAGATGGCTCCTAAACCGAGAGAAAAGTCAGCCAGACCCGACCCTACGCCTAACCTACCTAGGAGCTCAATTCGACACAGTAGAGAATACCATCTCTCTTTCGGAAGAAAAATCCCGGTCATTCGGGTAAGAATATCTTTAGCCCTAGACTACTCTCACCTAAGGGCGTCGCAGTGCCTGAAGATAATCGGCACGATGGTGGCCACGTTCCCCATGGTCAAATGGGCAATGTGGAGGCTTCGGCCTTTTCAATCAGGATTCCTTCAGCAATGGAAGACAGACGATCGCAATCAGCTGATCAGGACTACTCAGTCAATGAGGAACAGTCTTCTCTGGTGGCTTCAACACAAAAACTTGTTAACATGCCACTCCCTTGCTCCCATCCAATGGATGACTGTTTTATCCGATGCCAGCAATGCGGGCTGGGGAGCACATTGTGGAGCAGAACTGGCTCAGGGCAAATGGGATGCCCATCTCCACATTCCAGGGTCAAACGTTCTGGAATTGCGTGCGGCATGGTGCGCCCTTCGCGCTTTCTCCCACCTTCTGAAAGGGAAGTCGGTCCTACTGAAAATGGACAATACCACCGCTGTGGCATATGTGAAGAGACAAGGGGACACTCGGAGCTCTGCCCTTCTCCAAGAGGTCGAGCCCATTATGACCTGGGCTCAGAGGAATCTACTCAACTTAACAGCAGTCTTCATTCCAGGGAAACAGAACATTCAAGCGGACTTCCTGTCACGCAGCAACCTAGACAACAACGAATGGTCACTGCATACACAGACATTCAAGTGGATCCTATCGTTGGGAATCGATCCAGAAGTGGATCTGTTTGCATCCCCCTGCAATCACAAAGTAGACAGATACTACACTTGAGGTCGGTGCAGTCAAGCCTTCGGAGTAGATGCATTAACAAGCCAATGGAAATTCAACAAGGCATATGCCTTCCCTCCACCTCCGATCATGCAAAAATTCCTGCAGCGGCTCCAGTTGGAGAAAGGCGAAGTGATAACAATAGCACCATACTGGCCGAACAGGCCATGGTTTCCTCTCCTGAATCTGATGAGCTTCAGGGACCCGCTAGAGTCTCTTGGGTGTGCTTTAGGGGTAATCTCTACCCTTATGAGCTCCAGAAAGCCTAACATGAACAAAACCTACAACAGAATCTGGACCAGGTTTGTCAGCTTCATGACTTCTGCTGGAAAATCTTTCAGAAATCCTGGAGTTCAAGACGTTTTGAGTTTTCTACAATCAGGCTTGGATCTTCCTTTGTACTCTGAGGGAACTGATTGACAAGTTTTCAGGAACATCATGGGCAACTCATCCCCTGGTTCAACAATCCTTTCAGGGGGCTTCGAGAATCAGGCCTCAGAGGAAACCTAGATTCCCCAAATGGGATCTTCTGCTCGTCCTTGATGCTCTTTCAGCACTCAACAACAAGGATCTTTCTATTAAGGACTTATCAATCAAACTGGCCTTTCTAGTGGCCATTACTTCAGCCAAAAGGGTTTCAGAAATAAGCTTCCTGGGTTGTCAAGAACCCTTTTTGACTTTCTTCCCGGACCGAGTGGTCCTTATTCCCATGCTTGGGTCTAAACCAAAAGTCAAGTCAGTTTTTCACGAGAATCAGGAAATAGTCCTTCCTACTTTCAATTCTCCAGAATCAGCAGATGTTCATCCCTTGGATATAGGTGAGACTCTGAAAGAATATTTGCGAGTCACTTCATCTTTTAGAAGCTTGAACTACCTGTTCTTGTTACACACTGGTAGCAACAAAGGAAAGAGGGCTTCCTCCAGAACAATAGCAGCCTGGATCGTCCAATCTATTCAACAGGCTTACAGGGCAAAGGGCTTGGCTCCTCCAGAGGCGTGACGGCTCATTCCACCAGAGGCATGGCAGCCTCATGGGCAGCAGCTCGACACGTGGCTCCTGAAGTGATATGCAGGGCAGCCTTGTGGTCTTCTATTCATACATTTATGTCTCATTATTGTATTGAGCCTGCTTCCCTTTCCTCTGTTAATTTTGGTCGAAAAATCCTGTCAGTTGACGGGAAAGATTAAAATATTTTTTTTGAGCAAGCATACCCTCCCGTGTGGATTGGCTAGTTATTTCCCACACGTAGTCTGCCATGGAGTCTGTCAGGAAAACGGAAAATTTATTACCAAATACTTACCGTAATTTTCCTTTCCTGATAGACTCCATGGCAGACGGAGTTCCCACCCATGAATTAAAAATATGAGAGTTGAAATTTGAGTCGGCTAGTTACGGAATACCTGTCTGTGGAGATGAGCTCAAATTTATGGGTAAGGGGTCCTATAGCTGTGGAGAGGAGGCGGGGTTAACCCACACGTAGTCTGCCATGGAGTCTATCAGGAAAGGAAAATTACGGTAAGTATTTGGTAATAAATTTTCCGTTATATACTCTGAACAGCCGTATACAGGCGGTGCATACAAGACAGGGACTGTAGGTTTGTTCTTATGTAGAATCTGTTTGTAATTTTGAACAGGTACATTGTTTAAGTGTAGCTCCAGCCCAAAAATCTATTTTTAAACTTTTTGGAAAACATAGGTAAGGGTTATCACCCCTGTAACATTTGTTTTGCTGTCTGTGCCCCTGTTCAGAACATTTCACCTCACTTTCCGTCCCAATGACAACTGTTTTTGAAATGTGGTGTTTTCCTATAAACAAGGATTGGTGATAAAGCATCAGTACAGAGGAGACACCTTTCTCCCATATTAATTCTTACAGGAGAGAATTTTCCTTCCTAGGGGTAGATTTCCTCTCACTTCCTGTTGTCTTCTTGCGTTTGCAAGTAGGAGTCGTTTGTAAGTTGGATGTTTGAAAGTAGGGACCTGCCGTATATACTCTGCAGAAATAGGCCCCTTAGTTGTTGGTGTTGGCACAACACTGTAAGCACTCACAGTTACTCTTGGTTGGTGCTGGAACGCCCTGCTGTCAACTATTATATCAGGAATTGTAATTACATATAATTGTTGAACAGTGGTAGTAAAAATTGGGCCTTTGATGGTGGTGCTGGTGCCACAACACTGTAAGCCCTGACAGTTACTCTTGGTGGGTGCAGCAATGGGCCCTGCTGTGAATTATTAGATCAAGAATTGTAATTGCATGCCCCTGTTGAACAGGGGCTGAAAAATTGGGCCTTTCGTGGTGGTGGTGGTGGTGGTGGTGTTGCCACAACACTGTAAGCCCTCAGAGTTACTCTTGGTGGGTGCAGGAATGGGCCCTGCTGTGAATTATTAGATCAAGAATTGTAATTACATGCCCCTTTTGAACAGGGGCTGAAAAATTGGGCCTTTTGTGGTGGTGGTGGTGGTGGCGTTGCCACAACACTGTAAGCCCTCAGAGTTACTCTTGGTGGGTGCAGCAATGGGCCCTGCTGTGAATTATTAGATCAAGAATTGTAATTACATGCCCCTGTTGAACAGGGGCTGAAAAATTGGGCCTTAGGCACTGGTGGCACAACACTGCAACCCCTCACAGATACTGTACTTGGAGCACAGCAATGAGCCCTGTTGCAAAGTATTGCTTCAAAAATTGTAATTACACGCCCCTGTTAAACAGGGGCTGAAAAATTGGGCGTTAGGCACTGGTGGCGGCACCCATAAACAAAAATGATCTTCCAAGCTATCATCATCAATCGTATCATTGAGGACTCGGAGGAGGAGGATAGCCAGTCAACATAACAGCACAGGCACTCAGCATCAGCATCAGTCTTGAAGGGATGTGACATGTTAAAATCAATTAGTCTGTTATATCAGCATCAGGTGTGTGGTAGCTGGTGGTGATCCAAGACTGGTTCATCTTGATGAAAGTCAGTCGATCAACCGAGTCGGTGGACAGGCGCACCCTGTGATCCGTGACAAATCCTCTAGCAGCACTGAATGTGCGTTCCGAAAGAACGCTGGATGCAGGACAGGCCAGTAGCTCAATTGCATACTGTGCAAGCTCTGGCCAGTGATCCATCCTCAAGACCCAGTAAGCCAGAGGATTTTCGGTGGGGAAGGTGTCCAAGTCTGACCTTGCCCCTAGATATTCCTGCACCATGTTTATCAGACGCTGGCGATGGTTGCTGGAACCGATCATACTTTGGGGCTGCGGACTAAAGAATTGTCTGAACGCATCGGTCAGACGGCCACCTTCCCCACCGCTCCTTCTTTGACTGGCCGAAGCCTCAGCAACTCGTTGTCCAGGACCAGGAGTTTGTAACCTCCCAGTCTCTGGGAACGCGTTGCACAGACCTTTCTGCAAGGCCTCCCGGAGTTGTCTCATCCTCTGCTCCCTCTGCGACGGTAACATAAGGTCCGCAACCTTACCCTTGTACCGTGGATCAAGGAGAGTGGCCAGCCAGTAATGGTCCCTCTCCTTGATCCGAAGAATACGAGGATCCTTCCGCAGACTTTGCAGGATCAGGGAGGCCATGCAGCGTAGGTTAGCTGAGGCATTCGGTCCGGAGTCCTCTGGGTCACTAAGGACGACATGATCCGCAGCCACCTCCTCCCAGCCACGTACAAGTCCACGGGTTTCTTGGGACTGTAAATCATCCCTAAAAGACTGCTGCTATTGATGCTGCTGAGTGCCAGGCTCCACCTCCATGCTGACACAATCCTCCTCCTCCTCCTCCTCCTCGTCCTCTTCCTGTGCGATTAATGGGACAGAAGGAACACTGTCTGGGTAAAGGGGGCCTTGAGAGGCAAGGAAGTCCTCCTCTTCCTGCCTCTGTTCTGCCTCAAGTGCCCTGTCCATTATTCCACGCAGCGTGTGCTCCAACAGGTGGACAAGAGGTACAGTGTCACTGATGCATGCACTGTCACTGCTCACCATCCTCGTGGCCTCCTCAAATGGTGCCAGGACAGTGCATGCATCCCTGATCATGTCCCACTGGCGTGGAGAAAAAAAACCAAGCTCCCCTGACCCTGTCCTGGTGCCGTAGTCGCACAGGTACTCATTGATGGCCCTCTGCTGCGTGTGCAGCCGCTGCAGCATGGCCAACGTTGAGTTCCACCTGGTGGGCATGTCACATATAAGGCGGTTCTTGGGCAGGTTCAACTCCTTTTGCAGCTCAGCCAGGCGAGCACTGGCATTATAAGATCTGCGGAAATGCACACAGACTTTCCTGGCCTGCCTCAGGACATCCTGTAAGCCCGGGTACCTGCCCAAGAACCGCTGCACCACCAGGTTAAGGACGTGAGCCACACAGGGCACATGGGTCAGTTGTCCCTGTCGGAGGGCGGAGAGGAGGTTGGTGCCATTGTCGCAAACCACCATTCCTGGCTTAAGCTGGCGTGGCGTCAACCACCTCTCGGCCTGGCCCTGCAGAGCAGACAGGACCTCTGCCCCAGTGTGGCTTCTGTCCCCCAAACACACCAGCGCAAGCACGGCATGGCATCTTTTTGCCTGCGTACTTGCGTAGCCCCTTGAACGCCTACGGAGCACCGCTGGTTCAGAGGACAAAGCACAGGAAGAGGCCATGGAGGAAGAAGAAGAGGAGGGGGTGGAGGAGAGAGGTGTGTCACAACCAGTAGTAGCATTTTGGAGGCGTGGCGGTGGAACAACCTCCAACACTACTGCACCTTGTCCTGCATCCTTCCCAGCTGCCAAAAGAGTGACCCAATGGGCCGTGAAAGAAAGGTAACGTCCCTGTCCATGCCTGCTGGACCATGAGTCAGCGGTAATATGCACCTTACCGCTGACCGCCCTGTCCAGCGAGGCCAAGACATTGCCTTCCACATGCCGGTAGAGAGCCGGAATAGCCTTCCGTGAGAAAAAGTGGCGTTTGGGAACCTGCCACTGAGGAACCGCACATTGCACAAACTCACGGAAGGGGGCCGAGTCTACCAACTGAAAAGGCAGCAGTTGAAGCGCTAGCAATTTAGCCAAGCTAGCATTCAACCGCTGGGCATGTGGATGGCTGGGAGTGAACTTCTTTCGACGGTCCAGCAGCTGGGGCAGGGAAATTTGCCTGCTAGAATCGGACGTCGGTGTACTGCTAGCAGAGTGGCCGCAAGTACTTGGCTGTGACACACCTAATTCTACACCTTCATTCCTCTCAGTGCATGTTTCAGAGAGGACTGAAGTTATAGTGGGGTTGGAGATCCCAGCTGATGCGGTGCAAGGAGAGGTCCGCTTTGTTCTTTGGTGTGGGTCTTTGAGGTAGGCTTGCCAACGAGCTGCATGGCAGGTCAACATATGTCTGGTCAGGCATGTGGTACCCAAGCGGCTGATGTTTTGGCCACGCGATATACGCTTGAGACATATGTTGCAAACAGCAGCTGTGCGATCTGATGCACTAGCCTCAAAAAAGGCCCACACCAAAGAACTTTTTGAATGACGGGCAGAGGCAGCGCCCTGCACAGGCGGAGCTCTGCGGTGTGATTCCGTCGGTGTACTGCCCTTACGCTGGCCACCAAAGGGCATCCTGCCTCGTTGGAGATGTGCCTCCTCCTCATCCTCCTCCTCCTCCTCTCTCCTATTAGGCACCTACGTGGAGTCAGTGACCTCATCATCCCCTCCCTGCTCATCACTGGAGCCAATCTGGCAGTATGCTGCAGCTGCTGGAACATGACTGCCAGATTGGTGTCCTTCTTGAGCATCCCCTCTGTCTGCTCTCACGCTACTGCCTTCCTCTAGCTGGGTTTCATCATCAGACCCTTCGAAACGCTGGGCATCCTCCTGGAGCATGTACCCAACACTGTGCTCAAACAGTTCGGGGGACTCCTCAGGAGGAGGACATGGTGGGTCTAGGGAAGGAGTGACTGATGATGAGTCTGACATTGATACCAGGGAAGAGGACGCTTTGGCAGCTGCTTTGCCAGTACCCTGAGCCTGGGTGAGAGAGGATGAGGAGGAGGAGGAGGGCTTGGTCATCCACTCTACCAAGTCTTCGGCATGATGTGGCTCAACATGTCCAGCTGCCGAAAAGAAGGACAAGCGTGTCCCATGGCCATGTGCTGATGACAATGCACCGCGTCCACGACCAGCACTGTTGCCCCCAGACACAGAGCCTGCTTGCCCTCTTTTATTGCCTCCTGACTGTCTGCCTCTCCTTGTTTGCCTTCCAGACATTCTAATGGATGGCCTGCAGGGAGATGTGAAAAAAAGCAATAAGGGCTACCTTCAGGTGTCCTTCTCTGTCCCTTTACTTAAGGATTTCTAAATATGGTTGAGGATGATTGCTTTCGCACAGAATAGCACAATGACAATTTCCCTGACTGTCCAAAAAACAAGGATTTCAAAGATGGTTGATGAGGAATGCTTTAGCACAGTATAGCACAATGAGAATTTCCCTCACTGTCCTTCCCTGTCCCTACAAACAAGGTTTAGCACAGAAAAACACACTGACACTCTCCCTACCTATAGTTTTCTGTCCCTATAAATTTTTTTTTTTTTAAAGATGGTTGATGAGGAATGCTTTAGCACAGTATAGCACAATGAGAATTTCCCTCACTGTCCTTCCCTGTCCCTACAAACAAGGTTTAGCACAGTAAAACACACTGACACTCTCCCTACCTATAGTTTTCTGTCCCTATAAAAAAAATTTTTTTTAAAGATGGTTGATGAGGAATGCTTTAGCACAGTATAGCACAATGAGAATTTCCCTCACTGTCCTTCCCTGTCCCTACAAACAAGGTTTAGCACAGTAAAACACACTGACACTCTCCCTACCTATAGTTTTCTGTCCCTATAAAAAATTTTTTTTTTAAAGATGGTTGATGAGGAATGCTTTAGCACAGTATAGCACAATGAGAATTTCCCTCACTGTCCTTCCCTGTCCCTACAAACAAGGTTTAGCACAGTAAAACAGACTGACACTCTCCCTACCTATCCTTCTCTTTCCCTAAACTAAAGGAATCCAGGTTAAGCAAGAAAAAAAAAATGTCACTGTCCCTGCCTATGCTTCTCTTTCCCTGCTCTGGAACACACTACACTAGGCCGCCGTGCTGGCGGCCTTTTATAGTGTGGGGCGTGTACTAAACACCCTCAGCAATAATTGGCCACAGGCATCCTGCCTGTGGCCAATCATTGCTCTCCTCGCTGCCGGCGCTGTGATTGGCCAAGCATGCGGGGTCACAGTGCATGCTTGGCCAATCACAGCGCCTGGATTACACTGAGATAGCGTAGTGCATTGTGGGCCGCGAATTAGGCGCGAACGGCCCAAATCGTTCGTTGTTCGGCGAACGATCGTACAGCCGATGTTCGAGTCGAACGTATGTTCGACTCGAACACCGAGCTCATCCCTATTTGCCGTATACCTCTCATTAATGGGGGGGATCCGTCTGCCATTGTCCTGGTTTGCCAGGTCCCACTATGCAATCAACTCTCGGTATGATGGCCAGGCTTAGCACTTTTAAACTTCTCTCATGGAATGTGAGAGGCCTCAATTCAAAAGTTAAGAGGGCACTAGTCTTTAATTATATTCAGAGGCATAAGCCCCAAATTATTTTCCTCCAGGAGACTCATTTGGTAGGCTCTAAGGTTCTGGCCTTACAGAAGGTGTTTGTAAAACATGCTTTTCACTCCACCTGTTCCAATTATGTTAGAGGAGTGTCTATTTTAATAACCAAGTCAATAATTTGTACTTTGGAGAGTATAGTAACTGACCCCTTTGGCAGATATGTCATAGTGATTCTCATTATAGATAACACCCCCCATACATTTGTGGCAATTTATATCCCGCCACCGTTTACCATTGCATTGTGGGATACGATAATGGCAAAGGTTCTCCTGGTGACCAAAGGGCCTATTATTATGGCGGGGGATGTTAACGCTGTACTTTTGCCTGACATGGATAGATTTAAAACGGTATCCAACTGCACTTCTCTATTGGCTGGTTGCATGGATCACTATGGCTTGGTGGATGTGTGGCATTGGAAACACGCTGATGTCAGAGAGTTTTCATGTTTTTCCTCCACATATGGTTCTTTATCTAGACTGGATATGTGTTTTGTAACGGGGGAGGTCTTGCAAAGGGTGAATGATGTGCGGTACCTCCTGAGGGCTATTTCGGACCACTCCCCCTAGCTGGTTTCGGTCACTATGGGTAGGTCTCATAGTTGCAAGCCTTGGAGGCTGAGCCCAATGTGGCTGGAGGAGGAGTGTTTTGAAAGGGCAACCGCCAAGGAAATAATGAATTTTTGGTTGGAAAATAGAGGGGAAGTACTGCTTGGGACTACCTGGGATGCATTTAAAGCCACCCTTAGGGGATCTATCTCAGGGTTATTTAAACAATTAAGAGCCGATAGAGACTGGAAGGTGAAGAAATGTGAACAAGTTGCTACAGAGGCGGAGGTGGAGTATATCACTAATCCTACTCCCCACAATTTTGAGGAATGGAGAGATAAGGCCAGGCAGTTGGACTTAGTAGTAGTGGAAAAAACCCAGAAGAAGTTGCTATACCATTCACAGCGTATCCTTGAGTTCGGTGACAAAAATAGTAAATTATTGGCATATTTGGCTCACTCGCAACAGGCTTCTGCCTCTATTCCTAGGATTTATAATAAAAATCGCCTTCTGTGTACCGAGCAAGAGGATATGGCTAATGCTTTTCTGGAGTTCTATTCTGACCTTTATAAGACTAGGGTTGATTATCAGGAGGAAGAGGTCTGTCAGTTTTTAGCGCCAGTTCCTCTGAAGGAGCTGTGGAGGGAGGTGGCAGAAGACTTGGACCTTCCTTTCAGCACTGAAGAAGTCCTGTCTGCAATGCTCTCTATGAACCCTAATAAAACCCCTGGTTTAGATGGGTATCCTGCAGAGTGGTATACCACTTTTAAAGAATTTATGGCATCCACTTTGTTGGAGGTATATAAAGACGCTATGAACAAGGGGATACTTCCTGATTCAATGCGGGAGGCATTGATTGTACTGCTCCCCAAGCCCCATAAGGACCATTAACAGTGTGAGTCCTATAGGCCCATTTCCCTAATTAATGTAGACGCAAAAATTTTGGGCAAACTCCTAGCTCAGCGTCTGAATGGGGTAATAGGGACCATTATCCATCCTGACCAGACAGGCTTCATCCCAATGAGATCCACGGCTATAAACTTGAGGAGACTCTTTATTGTACTACAATCTGTAGGCCCTGTTCCAGATACCCGAATTGTAGTGTCACTAGATGCCCATAAGGCCTTTGACTCTATTGAATGGCCCTACTTGTGGGCGGCCCTTGAAAGATTCGGCTTCGGCCCTAAATTTATCAACTGGGAAAGTTGTTGTACTCTAGACCGCTAGCACGTTTAAGGGTTAACAACACAGGGACCTTCGAAATAGCTAGGGGCACTCGGCAGGGGTGTCCGCTGTCACCCCTGTTGTTTGCTCTGGCTATAGAGCCATTGGCGGCCCAGTTGAGGGGGGATGAAGAGGTAAAGAGCTGTTGGATAAACTCTAAGGAGGAAAGACCTCCTTATATGCAGATGATATGCTATTATACCTGGCAGAGGCAGAGGGTTCCCTGAACGCAGCATTAACTAGGATTACGAATTTTGGAAGGTACTCTGAATTTAAAGTCAATTCGGATAAATCTGTGATTTTCCCTGTCGACTCTGAATATACCCCGAATCTCCCAGCTGAGGTCCCTTGGAAAGTTGTTTCCAAATTTCGGTACCTGGGAGTAAAGGTGCAGCTGCCGTTGAAGGTGTATATTAAAAATAACTTACGCCCAATGATGGTGCGCCTGAAGGATAACTTACAGACCTGGTCCAAGCTGCCCCTCGGCCTCTTAGGTCATATTAACATATTTAAGATGATCTACCTGCCTAGATTTCTGTATGTGTTGTGGCATTCCCCGATATATGTCCCCAAAAAATTGTTAGTGGAAATCAATACCATCTTGGCCTCTTTCCTTTGGGGCAATAAACCACCACGGGTATCCCTGGATACTCTGTTTTTACCAGTTCAGAGTGGAGGACTGGCTTTACCAAATTTACAGTGCTACTATTTGGCAGCACAGCTGACACATATCCACTGGTGGTTTTTCCCCAAGATGGAGGTGGCATCGGTGGAGACTCAGGCGGCCCTGATGCAATCGTTTGAGGCACTCATTAATGTAATATACAGGAATGGCCCATATCCGCCTCAAGGCGCAGAGATCCTTAAACTTTCCTATAAAATTTTCCACATGTGTAACAAACAAACGGGGGGTGGCCCGCTAACTCTCTCCCCTAACGCACCTTTGTGGTATAATCCTCACCTCGCAGAGATCTGTAAAATCCCTGATGGGGCATGCTGGGCTCGGTATGGTCTCAAGTATCTGCATCAACTGTTCAGGAACCAGACTTTTAGGACATTCAGGGACCTTCAGATTGAATATAAGTGCCCCAACAATTAATTTTATAGGTACCTTCAGCTGCGCCATGCTGTAGCGGCTCAATTTGGTCTGCGGGAGGTCCAGCTGAAGAGCTCGGAACTGGAGAAACTGTTACTTGAGGAAGACCACTCAAAACTAGTATTGAGATATTATTTCTCCTTGATGACATCCTCATCCACTAGGATGGAGAGGGTGGAGGTGCAGTGGAGAGGTGATATTCCGGCTCTCACTGAGGAATCTTGGGCTGCAGTCACCGCATCATTGTTGCCGCCAGTGATTTCAGCCAGAGATAAAGTCATTCAATTTAACTTCCTGCATCGAGTGTATTACACCCCAAAGCGGCTTCATAAGATGGGCAGGGTGGAATCTCCTGAGTGCAACAGATGTGGGGTGGAGATAGGTGATTTCTTTCATATGGTATGGCTATGTCTGCAGGTGAGGGGATTCCGGTCGAGTGTTATGTCATTCTTGGAGGAGAGACTGGCTCTCCCGAATATATGTGATCCGGCCAGATGAATACTGGGTGTCTTTGGGGATGAGGAATTGTCAGACTCTAAAAAAACTCTTTTGAGAACACTTTTCTTCCATGCTAAGAAAGCATTGGCTTTGAAGTGGAAGGATGATAGGCCTCCGTCGCTCCACTACTGGATTGACCTGGTTAATGGAGCCCTCCCAAAATATAAGTTAATTTACATTTGCAGGGGGTGTCCGAAAAAATTAAGTGTGGGCTGGATGGATCAAATTTGTGTCAGGAGAGATAGAGGTGTGAGATGGTCTGGACAGACCCTAGAGGGATCCTGATCATCTTCAGTGGGACATGCTAGATGGTAACATGGGTAGGTTGATCATACAGATTGGCCTCTAAAGATGGAAAAACCTATGTCACGATGTTCTTATGGTCTTGGGTTCCCCCCTTGTTATGGTTTTGTTTTTGTTTTTTCTTTTGTTTGTTTTTTGTTTTTTTCTTTGATGTTATCTATTGCATATTCCTTCTCTATATAAGCATTTGTAGGGGTATATACCTGGAGATAGGGGGGGTTGGCCCTGCATGCAGATGATCACCCAATATCTGTCTAATATGTGTCTTAGCTACATGTTTCTGATATTATCAGTATTGGTTGCTGTTTTGATATCCGAGAGATAATCTCCTATGTACTGCTTCTGCTTTATGGAATGTAACCTGTGTTTTCTGAAAAAAAAAAATGAATAAAATTACCCTTTAAAAAAAAAAAAAAGAACTTTGACGTTGGTGTATATGGATTGTCTGATATATAAAAGAGATTGGACTGAGCTCAGTCCTTCAACAAGTGTTTACTTAAACAGACTGAATTATGAAAGAAGAAGAAGAAAATGTCAAAGTGACCATTTTACATTTTTTTATTATTATGGAATAGAATTGAAATTCGTAGTTCTGTTGTATCTTGCAGCAGTTGCTGTGTTCACCACCAGAGGCATCACTAACCTTCTCTTCCATTGATGGTGCCTCTCAGAGTCCCATGGGTATAAAATGGAAAATTGTCAGCAAATACCAGAATTTTCTTTTCCTGACGAGCTGAGGTCAGGGCGGGTATCAAACAAGCGTAGACGTAAAAGAAGCTGGGGTCAGTACACAGGTAGTCAGGGAAATAATACACAAGAGACAAGCGAACAAGAGCTCAGAGAACTGTGAAGTTGCTCAGGCAAGGAGCACTGCACTGAGCATGTGTATATATAGGGAATCAAACAAGGAGGTGACCCAGGAAGTAATAGAAGGGAAAAGGATATAAACCCACAGTGGAACAGGTGACGCCCAAAGGTGAACAGAGATGCTAAACACCACATGTGAAATGGAGTCACAGATCTAGCAGAACCTTGCAGCAAGGAGGTAAGAATTTCACAAATAGAAATGTACAGGCTAGACCATGACTCTTACGAGTCCTCCCCATCTGTTTAGGGCCAGGCTTGAGAGGAAACTTCTAATGAAAGGGTTTCACCATATAGGGGGCGAAACATCTGTAGAAGTCGTCCAACATCTTCCCTCAGGACCAGTGACATGAAGAGTAAATTTCTCAGAGGGTACTCTGAGACGGATATTCTTCACAGAGGGCCAGACATTGTCATCAAGTAGAGATTTGGGACTTGGTGCAAAAGATCTGTAGCTACTTTGTATATGTACTCTGTCAGATGCGAGTTCTTGGAAACATCTGCCACCAAAGGAGCAAGAATGGGAAAAGATAAGTCAGGTGCTTGGGCTGGAGCAGACACCGGTAATCAAGATATAGGGTCTGGTGAAGTAGTTGGCAGAGAGGACACAGGAGGAGTGGGGGCGGTTAGCAAAGGTAGGGGAATAGAAGTTGAGGCTTTAGTTTGTACAGTGGACATGACAGGCTGCGCTGAACAGGAACCTGGGGTAGGCACTGAAGCTGCTAATGTGGGAACCATGGAAGGGTGCAAAGTAGCTGAAGGGAATAAGGGCACTGGGGTTTCAGCAGACAGGGTACACAAAGCTGGGACCTCAGGTGGTACAGAGGTCGCCAATGTTGGTGCCTCTACCCATCCAGATGATAGCAGAGTTGGAGTTTTAAGCTGTACAGTAAGTAAAGGGACTGGTGGTTTAGGCAGCAAAGAGTGTAAGGAACTAGTGATGGACAACACCGGAAGGGGGCCTTTCGTAGGAGTACGCAGGCGAGCAGCTTTTTTTACAAAAGACATCTGGGAAGGTCTGATAATATTGAGGGAGCATCAGAGAGGTTGTGACATTAGCCAGAGGTACAGAGGGAGGTGGGAGCACCTTGGGGAGACAAGTCTGATGGCATTTGGTGCCCCATGACAACACCTGACCAGAGTTCCAATCTAAATATAGCAAATATTTTTGCAACCACGGCAGTCCAAGAATGATGGTATTAGACTTACGAAGGATCAGGAAGGAGATTTCCTCACGATGAAGAACACTGGCATAGTTATGGGGGTAGTTTGGAATAGTAGGGAACCTAAGGTAGAGACATTGACTGCAGATACCGAGAGGGGTTTTGCCAAGGGAAAGAAAGGAATGCCAATTCAGCAGCCAAGGACTGCTTCATGAAGTAAGGTAAGAAAAAATAAGGGAAAGTGATGGAATTCAGATTCTGGTCTGGATCACCTCCTCCCAAGGGACCTAGCCCTAAGCGTTTTCAGGGGCAGACAGGACAGAACTTTAATATGTAACTGTCAGCTCCACAGAAAAGGCATAGGCTGAGTTTGAGGCGACGCAATCACTCTTGTGGTGTGAGGTGTGTCTGGTTGTGAACAAATTGGATACTCCGGGATCCTCTGCTACAGGATTTAACGCCCGAACTTCCAGCCGAACAGTCCAGAGCCTTTAAGCCAACCCGGCAGACTGTAAGGTGAACTTTAACTGCGGTGCATCCTCCAATAGAATTACCAGGCCCTCCTCAAAAAAACAGCCTTCCACTTGGTCTTTTCCAGGACAGGTCCTCCCCTGGTTTCCTCCATTGAGAGGCTTCCTCTCTCAGGACGGACAGCACAGGATCACCTTCAAAGCGTAGGCCCAGTCAGCATAACTGGGCCTACTTGTTGGAGTTGCGGCCTCGGACCAGCATGGTTCCGAGGCCAAAACATCACACAATACACCCCTCACGCCAGGAGGGCCGTGAGGGGACGAAGAACCCTTTTAAGATGGCGCCTGCCCCTTAAGTACCCTTCCCCAGCATGCTCAGCGGGTAGACCTCGCCCACTGAACTGTTCCCGGGGGAAGGTACCCAATATACTCTCGCCTGTCAGTCTTCCTCATTGGCCTAAGGTGGTAACGCCACCTACAGGCGAACAGTGGGAAGTCTGCCCAACACAGCCATAGCCGTAACAGAGGCTAATTTAGCATCAATTATTTACATCTGAGCCTAACTATTGGCTCAGATACCCTCTAAATTGAAACATAGCGCCCAGTCATTGGGAGCAGGGCGCTACAGATAGATAGAGGGCAGTTGAGCCTGGAGGTAGCCCACCCCTCCTTAAAGGCACAGGGGCACACTGGACACCCAGTACATAGCACAATGGCAGCAAAGGTTTCCAGTGTGTCCCCTCACCAATATTAAATCGGTAACAAACAACTGACAACTGCCCCCACTGGATCTTCTGGACCGGACCCCTAGTGGATTTACAAAGATTTATTGATTACTTGAATGTGAATTCTTCCAATCTATTTTTTACTTTGACATGGGATAGAGATGAAGTCTCCCATTTCTGGATCACTATATTGAAAAAGCTCTGACAACTACTCGGCTATTTCACAAATCCACGGCAAGTAATGCCTTATTACATGCACAGAGTGCTCATCCTCAGCATGTGATTAAGGGCATTCCTATAGAGCACTATGCCCGTATGCGCAGAAACTGTTCTGATCTTGTAATCTTTGAAGATGAGGCTGACAAAGTAAGACAAAGAATTTTGGCTTGGGTCTATAGCAATAAATGTCTAAAATTAGCCTATAAACGAGCCAAAGAAAGTCGTAGAGACCTTCTTTTATTTCAAGGCGAAAAGGTCCCTGACTGCCATAGTTTGAGATTCATTACTACATTTAACAATCAATCTAGGAGATCAAAAAGATCAAGTAAAAACACTGGCGCATTTTGACCGATGACGAAATTCTAAAAGAGTTAGTGGATGAGACTCCCAGAATCACCTTTCGTAAATATAAGTCAATCAAGGACATGATTGTGAGAAGCCATTAAAGGCACAGGCCCGAGTGGTGATCCATGTATGGGACTCTCCCTGGGGACTTTTCACTGTGGCAACTGTAACTTTTGCAAGTTTGTAGAAAAATGTTCTGAAATGACTCTACCTAATGGTAAACAATGGAAGAGCAGGCACTTTGTGTCGTGCCAGACAGTGGGACTTGTCTACCTACTTAGACTACTTGGCCGCTCTTGGGTTTAAAGAACCCTTCATGACCCTTTTCAGAGAGTGGTTTTGTATCTGATGCTCAGCTTTGTACCCATGGTGGCCTCAAAGTTCTACTTAAAGTGTATATAAATGATTTTTTTATTTTTTTTAATTAAGGCTTGCACCTTGTACTAAGGTGACCAGATTTTTAAAATGAAATCCGGTGACATATTTTTTTTTATTAGTAATGGTGGCGATCAGCGACTCATAACGGGACTTCGAAATTGCGGCAGACAAATCGGACACTAAGTGAAACTTTGTGGGAACCGGTGACACTAATACAGTGATCAGTGCTAAAATTATGCACTGTCACTGTACTAATGACACTGACTGGGACAGGGATAACATCTAGGGCATTCAAAGGGTTATATGTGTGCCTAACAAGTGTTTTTTCACTGTGGGGGAGGTGCTTTTACTAAGGGAAGGCATAGATCCCTGTACCTGCTTTGCAGGAACACGGGATCAATGTTTTCCATACTGACAGAACGGCGATCTGCCTTGTTTACATAGAGACCGTCGGCTACCGGTGGTCATCGAGTCCGCCGGAGCCACTGATTGGCTCCCATACCCAGAAATGCAGGATCACTTATATAAGTGATCCTGGGGGATGACGGAGTGACGGAGTGAACGTCTGAGCGTGTGGGCGGGTTCCTCACACTCGCGATGTTTCCAGCGTGAGACGCCGCTGCTGCCGCCGCGATGCTTCTAAGGTGAGATGCCAGCTCTGTCACGGGTCCGCGGATTTGAATGAGCCATTGGATGAGCTGTTCTTGCCTGCTTCTACCCTGCCTCTAGCCTACCAAATAATCTGCTGGACAGCCGTGCTTCCACCTATCTCACTGCGGCGAGTAGAAATCCAGCGGTCACTGGTCACTGACGATTAATGGGGGAAGAATAGCAGGAGACAACGGCATCTGCACGAGTGACGAGTCAGGGGTATCTCCAGCGCAAGATGCCAGTTCCGCAGCTCCGTAGACAGCCGAGCCGCAGACCCGCAGATCCGCAGACCTGCAGACCTGCAGACCCGCAGACAACAGCAGACAACCGGTCCTAACGGTGTATGGTGGAGGTAAAATAGCAGGTGGTGGATTTCATTATAGACTATGCTCCCCCCTCTCTGGGCTGATCCTTTACCTGTCTTCTGAAGTATTTTTTTTTTTTGTATTTCAAACGGTATATAAAAGTGGGTTTGGCATTTCTATCTCTGCTGATACCTATGTGGATACTTATGCCTCCCCTATCTGTCTAGTGAATAGACAGTAGGATAGAAATAGAAACAACACAAAGGCATAAATACTGGGAGCTTTATTAAGTCAGCACTGCTACTAGAAAAGAAGGCGGAGGGGAAAGCGAAAAACACATATATAGACTCTATCTTCCTGCTAAAAACAGAAAATTGAACAGTGCTTGAATGGCCCCCGGCAAAACTAGGGGTAAAACACAAACGGTTACCCCATGCTCCTCCCCATTAGCAAAAGTAATAAAAGGAACTCTGAAGCCAGCAGAAAAATCCCCGCTAAAATCCTCTAAAGTCATCGAGGTACAGGTAGAAACCCAGAGTGCAATGGCGACAGAGCAGCCTACTTTTGTTAAGGACATTATGGAGGCTATAAAAAAAAGCAGTGAGACTCTTACATCTAAAATAGATGCCCTGGCTGTAGATGTCAGCATAATGAGGCACGAGTTTGAGAAAGTACAGCAAAGAACTGCAGCAGTGGAAGCTCGGGTCTCAAAGATAGAAGAAAAACAAAAAATGGAGAACAGAGAATGGCACATAATGAAAAAACAAATCATAACACTCCAAGAAAGAGCAATAGACACAGAAAGTCGATTAAGGAGGAACAATGTCCGGATTCTTGGGGATACCAGAGCGAAGCAGAGGGAGACAATCCAGTAGAGTTTTCGGAAAAACTATTGGTAGATATCTTAGTCCTGGTAAAAAGAACTCCAACACTCATAATAGAGAGAGCACAGAATCTCCTTCCGTATTCCCAAAACCAGGGGAATTTCCTAGACCCTTCTTGTTGCGCCTACTAAACTTTAGAGACTGAGATAAAATCCTGTCAGCAGCCAGGATGAAAGAGGACATACAATATGAAAACATGAAACTGATGTTTTTTCCAGACTACCCCCCGGAAATACAGGAAAGGAGAAGAGCATATAATGAAGTTCGGAAGAAACTCAGAGAGAAGGGATTGAAATATAGTCTTCTATATCCTAGTAAATTAAGGGTGAATGATGAGACGCAAACACGCTTTTTTGAAACGCCAGATGCGGTGGCAGAGTGGTTGGATGCTAGATAGCCTTGTTTATGCGGTTCAATATTTTTCTTTCCTTTTTTTTTTTTTAAGGGTCATACAGGTGTACTCTTACACTTACATGTAGAGAGTGCTATGAGACTCCCAAGATAAGGTTGAGGCGCCCCATCCTCTATATAAGGCCAATTTGAAGATGTCGTATATTGACAGTAGTGCAGCAGTTGAAAACTGCTGCTCCCCTTGGCACTTTCTCATTTTTGCCTCCCCTTTTTTCTTTTCCTTTTGGGGGGGGAGGGAGGAGATGGGTGTTTGAGGAGACTGAGGAGGGGCACATATGGCAAATATAACTCGAACAGTAGTATGTAGGTGAAAGTGATATATTTTCTTTTTTTAATATTCTTGTGTTTATCCCTCTATGGAGAAAATGTGTGTAGGGGAAAGTGATTTATAGGAGTAATATTCTCCTTTTTTTTGTCTCTATATCCCTGTATTTATCCCTCTATGGAGAAATGCTTGTTTAGGTAATAAGGATAGCATATTATATTGAGTGTCAAACCCGCCACACGCCTGTATGAAAGGCAAATGTATTTGTTTTTTAAGTGTTGGGAGGGTTGAGTTTGGGAAATGTTGGGTATTGACTATGGAATAGATACCATGGTCGATAAAAAAGGGGTTAGTCTAAATGCCTCTCCACACTTGTCCAAGTATGAATGGAATTTTGGATCAAAGGAGGAGGTGGAGAGGGATAGGGTGGGAAGGGAGGAGGGAGGGAAAGATAGAGGAAGAATGAAATGTATAAATGCCCAGAAGTGTAATCTAAAATCTCAGAAAAGGTTCCATCCCCAAAATGGAAGGTGTAGGAGGAAGCCCCCTGGGTTCTAAATACAATGTCAGGCAAAAAAAGTGTAGCGGGGTCTTCAAAGTTAGTGGGATACACCTGGGGGTAGAGTGACCCAGGTGTGTAATTATGTCAGGGTTTAGACCCCTTTTTGTTATTCGTGGAGGATTGGGTGGTGCAATTTTCTCCTTGGCCTGTGGGTGGCGGGGTACCTACAGGCTCGAGGTAGAATCACTACCACAGTGCTACCCTTTTTGTCCCTTCCTGGAGATGGTACGGCTGGGGCGGGGAACCCGCCGTGGTGTCGATGGGAGGAGATAAAAGGGGGAGACGCCCTCGCCACGAGGTCTGTCTTCGGGGATCATCTCTTCATGCACCCAGGCACCTTCAGCCTGGGTGCGGGCGATTCAAGGTTCCCGGCCTAGGCGCCCTAGGCCTGGCCGGGATGAAGTTGGGGTTCCATCCCAGGCACCTTCAGCCTGGGGTGAGGTACTATTGAGGAGGCCTGGGGCCCGGTGACTTTGACGGGTCCCGCAAGGGTGAAGTGGTTCCAGGGCGCCCCTTGCGAGGGGACCCGCATCTGAGGTGAGGAGGCTGGGGAGGTCACTCGTTCGAAGACCCGGTGTAGTGTCAACCCGGTGACGGATGGGCCTTCGGTAACTCCCTTGGAGGACATCTTCCCCTGATAGGGGCCGCAACGCAACGGAGGTATTCATGTCAAGACTCCTACAACCCTTGGTCATAGCGCAGGGGGTGTAGGGACCCAGATCAGTATAGTGCCTCGACCTGCTCATCCCACCGTATCATGCCATCGCATTGCCTGTATGTGGAGATACGAAATAAACCAACAGTTGGACTGTGATCGGTGTATGGACTCTGTTAATGGGAGCAAAGGGTGGTTTGGTGGTTTCTGCACAACAGACTCGGTACATGCCCGGGACACACCGGCCCGAGGAAACATCAGGTATTGGCCTTCACCTCACCCACAGTTATGGGGAGGACATGGGCCGTAGCGCACCTCACTCTGTCGCGTGACATAGCCCTAGCTAAAGAGGACGGGGTGAGGCGGTTACACGTGGGGGCTCGTCCGGGATTGTGTGTGTCTTGGCGATGGAACTGAGAACGTCTGTGTTTGAACTTTGCTGCCCGGAGGAGTTCCGAGCAGGTCGGCCATGTGATTGGCCAAAGTGCATCCCTGCTCGGAGTTGTGGACATGACCCTAAGTCGGGAAAGGCCCATGCGGAGGAGCGTAAAAAGGGAGAGGTCCAGCCGTGTGAAGTACTACATGTGGGGACTGTTAATGCACTGCGCCACGAGGCACCCCATGACTGTGCAATTCGTGGGCGGAGGCTGGCGGAAGCCCGCGAAAACGTACAAGTCGTGGGAGGAGTCTGGCCACGTGTGGAGATACACGTGGAGACTCCGGCGCGTGGTCAGCGCGTGATGGAACAACAAGTGGTCGGAATGAATTCAAGCTCTCCGTGGATGCCGGTATCTTACCCTATGAAGATGACTGCATTTGCTGCTCCCCTGACAGACACGGGGATAAGGCTCAGGCCCCGAGGACAGTTGGCTCTGTATTCATGCAGAGACACGGAGGCCCTCGGTGTGATCTGTCCCGGATGCTCAGGACTGGTGGTCCAACTGAAGCCGTTCGGGCGATGTGAAGCGTGCAAAGAATTTCTTTTTGAGGTCGAATCATCCACAGTAAGGCCCCGGGCCCTACGCCTCAACTGCATCAAAGGAACCACCACTCCGGAGGGAGAGATCCAGGCCTCTGCGGAGGTCCCCGTACGCGCTGACCAGGGCGACGTGACTGCCCAACCAGAGACTGAGAGAGAAAAATCCGAGGACACTGCTTCGGTCACCACAGACTCCCTGCTGCCACCCCCGAAGAGGAAGATAGGCCTGGTGCAGGCCTCCTGTGGTCATGGTCGAGCTTCGCCCCGCTGCTTGCTGGACCTGGATGGATCCGGTCGGAAGAATCCTGGACATCCCAGTGCTGAAGAAGGTCTAGGTGAGCCAGGGGCTGGGACTGTGTGTGTGGTTGGAGGTGTCGGGAGTTCACATCTGGTGGAGCCCGAAAGGGAGGGTAGCCTTCCGTCTACTAGAGACTACATTCCCGCCGAGATGTATGACACCTCCGACCTAGAGTCGCTGTCAGACTGTGGGGATGACGGGGAAATAGACGAGCTGTTTCACCGGAAGGGCTGGGACAGACGCCCGCTACCTGTGCTGAGTAAACCACAGGATTCCCCCATGTCCATAGAAGACAGTACGCTCCGGGCTCAGGCCCCGGAGTTCCCGAGGAAATCTAATCCTCCGACCAACTTTCCTCATTCAACTACATCACCCGCTCTGATGGAGGGGACGCAGCGTGCTTCGTTGCGGGCACCAAAGACAAAGCAACCCGAGATGGTGAAGGTACCTCGGCACCCGGAGGCCATCGTACAGCCAGGAGAAGGTGAGCGAGATGCAGGGCCGGCCCTACCATGGGACCCAATGGGACCGTGGTACCAGGCGGCATTTAGGAGGGGGCGGCAGTCCGGCCGGCAAAATATTTTCATCAGAGTGACTGTAATGAGTCAGTGTGACATTCAGTCCGTGCAGAGAGCAGAGCGGATGCTGGTCGGCGCCGCCCGCGGTGCGCTGCCTGTGCGGTGCCGCTGCTTTCTCCTGCACTGTCTGTCTGGTTGCTAAAATTTCCTGCTGAGTCCCGACCGTCGCCTAGCAACCAGTGACGTCAGGAGGCCGCGGCCGCCCCAGCATCCACAGCGCTCAGCCTCCGCGCCAATCGATATTGCTCCGCCCACACACCTCATCCACCACCCACCTCATCCATCCATCTTCCATCTCCTGCGTGAGGGTTGGGAATGGGATTCAGTGTGGGACTCTGAGGAATTAATTCTGCTGTGGCTGTGCCCTGGACAGTGACCGTGTGAGCTGAGCCTGTCTGCCTCTCTGCCTCTCTGATAAAAAGGGTGAGTTAGGTGGGATTTTTAATGTGGCTGATGAATGATGATCCTTGTATTGTAGATAATTGTACCCATGTTTTCCCTGTAATTAGAGCAAAACTTTATTCTTTTAACCACTTTGCGCCCGCGCTATAGACAAAAGACGTCTACAGCGTGGCGCTCAATTGCCGGGAGGGTGTACATGGACGTCCTCCTGTTTACTTCCGCGATGCGCGCCGCCGCGGGCGCGCATCGGGGAAAAGCTGTGCCTGCCGTGTCACGCGGGTGCCGATGCGCGTGCCTGGCGGCCGCGATGTCCGCCAGGTACCCACGATCGGCTGTCACAGAGCCAGGGACGTGGATCTCTGTGTGTGTAAACACAGAGATCCACGTCCTGTCAGGGAGAGGAGACCTCCCCCAGTCAGTCCCCTTCCCCCCACAGTAAGAATCACATAGCAGGGAACATATTTAACCCCTTCCTCGCCCCCTAGTATTAACCCCTTCCCTGCCAGTCACATTTATACAGTAATCAGTGCATATTTATAGCACTGTTCGCTGTATAAATGTGAATGGTCCCAAAAATGTGTCAAAAGTGTCCGATCTGTCCACCGTAATGTCATAGTCCCAATAAAAATCACAGATAACCGCCATTACTAGGAAGAAAAAAAAATTATAAAAAAAATGTCATAATTCCATCCCCTATTTTGTAGGCGCTATAACTTTTGTGCAAACCAATCATTATACGCTTATTTCGTTTTTTTTTTTTTACCTAAAAAATGTAGAAAAATACGTATCGGCCTAAACTGAGAAAAAATATATATATATTTTTTTAAAATTGGGATATTATAGCAAAAATTAAAAAATAGTGTTTTTTTCATAATTGACGCTCTTTTTTTGTTTATAGCGCAAAAAAAAAAAAAAACCCTGCAGAAATGATCAAATACCACCAAAAGAAAGCTCTATTTGTGGGGGAAAAGGACGTCAATTTTGTTTGGGAGCCACGTCGCACGACCGCGCAATTGTTATTCAAAGCGTGACAGCGCTGAAAGCTGAAATTTCGCCTGGGCAGGAAGGGGGTTATGTGCCCAGTAAGCAAGTGGTTAAAAAAATGCAAACTATAAAATGATTTGTATTGTTTTCTTGGTTTCTAATCAAGATGCAATGGTCGTGTCATGAATTTTATTGGGAACAGGCATAAAAGAGGTTACTGCTGTGTTTCAACTCCCTCTCTGTGCAGGATAGATCATTGTCAGTAGAGGTGACATATGGCACATGTTCTTCTCAGGATGCCATTGCCTGCCCTGTATGTACAGCACAGAAATACAATTTAAAAAAAACATTAAAGCCCCATACACACTATCAGTTTTCTTGCAGGTTTTTCTCTTCAGGTTTACCAAAACCATGTAGTGCAAGGGCCTGCCGGATTGCATACAAATTGAAACTCTTAAGGTTTGACCTCATATTAGATGGTTTTGGTAAACCTGAAGAGAAAAACCTGCAAGAAAACTGATAGTGTGTATGGGGCTTAAGGCTGCTTTCACACGGGGCGGGTGGGAGTTGACGGTAAAACACTGCTAGTTTTAGCGGCGCTTTACCGTTGTTTTAGCGGCGCTATTCGGTCGCTAGTGGGGCGCATTTAAGCCCCGCTAGTGGCTGAAGAAAGGGTTAAATGTGCCCGTGTAGCGCTGCTGCCGAAGCACTTTGCAGGTGCTTTAGCAACGCTACCCATTAATTTCAATGGGCAGGAGTGGTGTATACACCGCTCCTCCACCGCCCTATAGATGCAGCCTGCAGGACTTTTTTTTTAACGTCCTGCCAGCGCATCATCCCAGTGTGAAAGCACTCAGGCTTTCTCACTGGGACTGCAGGGGAGGCGCTTTACAGGTGCTATTTTAAGCCCAAAAGCGCCTGAAAAACAAATCCAGTGTGAAAGGGGTCTACAGGCATTTTAGCGCTAAGAAGCTTTCACACTGGGGCGCTGCGTTTGCAGGATGTTAAAAAAAAAGTACTGTAAGCAGCATCTTTGGGTCACTTTAGGAGCGCTGTATACACCACTCCTCCACTCCTTGCGGGCGATTTTAACCCTTTCTCGGCCACTAGCGGGGGTTAAAAGCGCCCCACTAGTGGGTGAAATGTGCTGCAAATCCGACGGTAAAATTGCGGTATTTTACTGATATTTTACCGCCAATGCTATGGGCGTGTGAAAGGGGTCTCAAGGTTTCTTACCTTAATGCATTCTATGCATTAAGGTAAAAAACCTCCTGTGATGCAGCAGCCTCCCTTTTACTTACCTGAGCCTGTTTTTTCCCGCGACGGGGACGAGCACACCAGCTCCACAGCCTGTCTCGGGTCCTGATTGGATAGAATGATAGCAGCGCAGCCATTGGCTCCGCTGCTGTCAATAAAACCCAATGATGCAAGAGCCGGCTGGCGTGACAGAGTCTTACTGTCTGTGGCAGGATCGCCTGTCTGCACCCTGCTATATTTCTGTGGCTCCAGTGTTTACCGTGTTAGAAGGCAAGACCTTGTCATTACCACAATAAAACCATCTCCTGTATCATTGTCTGCACACAGTCTCTGACCATCTCCTGTATCATTGTCTGCACACAGTCTCTGACCATCTCCTGTATCATTGTCTGCACACAGTCTCTGACCATCTCCTGTATCATAGTCTGCACACAGTCTCTGACCATCTCCTGTATCATAGTCTTAACACAGTCTCTGACCATCTCCTGTATCATTGTCTGCACACAGCATTTGACCATCTCCTGTATATTTGTGGCGGGATCGTCTGTCTGCACCCTGCTGCCTGTCTGCGACTCCAGTGTTTGTTACCGTGTTAGCAGGTAAGAGCTTGTCATTACTGTCGTTTGACAAACATTTACTAGCCTGTCATCTAACTGTAGCACTGCCCTCGTAGGAGCTGCTAGTTTAGTTTTGGGCCTGCACTCTGCCTGTCAACCCCCAGAATTTGTCTCAATCCCCTTTGGCACAAATGGGCAATAATGTGATTGAGGACCCCAATTGGCTGTTAGGGACCTCAACAGTGGCGGTGCGTCCATAGAGGGCGCCGGAGCGCCGCCCCCTCTCGCTCCCGCACCGCCACTGAAAGACAATACACAGATTCATGCATTGCACGAATCTATGTATTGTCCGCGCTGCCCACTATACATATGGCCGGCCTCCTGGTGAGTGCCGGCCATATGAATTAGAGCGGCGGCCGGCAGTGGGTGTGACTTGGAAGTGCCTATCAGAGCCAGCGGCTCTGATAGGCTTTCCGAATACAGCTCTCACGCTGTATTCGGCTTCCAAAAACTCCTCCCAGGTACGCACGGGGGTGCGTTCCTGGAAGAAGACTGTGTGGAGGTTTCAGCCAATTTGGTTCACCGGATCTGGTTACCGGTAACCTGATTGGCTGAAGCGACATCGAGGGCGGGAGAACACATCGAGGACGGCGCGGACCGAGGAAGGTAAGTGCAGGGCTGGGGGGGGGGACAGGCTGCATTTGTGGGACAAACTGGCTGAATATGGGGCACAAACTGGCTGAATATGGGGCACAAACTGGCTGAATATGGGGCACAAACTGGCTGAATATGGGGGACAAACTGGCTGAATATGGGGGACAAACTGGCTGAATATTGGGGGAACTGGCTGTATATGGGGGACACGCTGGCTGCATTTGGGGGGAACTGGCTGTATATGGGGGACAAACTGGCTGCATTTGGGGGGAACTGGCTGTATATGGGGGGGGGGGGGACTGGCTGTATATGGGGACACACTGGCTATATATATGGGGACACACTGAATGTATATGGGGGCACACTGGCTATATATATGGGGACAAACTGGCTGTATATGGGGGCACACTGGCTATATATATATATATATATATATATATATGGGGGCACACTGGCTGTATATGGGGGCACACTTGCTGTATATGGGGGCACACTGGCTGTATATATATGGGGGCACACTGGCTGTATATGGAAACAAACTGGTTGTATTTGAGGGGGAAAACTGGTGGCGTTTGGGCACAGTGGCTGCGTTTAATGGGCACAGTGGCGGCAATTGATTTTTTTTTTTTTCAGTTTGTTTGCGCCCCCCCAAAAATTTTGAGCACCAGCCGCCACTGGACCTCAATGGTGTATACACAACAATATAGGCATTAAAAGTAAATGTTACCTTGGTGTTGTTCACCTGCCACTCAGCTGCAAAGACAGAGTTCCACACAAATTGTAGCTTAACCAAAAGTGATATGTTTACTTGGTAAAGAAATGAGATAATGATTATACAACAGGCATTCAATGCATACAGCTCCCTGTAAAAATCAATGAAGGAAATACCATTGGTTCAAAATACCTCTGAGATCCGATCCCGCTAACATAGACTGAGGGCCAGATCTGAGCGAGGGTTTGGTGGAGGAATCTCCCAGTGTGGTAACATCAACACTGGGGCACCTCTCTACCAAGTCTCGCACAATGCAACAGGAATACAAAATGACACAAACAGCTATTATTAAAGTGGTTGTAAACCCACTTTCTAAGCAAACACCTACAGGTAAGCCTAGATTAAGGCTTACCTGTAGGTGCATGAAATATCTCCTTAACCTACACGGTTAAGGAGATATTTGCATTTAAATGCGGCGACGGTGCCATTCACAAATTCGGCTAGGTCGCAGTTTGACGACGTAGCCGAATTCGACGGGTCATGCGCGCATGCGCAGAATCACGTCTTCGCCGCTCCGGCCAATCACAGCGCCGGAGCGGCGCTGTGATTGGCTGGTGCGGCGATACCCGGAACTAACATTCCGGCTATCGCCGCAGCGATGGATGCAGCTAGATGGAGGGACGCGGACTGCTTCGGGGGCCCCGATCTAAGGTAAGTGGTACATAATGAGCTAATATGCTAGTCATACTAGCTCATTATGCATTTCTCTTGCAGGTGGGGGAAAAAAAAACAAAAACGAAAAGTGGGTTTACAACCACTTTAATATGCAAAATCACAGTTCTATTGGCTCCCCCTAGTGGATAGTTAAATTAATGCATGTCCTATAGCAACCACTTGTAAGGGTAGGAAACCAGATGACTATCCCTTTAAGAGCCAGGTAATCTTCAGCTAGTCACGTTGGTGTACATAAAGATTTGTAATCCAAAAGATAGGGTGCAGAAAGAACTGTTACTTGAAACACACGGACTGACAGTACAAGGGGTACTAGTTTCCCCAAGGTGTTGAGTTCCTACGTGCAGAGATGTAAGCACCCGCAATATAAGTGAAGCTTGTCACACTCCTGGCAGTCAGTTAACTAAGTTGATGGGCAAGTGCCCGCTCACCAGATGAGGCCTTGTCTTGCTGCTTTTCCTCTCAGTCCGGAACCCTCCGTCAATGGTCTGTGTCTCGGTGTCACGAGGCCCCTGGTCCTTCACCCGGCCGCCCTCTGGATAGCGGTGGACAAAAGGCTCTGGATGCTGCGAGCTGCAGACCGATCTCCCTCCGGTTGATCTACGAGACTGTTCTGCAGGGATCCCTCTTTGGCTATGCGATCCGCTCTCAGTCTCCATAGGCCCAGGCTTCTCTGGCCTAGGTATACTCACAGCAGGCCTTAACACAGGCCTCCTGCCGGCTTGAAGATGGCGTCCAGAAAGAGCGTGCTATACGGTGCGCTGGCTTTAAAAAGGTCCTCCCATCAGGCTCTGCGCGGCACACTCCCCTCTGGTAGCACAGTGGCCTTGTGGGCAATGTAGTCTCTGTGCTACTTACTGCAACGGAGTCTTTTTCTCTCAATAACTGAACCAAACAAGTTGTAACCAATTAACATGAGATAAACACTAAAGGGAGCCAAGCTCATATTTACAGCACAGACTGCAGTCCTTAACGATGCTTTCAATCGTACCACCTTGCTACATAACATTTGTTATCGTAAAATTGGACAACAATTTTCAAAAGGAGAGTACTAGCGGTAAGAATTTCATACAACAGTCTGTCAACGGACAATCAATCCCCTTCCGAACATCGAACCGTGTGTACGAGGCTTAAGAGATTAGAACATAATTTTGCATCAGTGGTAAGACTGCATCTGGAATATGCAGTGTAATTTTATGCACCAGTAGAAAAGAAGGACATACTGGAAATAGAAGAGGTTCAGTCACTGGTTATCACAAGTACATAGGCAAAATAGCAAGTGATTTGGGGGGTAATGTAGCATGTGATTTGTCCTCCTGATACGCAGTGGCATAGTCCTTTTTTGTTTTTCTATTTTTTTTGGGCAGCAGTATACAGCAGCCATGTCTGATGGAAAGAAACGCATACGTCTTTCTGGTGCACAATATGCAAAGGTTCGAGCAAAAAAGGAGGCTTTTTTACTAAAGCAGAAAGGAGCCATGCTGAAATTTATTAAGCCAGGGAGTCAAGACAAATCTCCTATGGAGCAGGAGCTTCCATCTGAGGAGCCAACTGTTAACCCAGATAGTGAGACCCCTGGTGAAATGAGTCCTACTGCATCCACATCAGCACCTCAAAATGCTGAAGCTGTACATGTTCTGCAAGAGGAAAGTCCAACGGATGTGAGCATGGTGGAGGAGCTGGTTCCTGGTGACTCTGATTTCAGTTCTTCCTTTCTAGAAGACCCAGGGCTTTGGCCAAATATGACCAATAAACTGAGGGACTTCCTGGTAAAATACGGCCCACACCAGGTGAAAAGTTTCAACTTTCCAAAAGACAAGTCTGAACGCAAAAGAAGCTTTCACCGGATGCATTATTGGCGGACACTACCTAATATGGAGAAAGTGGAGAGACCGTGGCTGATGTACTCAAGGAGCAAGAATGCTGCATATTGCTTTTGCTGCAAGGTTTTCCAAAATGAACTCATTGCATCTGCTTTAAGTTCTAAAGGAACAAATAACTGGCAACATCTGTGTAGGAATTTGACATGTCATGAGAAGACCCTATCTCACGAGAGAGCATTCCATAGCTGGCTAGAACTGCGTACAAGACTACAGTTAAAGTCTACCATAGATGCAAAACATCAAGAGAAGATAGAAGCGGACACTAAGCACTGGGAAAATGTACTAAAAAGGCTCATTGCCATTATTCGAGTCCTCGCTACTCAAAACCTAGCACTGCGTGGTACATCAGATAAGCTGTTTGTGCCAAACAATGGTAATTATCTTAAAATTGTGGAGTTGATGGGAGAATTTGAGCCAGTACTTAAAGAACATCTCAGAAGAGTAACCAGCAAAGAAACCCACATTCACTATCTTGGCAAAACTGTTCAGAATGAAATCATCCAGTTACTAGCAGGACAAATCAGACAGACAATTGTGGGAAACCTGAATGCTGCAAAATATTACTCTGTAATTCTTGACTGTACACCGGATATAAGCCATTCTGAACAAATGACTTTAATGGTGCGTTTTTTAACAGCAACAGACTCAGGTGTAAATGTCAGAGAACATTTCTTGGGGTTCATCGACATAGATGATACTACAGGATCTGGGATGACAAAGATACTTCTTGAGAAGCTTGAAGAAATGGGAATTGATCTTAAGGATATGAGAGGACAAGGATATGACAATGGAGCCAATATGAAGGGAAAAAACAGTGGTGTACAAACACGAGTGCGAGAGTTAAATCCCAGAGCCTTTTTTGTCCCGTGCAGTTCCCATTCTTTGAACTTGGTCATCAGCGATGCTGCCTCGGCATGTTCTGAAGCTTCTGAATTCTTTAATGTAATACAAAGTGTATATGCATTCTTCTCTGCATCTACCCATCGTTGGCAAATCCTAAAAGAACACCTTGGACATTCACAAATTACAGTGAAACCACTGAGCACCACACGATGGGAGAGTCGCATGGAAGCAGTGAAAGCTATCCGTAACCAGATTGGAAAAATTTATGATGCCATAACTGCTGTTATGGAGGATGGTACTTCAACAGGAGCAGCTCGTGGCAAAACACAGGCAGAGTGCAGAGGAATTACAAGGAATTTATGTGATTTTAAATTTCTTTGTGGTCTAGTGTTGTGGCATGATGTACTCTTCCATGTGAATATTGTGAGCAAAAGACTGCAAGAGATTGATGTTGATATTTCTGGAGCAGTTCAACAACTTCAGATGACAAAATCCTTCCTCCAGACTTATCGATCAGATGAGGAATTTGAAAAGGTTTTGAAAAGTGCAGAAAAGATGGCAGAGGAACTTGACATTGAGCCGGTTTTTCACTCTGCAGACGTTCGAAATCGCCGCAGAAGAACCCATTTTGACTATGAGGCAGAGGATGAAAGCATCAGTGATCCTAAACAACAGATGAAAGTACATTTTTTTTTCCAAGTTCTAGACTCTGCTATCCAGTCACTGGAAGAACGTTTTTTACAGCTCCATGAACACAGCAATGTCTTTGGGGTGCTCTATAACATTCCCAAACTCAAGGATGCAATACCTGAAGACCTACTCCAGCAGTGCAAAAAATTGGAAAGCGTTTTGTCCCATGATAACATGCGGGATATAGATTCAAATGATCTTAACGATGAACTGAAAGCTCTGTCAAAATATGTCCCTACAGACTTGTCGCCAAAGGGCGTGCTGGAGTATATCTGCACAAACAATCTGACTACCCTCTTTCCAAATGCCTTCATTGCTCTGCGTATACTGTTAACACTCCCTGTGACCGTTGCTAGTGGAGAGCGAAGCTTCTCAAAGCTGAAGCTAATAAAAACATACCTGCGCTCCACAATGACACAAGAAAGGTTGGTGGGTTTGGCGACCATATCAATTGAACATGAACTAGCCCAAACTATAGACCTGAAGGAAGCAGTGTCTTTATTTGCAGCCAAGAAGGCACGGAAAGCACCATTTTGATTCAATCTGTGGTTGATTACAATATAGTTGATGTTGTCTGTCCATGACAAACTGTTTTGCCATATAATAGAACAGGGGTAGGCAACCTTTTAGTAGTACTGTTCCAAAACAAGATTTTGAAGTCCCATGCAGACTCACCAGAGCCCATGAGATGCAGTCTCACCAGAACCTATGCAGTCTCATCAGTGCCTATGCAGTCTCACCAGAGCCCATAAAGTCTCACCAGAGCCCATGATATGCAGTCTTATCAGTTTCTATGCAGTCTTATCAGTTTCTATGCAGTCTCACCAGAGCCCATGCAGTCTCACCAGAGCCCATGCAGTCTCACCAGAGCCCATGAAGTCTCACCAGTGCCCATGAAGTCTCACTAGTGCCCATGCAGTCTCACCAGTGCCCATGCAGTCTCACCAGTGCCCATGCAGTCTCACCAGTGCCCATGCAGTCTCACCAGTGCCCATGCAGTCTCACCAGTGCCCATGCAGTCTCACCAGTACCCATGCAGTCTCACCAGTGCCCATGCAGTCTCACCAGTGCCCATGCAGTCTCACCAGTGCCCATGCAGTCTCACCAGTGCCCATGAAGTCTCACCAGTGCCCATGAAGTCTCACCAGTGCCCATGAAGTCTCACCAGAGCCCATGAAGTCTCACCAGAGCCCATGAAGTCTCACCAGAGCCCATGATATGCAGTCTCACCAGAGCCTATGCAGTCTCATCAGTGCCCATGAGATGCAGTCTCACCAGTGCCCATGCGGTCTCACCAGTGCCCATAAACTATATAACGCTCTGTAAAGCACTGTCTATATTTACAGCCAAGATGGCACATAAAGCACTGATAGTCAATTGATATATAGTTGAGTGCAATATTGTTGTTGTTCTTGTCTGTTGTTTATGACAAGCAGTTTTGCAATATCTTTTCACCATTTAAGCTATTTATATAAATAAAGATTTATATATATATATATATATATATAAAACAAAATAACACTGGAGTTTGTGGTTTGGATTTGAACGTAATGGTATGTTATGTAATTTTGCATATGGTGCTGTTGCATGTAACTCTGCTTTTCTGATAAATTAAATTTTACTTATCATGATATAAAATATAAATAAAATTTGGGGGGGGGGGCAGCATTTCATTCTTGGTCCCAGGCAGCACCATGTCTTGGGCCGGCGCTGGCGAGATGTGATGCCGCCTCTAGCCAAATTGCAGAGACTTTTCTCCCAGAGAGTCGCCCGTGAATATGGGTGGGAGTACCCCTACTTGCCTCGGGACTTATTGTATGAAGTCGAGGTCTTGCGACCAAGGTGGTATGACGAGTTTGTATGGGAAAAGCTTAAAGTACCCCATGCCAGGCGATACCTGTCATGTTCGCCGCCTGTGTCTAAAAAGTTCAAGGACTGCAGAGCTGATTGGAGACTTGGGCGCCATATTCATGCCGATAAGGTGCTCATCTGCAGGAAGGAAGGAGAGGATGTCGAGTATTCGGTGGAAGTGTTTGACGGGCACCTGAAGCCTCTGTTTCTGCCGGATCCAAGGTTCTACTTATAGGAGAAGTGAGCTCCTATCTTGTTGCTGTTGAAACTTTCTGGAAGAGACATTCCCAGACGCCTAGAACTGTGCCCTACTTTTGTTTTGATTTGGGCTTTTCTTTTACTCACTGGAGACTTGGGAGCTGTTGTTTTTTTTTTTTTCTCCCTTTTCTTCATGTGCCAAAGGCAGAGACTTTTGGGGTAGAGTCAGAGTAGGAAAGCAGGAAGAATGAAGATCTCACCAAGTGTCATTACCGCAGCTCTGTCACCAGGTGGCAGTGTTGTGCAACGGTTGTTCGAAATGTTACACATGCATTACTTACTTATTGGAGTGAGCGGGCCTCTCGGCTGACAGACCCACTCATGCCAAGTTAACACAGAGTGTTAGGATGTGTTTTCTTGTTGTTGTTTCCCTTCTGCAGGAGATTCATCGGTCAAGACTACTGAGAGTGGTGTGTTTCTTAGACATCGATGGGAGGGATTGTACATGTGTACAGAATAGATGTCTTATGCAAAAGTTTATCGTTTTATATTTTCCCTTTCCCTTTTGAGCAGGTCTTGGCACACTTAGTATCCAAAAATTTGAGGGATAGCCTCTGGGGCCCACTTCATGTCACCACTCCTTGGGAGACATGGGTGTGCACCTGACGCTGGGGACCAGCGTCAAATCACCAGGGGGAGTGTGTAGAGGGGTCTTCAAAGTTAGTGGGATACACCTGGGGTAGAGTGACCCAGGTGTGTAATTATGTCAGGGTTTAGACCCCTTTTTGTTATTCGTGGAGGATTGGGTGGTGCAATATTCTCCTTGGCCTGTGGGTGGCGGGGTACCTACAGGCTCGAGGTAGAATCACTACCACAGTGCTACCCTTTTTGTCCCTTCCTGGAGATGGTACGGCTGGGGCGGGGAACCCGCCGTGGTGTCGATGGGAGGAGATAAAAGGGGGAGACGCCCTCGCCACGAGGTCTGTCTTCGGGGATCATCTCTTCACGCACCCAGGCACCTTCAGCCTGGGTGCGGGCGATTCAAGGTTCCCGGCCTAGGCGCCCTAGGCCTGGCCGGGATGAAGTTGGGGTTCCATCCCAGGCACCTTCAGCCTGGGGTGAGGTACTATTGAGGAGGCCTGGGGCCCAGTGACTTCGACCGGGTCCCGCAAGGGTGAAGTGGTTCCAGGGTGCCCCTTGCGAGGGGACCCGCATCTGAGGTGAGGAGGCTGGGGAGGTCACTCGTTCGAAGACCCGGTGTAGTGTCAACCCGGTGACGGATGGGCCTTCGGTAACTCCCTTGGAGGACATCTTCCCCTGATAGGGGCCGCAACACAACAGAGGTATTCATGTCAAGACTCCTACAACCCTTGGTCATAGCGCAGGGGGTGTAGGGACCCAGATCAGTATAGTGCCTCGACCTGCTCATCCCACCGTATCATGCCATCGCATTGCCTGTATGTGGAGATACGAAATAAACCAACAGTTGGACTGTGATCGGTGTATGAACTCTGTTAATGGGAGCAAAGGGTGGTTTGGTGGTTTCTGCACAACAGACTCGGTACATGCCCGGGACACACCGGCCCGAGGAAACATCAGGTATTGGCCTTCACCTCACCCACAGTTATGGGGAGGACATGGGCCGTAGCGCACCTCACTCTGTCGCGTGACATACCCCTAGCTAAAGAGGACGGGGTGAGGCGGTTACAAAAGTAACAATAATAGCTATTCAGTAATATCATGGAATGTCAGAGGATTGAACTCTAGGTTCAAGCGAGCTCTGATGTTCCAGTATATAAGAAAATACAGTCCGCAACTAATTATATTACAGGAGACACATTTAATGGGAAAAAAAAACAACAACGTTAAAAAAAGCCTGGATACAAAAGGAATATCATGCCACCTATTCATCCTACGCTAGAGAGGTAGCGGTGTTAGTTAATAAATCCTTTCCTGGAAAGATGGAAAAAGCTTACATAGATCTACAGGGGAAATATGTGATCTTATTATATAAGATCGGGCAACAAAGGTGCATTATGGTGGCAATATATATTCCTCCTCCATTTACGGTTGAAATCTTAAATGAGATAATGGAAAAAATTATTCAATATCTTCCAGCAAAACTGATGCTCATTGGAGATTTCAGTTCGGTGATGTCCGCTGAATTGGACAGACCGAAACCCTCAAAGAACCACTCTGCCGATTTATATAATTGGGCACAAGCGACGGGGGTAACAGAGATATGGAGATGTAAAAATCCGGAAAAAAGAATGTACTCCTGTTATTCTATATCTTACAAAACAGCGTCTAGAATAGATCTGGCATTCGCGGACTCTGCAATGTTAACAGACATTATAGATGCCGAGTACTTACCCAGTGGCCTGTCAGACCATGCTCCCCTGCGGGTGTCAATACGCATCCGCACATTTAGGGACACAGCACTGTGGAGGTTGCCCCCACAATGGGTGACATACCCAGAAATATCAGAAAAAGATGATAACCATAATAAATGAATATTGGGAAGACAATGAGGGATCGTCCTCAGTAGATATGGTTTGGGATGCAATCAAGGCATATCTGCGAGGTCAATATATCTCAAATATTGCAGCAGTAAACAAAAAACAGAAGGCCAAGGTACAGGAGTTACAAATACAGGTAGCGAGTAGTAAGGAAAAATATAGTCAAGACCCAAATAATTTTAATTTTGATATAATGATGGCCTCCATACAATTACATATGGAGGAGATAACAAGGCTAGAACTATACAAAAAGAGGCAAAATATATTTGAACTAGGGGACAAAAATGGGAGGTTTTTGGCGAGACTGGCGCAACTGGAATATCAACCAACAACCATAGCAGAAACAGAAACGTCAGAGGGAATAAAAGTAAAAGAACCAGATGAGATTCTGAAGGCCTTCGGCGAGTACTATGCTGGATTATATGCCTCCTCTCTCCCCTCCGGTTTCCGCCCGGGGGCCATGTTGGACTTATTGGACCGGGTGGCCCTTGGGTGGTTATCAGATAGGGAGAGGGAGGCATTGGTGGACCCAATTACAAGAGAAGAAATAATAAAGGCCATAAATACATTTCCAGGAGAAAAAACACCAGGCCCAGATGGAATTCCTGTCGAATTCTATAAAAAATATAAAGATCTATTAGGTCCAAAATTAGTAAAGGTATATTCAGAGGGATTGCTGAAGGGGATATTGACAGACTCAATGAGAAAGGCACATATAACCTTAATATATAAAGAGGGTAAGGATCCAAAACTATGCCCCTCATATAGGCCGATAGCATTACTGAATATAGATTTCAAAATATTAACTAAAATATTAACATCTAGATTACAGCCTTTATTAAAATCCATTATAGATTCAGATCAGACGGGATTTGTGCCACAGAGAACGACAGATGTAAATCTGCGTAGATTATTCACGAATATACATGCACACCATAACTGTAAAGGATCTAGGATGGTAGCCTCTCTGGATATAGAAAAGGCCTTTGATACCATAGAATGGCCCTTTCTATGGGAAGTACTCAGAAGAATGGGGTTCCCTCTAAAATGTATTAACTGGGTTCAAACAATATATAGAGAGCCTATGTCAGCGGTTAAACTCGGAGGAAGGCTGTCACCCTTCTTTCATCTATACAGAGGTACAAGACAGGGCTGCCCTCTCTCTCCAGCACTCTTTGCAGTGGAAATAGAGCCAGTGGCAGAGGCTCTGAGGATGTCACAAGAGATTCAGGGACTTCGAATAGGAGGGCTGGAGGAGAGGGTAGCCCTGTACGCAGATGATATGCTGTTATTCTTGAGGGATGTGTGTCCGTCATTGAATGAGGCTTTGGAGTTATTAAATACCTATTCACTGTACACAGGACTTAAAGTAAACTGGGGTAAATCATTGCTATTTGCTATAGATCAAGGAGCACAGGATACAGCATCCCTAAACCTGCCACTAAAATGGGTAACAGAATTTAAATATTTGGGCATAGTGATATCGCGACAAGCCAAAAAATTTAAAACCTTGAATCTAGATCCAGTGTTACAGGAAAATAGGAAAAAATTAAAGATATGGGAAAAGCTTCCCCTGTCCCTACTAGGACGTATAAATCTGATAAAAATTAAGATTCTCCCTCAGCTGTTATATTTGTTTAGAAATTCACCACAATGGTTACCAAAAAGTTTTTTTACACAGCTACATAGTATGTTATCTTCATTTATATGGCAAAATAAACTGGCTAGAATAAAATTAAATACACTTATGCACCCGGTGTCACAGGGGGATTGGCTTTTCTGGACTTATATAGGTATTATCTAGCAGCACAGCTGGTAACAGTGGGAAGGTGGTTGAACCCTGATAGAATGGTGGAGGCTGCAGTAGTCCAGTCTCTGGAGGCGCTGCAGGCACTACCATTTTGCGGGTTGAAAAATAGTTGAGATTTGACCCCATCAATAGTAACGACCATAAAAGCATGGAAAGCTGTAATGATAACAGAGAGCAATCCAAAACTGTGAGAAAGAAAGAGAAAATTTAATAAAGAGTATTGGAAAAAATATATATAAGTGATCCTGCGCAGCATGACCACCCTGTAGCAGTAAATCTGCTATCAGGCAATCAGCAACTGGTTAACATCATCAGCATTATGATAACTCGCAGGCAGCAGACACTCTATAATGGATGATATCATAACTCACAGGCAGCAGGCACTCTATAATGGCTCTGACTGGCTCTGTCACAGTGTGTCACATAACATGGCTGCTGGGTGCTGATACTTATGACCAATAAGTTAACAAAATCAGCACCCAGCAGCCATGTCATGTGACACACTGTGACAGTGCCAACCAGAGCCATGATAGAGTGCCTGCTGCCTGTGAGTTATGATATCATCCATTATGCCAGAGAGACAGACACAGTGCAATGTAGTCTATTCACAGACACATCCAAAGCATACCTGTGTTGAAGCATTGAAGGAACTGACAGCCCCACGATCTGATCCTCTTCCCCTCTGTTACTGCTTCTGGATGCCATCAACTGAGCTCAGCTGCCTCTCTCTGCATGTCGCTACCACCGCCCGCCTTACAGCCTCTCAAGTCTTACTCTCTGGGCCCCAGCTACTACTGGGTGGGGAGCGGACGAAGATCACTCCGCCAGGGAAGGCAAGGAGATAAATAGGCAGGCAGCTGGCCCGGACTTGAGCCAAGGCAGAAGAACATGCGAGCGGAGCTGAATGGGCACCCGAAACTGAAAAAATATTCCCTCCACTCTGGCCAGCATATGATCATCAGAAAGGGGCACTGATAATGGAAAAAAATACACCCCCTAAGCTAGTAGGTGCGGCGGAGCGGGGGTGTATAATTCAGAATTTTTTTATTTTTTATTCTGCACTGACTGTTTTTGAAATTGCCCCAGCCCCTGTTCAGACTTTGTCCGGGGACAGTGTCCTCAATCCGGGGACTGTCCCCGGAAACCGGGGATGTCTGGTCACCCTACCTTGTACCTTGTACAGTATAGGATTTCATGTCATCTGTGTCTAGTCTTGCCATGAAGAGTTAATCCAGCTCTAAGCAATCCTCCTATCTTTTTTCAGATAAAAACTGACACACAGAGAAATAGGAGTCAGTTCTTCCCCCCTGCTGTGACAGACAGGTGATTTACATATCTCATGCACAAGCTTGAGAGAGACATTCTGTGTACTTCCCACTCCCCCCCTCCTTTCTTCTCCAGCTCTCCCAGGATTGGCTGCTCCACACCTCAGCATGATTGGGCATGCTGAAGTCATGTGGTGACTTTTCTGGGTTTTGACTGGATGTTAGTGATCATAGCAAAAGTTCAGTGTAAGAAATACACAGGAGAAAATGCATGTTGACAAGGGGAGTGTAGAGGTGGGCGAGGAGTCTACTGACATCACGACTTCACCCACCGAGTCCTGGACAACAGACCCACCCACAGAATCTGCAGTTTTTTGGGTCTCATAACAGACAGAGGGGAGACATTTGACAGGTAAGGATACATGCAGGAGGCATGTATATCCTTATAGATAACCACTATAGCAGTAGTTTAAAAAGGATGAGAGTGGGTTTACATGCACTTTAAAGTGGTTGTAAACCCTCTGGGGGAAGTTACACCTACAGGTAAGCCTAGATTAAGGCTTACCTGTAGGTGCTTGCAATATCTATGAGACCTAAATGTCTCAGAGATATTTGCAAAAAAGACTGTAACGATGTCTGCGGCGCACGCGCACTTCTACTGCTGGTAAGTGACACATAATGGGCTACTATGCAATGCATAGTAGCCCATTATGCTTTACCTTTGCAGGGAAACAAAGAGGAAATACACCCATTAGGGTTTACTTCCTCTTTAAGACAGGATTTTGTTCTCCCTACCTTCATGAAGTAGGATGGTCAACGAGTTAAGATCCTAATTGTGGGTAAAACCTTGAGGGAATATATCATTGCGCCTGCAAGTATTAGATGTTCAGACCACTTTGTGCTTTCAACCTATTCAAATAAAGGGGCCAGAGCCTTGAGGACTATAGCCTCCTGGATGGTAAAAACGATTTGTCTAGCTTCCAAGCACAAGGAGTTGGCAGCTCCGAAAGGGCGTGATGGCTCATTCAACCAGGAGCATCTCAACATCATGGGCGGCAGCATGTAGAGTCTTTATGGAGAGAATTTGTAATACAGCCACGTGGTCAACCAGTTATACCTTTCTGTCACATGCAAAGAACTGGCAAAGAACCGGCAGCCTTGACCACCATTGATTTTGGTAGAATAATTAGGTTATTAAAATTTGTTAATAATTCAAGTTTCTGGCATTCATCCCTCCTGTTTGTGGCAAGTTATTTCCCAGGTGTGCTGACATGGAGCTGTGAGGGAAAACAGAAAATTGTCAACAGATACTTAGCACAATTTTCCTTTCCTGATGAGCTCCATGGCAGCACAGTTTCCTAATTCTAAGGAGTCTAGTTACGGGACGCTGGCCTGGGGAGGGGGAGTGAAAATTTATACAAAATGCACTAGTGAAGTTCCCCTAGATCAGTGGTTCTCAACATTTCTAGTGCCGTGACCCCTGGATCAAATTTCCTAAGTTGTGGGGACCCCTAACAGTAAAATTATTTTCGCAGGGTGGGCAAGTATTATTATTTTGTATTCTCTATTTTTATTCCTTCTCTTGCTATTCCTTCTCTTGCTCTTTGGTGAAAGGGAGGGGGATTGGATGAGTGGCAGCGCTGGCGGGGAGTCGGGATGATTTGCAGTGCTGGTGGGGGGTGGGATCAGTGGCAGTGGTGGGGGGGAGTTCTGATCAGCCAACTTAGGTGCTCTTGATGAAGGTCATCTGCTGATCTGAGAACTGTATTGGGGATTTTTAATGGCAACTCTAATCACAGGTAGTGCTACTCACTCTGTCTCCAGCTCTGTGGTGTCTCGCAGCAGTGACACCTATGCCAAAATAAGGCGATATGTCTCCTCCAGCCCCTCCAACTTCACATTCCTCACCAGTCAGCTGACCTCTAGTCTCTTCCCCCCCAGCCATGCCGTGAACTAAATGGGTGGCTGTGAAGAGGCTGAGTGGGCGGCCATAGGCTCCAGGGACAGCCCTGCTGAGTGGCTGTGAAAAGGCTGGGAAAGTGGTGCAGGCTTCAGGAACAGCCCATGATTCGGTGACCCGTGGCAAATCGTCATTCGACCCCCAGGTTGAGAACCACTGCCCTAGATGCTCACAGGTGACTAATAACACACCACAATGGGTATGTTACCATAATCATTAACCCAATGATATTATATAAATCAGGAGCAGCTTAAAAACAAAACAAATATTTGCAGTACATATAACAAAAATATATAAAAAACCAATTCAAGTCCCTGGGTTGGGTAATGAAGGTTTTCTACAGCAGTGCTCAAATGGTCAGCACAAACCCCTGACCACTCTTTCTTATTCTCAGTTCATAAGAGTGGATATCTCCGGAGATCATCCGATATCCACCACCTGCATCTCTGTTCAGAAGAAACCGCTCTTAGTATCACCAGGCCCTAGTCAGAAAGGGCCTGGTGATACTAAGAGCGGTTTCTTCTGAACAGAGATACAGGTGGTGGATATCGGATGATCTCCGGAGATATCAGAGTGAGACAGTAGGACCAGGATCTGGACGATCGGACGATCAGTGGATGGGATCTGTGAGGTGCCTTTGAAATCCATTGTTGTGGTGAGTACCCACCCGAAAGGGGAAACAACTAATGATGAGAGGTGGATTTTATTACTTACTCTAGAAGATACCGGAAGATCTGTGTCATTGATAACAGTTACATCACCATTTCTTTATGCACTCTTATGAACTGAGAATAAGAAAGAGTGGTCAGGGGTTTGTGCTGACCATTTGAGCGCTGCTGTAGAAAACCTTCATTACCCAACCCAGGGACTTGAATTGTTTTTTTATATATTTTTGTTAAGTGAAAATTTATAGCTATGATCCTGTCAGTGTAGGGGTGGGTAGAGCCAGGGCCAGGACAAGGGGTGGCTACCCTGGGCACTGTGGTATCATGCGAGGTTCAGGGGCACCACAAGGAGATTGGGGGTAGGGGACTTGTGTTGGGAGGGGGTGGAGGTAAGAATTGTTGTAGGAGGGGAAATTTTGGGAGGTGTGCTAGGAGTGGTGATTTGAGGGGATTTGTGCCTGGAGGAGAGATGGGGAAAGAGGATTTGTGCTAGGATTGGGGATTTGGGGGGGGGGGGGTGCTACAAAAGGTAATATGGTGGGGGGGGAAATTGTTCTAGGAGGGGAAATGTTTTTTGGGATAGGGATTTGTGCTAGCAGGGATGATTGGGGGGCATTTGTGCTAGAAGGGGACATTTGCAGGGGGAGATTTGTGCTAAGAGGGGGTATTGGAGGAAGGGAATTTATGCTGGAAGGGGGGACTTTTGGAGTTGGGGAGGGGGGGATTTGTGCTCAGAGGGAGAAATTGAGGGGTAGAGGATTTGTGCTAGAAAACAATCGTTTTTTTTTTTGGGGGGGGGGGTTTGTGCTGGGAGCATTTGTGAAATGAGAGGATTTGAGCTAAGCATGCAGATTAGCGCTCAAAGTTTTTGGGGGGAGGGGATTTTTGCTGACACATAATACTCATACATCTTGGGGGGGGGGCTGCAATTTGGCATGTTCGTCCTGGGCTCCAGATAACCTTGTCCCAACACTGGGTAGAGCCTACCATGGGTGTGCTGACTTGGAGCTCATCAGGAAAGCAACATTGCAGTAAGTATTTGTTGACAATTTTCTGTTTATCCCATGGGGCTATAAAAGGCACCGTCAATGGAAGAGAAGATCAGTGCTTCCTCTGATGGTGAACACAACAACTGCTGCCAGATAAAACGGACCAAAAAATTCCAATTCTACTGCATAATTCTAAAAAAATGTTTAAATTGGTCACTTTGACATTTTCTTCCTCCTTTTCATAATTCAAGTAAATACTTGTTCAAGGGTTGAGCTCAGTCCCATCCATTTCCAGCCATTAGCGCTACAATTTTAGATTCTATCGGCATTACTTATTTATTGTATAACATTTTTGAAGACTAACACGTCACCATAGCCATGGAAACTGACGGAGTCTGGGGTTTTTCAGTTCCTCTGTCCTTAAATTTGGTTTCAACTCCCTTATAAATAAGCCCCAATATCATAAATGAGTCCTGAACAACGTCTTGGCCACAGAGGGACGAAGAGTTTAAAGCTGAAAACACAATTGTGTGCTCCTGCCTCATGAAGGACTCGTTCAGACCAGCTGCATTGCCGACAACTGGTCCATAGGTACCGCAGGTGCAGGAGCACTGCCAGTTGCCTCAGGCAAGTGTGGAGAAGCAGGTGTACCAGACTCCATAACGCCACCCTCTGAGACCTTATACACTACAACAGTGAATATACAGTCCACCCACTGACTACGCTGAGGACTCACCAACCCTTAAGGACCGCTCAGTTCTGCTGAAGAAACCGCGCTGTGAGCCTGAGGAGAGTGAAGAATCTGTGAGGAGATTGTAAGGAGATTCGCGCCGCAGCGCCGCCGCTAGAGGCCGAAACCGAAAGTAAATGCGCCACGGCTACAAGAAAATGGCCGCCGGCCGCAGCTATAACTGCGCCATTGAACCACGGCAAGATGGCCACCGAGCGCGAAATTCAAAAGGCAAACATTGCTAATGCGCGCGCTAATGGCGCACGCAATAACCACCTCACACACCAGGAAAACTGCCCCTCTCCCCAGAGCCCACTACAGATATGAGCGCCCAGCCAGGCCAGAGTGACCCCCAAGCACCCCCACAGCACAGCACCAGTGCAGGGTGCAGAGAGCAGCATAACAGGGGGGAGACAGGGAGAAATGCCCCATATAAAGAAACAGCCAGCATGTACTCACCTGCAGTAGGAGAGACTACTTACCCGCCCCTTTCAGGGACCCACTGGCTTGTTTCAGACAGACCTATCACAGAGCAGTAATGCGTAGCTGTCGACCCGGTCCACTGCGAGAGATACAGTCAGTCAGGTACTGTTCAATCTTGAGAGGACCGCGGGAGCTAAAAGCAACCCGGCCACCCCTGGAGTCATGGGGCATGTCGTGAACTCACACAAGGCGAGGATCAGCATGCTCGATGGTCGGACAGGGAAGACTACGAGGATACCAGTGTACCCAACCTGTTGCCCAGCCAGCCGACAGTTGATTGAAGGTCTCAAAAATAAAATAATAAAATTCCCAAAGGAATAAAATGTAAAAGTAAAAATCTTCCAGGAGACTGGCTCCTGAGAGAGCCACGTCTTCTCCTTCTGCTAGGCAGAAAAAAACTGAGGCTGCTGGCTGCAGGTGGGAGGGTAATGTCCGGAGGGACCGCCCCCCTGGGCGGGGCTGTTCAGCTCTGGTTTGTTCTAGAATGTATGTTTCTAACATCTAACATTCTGCCTAGATCTTCTCCTGCGAGCAGGGACATATACCCACACGTTTACAGTATCCAGCTGTGTCAGTCCATGGACAATAAGAGAAACACAATTGTGTGCTCTTGCCTCATGAAGGACTCGTTCAGACCAGCTGCATTGGGCATTGTCATCCAACGCACATTGATGTGCACTGTTTGGCGTGACTGAGCCCTAAAACGTCATAAAATAGGAAAATGCTGCGCCAACCTTCAAATTTCTAGCAGCCTACACAACAACTTGACAATAGTGTAAAAGAAAAAATAATAAATAAAGTGTGGCGCTATGTGCAAACAGAAAAATATATATATATATATAATGTCTGGTTGGCAATTGGTCTATATGAAGACCCGTATATCGTGTTGAACCTGATGGTGGTTCTGTGCACTTATGTGAAAAAGTGCATATACCGTGCAAAAATTCAATATGTGCAATGGCGTGAAATGGATCACAAAAATATATATATATATATAAATTAATTTAAATAAATAAATTAACCTAACACTGAAAAATTATAAAATGACATGAATATCATATGTGAAAGTGATCCACAATATATATTAGTGTCCAATTTTTTGTGAGAAAAAGAGAAAGTCTCTCGATGAATGTGTGATCTGATACCAACATCAACACTGCATCAACACCACGTCAGGTGTGTAATGAATGGTAGATACAGTCCAGACCAGTTCCTTGGATTTATGCGTTTTCTATGTTGCAACACTTAAAGGTGATGTATGCCATTGGAAAGTGAGTAAAGGGTGTGTACTCTTACCGGATGTTGTAGATCCAACTCACCATACGGCGGTGGATCAATCAAGCTTGTGTCCACGCCCGGGACTGATAGATGTATATCCTGGGGGCAGTCTTTCCTCAGCGTCCTTACGACGTTCCAGAGAGTATATCCCGAGGCTTTTCCAACGTAACTCTCACTTCAAATGCGATAAGTCAAAGTATGCCACCAGAATTTCACCATATGCGTAGTGTCACCATGCAACAAATGAGGAAAAAAATTCTCCACATAGTGTAAATCCAAAATGGGGTTTTATTTATCAAAGAATAAAAACACCCAATAAAAGGTCCCACTGAACAATTAAACAGTCCAAAGCAAACTCCTTTAAAAACTTTGAAACTTTTCAGGGAAAAAGCCAAAACAAACAAACCAACAAATCCCAAAAATAAATCCTCTAACAGTCAGCAGCTCTGTATTACAAAAATGCGTGGAGTGAGCACCAAGGCTGGCATGTAAACCCGACGCGTTTCGTCTAATGAGACATCAACTGGGGTACACGCCATCCTGGTGACCCCCACGCTATATATAGGAAGAGAGATTACCTTAATTTGGCGCCCCTGTGTGCGAATGTGCCTCTCACTTCCGGGATCGGAGCGTCTCCGTGTCACATGACCGGGTTTCTGTATCACATGGCCAGGTCATGTGTATCTTTTCGCCGAATCAACAGATCTAATGCGCCCTCGACGTGACCAACAGCGTCATCGCGTCATCGGCACGCATGTCCTCCGACGTGCGTGTGCGCAAGGCATCCTGGGGGTTGTAGTTGCGACGCAACTAAGCAAAGCAACACAAGCCAGCCGGCGTGTCTCCCATCTCCATCATTGATCGCAGACGTCACATGGATACGATCACCCGCAACCTCACGTGGGTGTCTCCATGTACGCCATGATTGCGCGCAAGGAGGATTGGGAATTGTAGTCGCAACGCAATAAAGCGGAACGACTCCACATCGCCAGCCTGTCTCCCAATGTATGCCAGCAAACAACCACCGCACTCGGGAAAAACCGCACACACCGTATCAGGGTGATGCATGTGGAAAAGTTATACTACATTTAAGTTTGTAATGTGGATGTCAATGTATTATATCCCAGAAGGAGGGCACATTCTATGCATAGACATATATATGAATGACATCCATACAACTATATCACTTATGCGGACTATATCAAATCCACAATATAATTTAAAATGACATATGAAACATATTAAACCTGAATCAACAAAGGTCACTCGTATAGAGGCTATATACTAGCTATTTTAATTATGTTAGAATTAAAAATAATTAAAAATATTTAAAAAATATATAAAAATATTTTAAAAATATACAAGGGGTGGAGCAATAAATGATAAACTAAAAAAGGGGAAAAAATGATGATAAAAATCCGAGACCAAGGGGGGGGGGGGGCGGATTAACAAAGGATTAGTTATTCACATTATGCTTGGTTAATAAACGCATTAATGTCCCAATCAATGTTGAGTCCATAAGGCCTATAACATTTTAATTGGTAAATCCAGTAAGTCTCAAGTCTAGAGACCCCTCTAACCCCAGACTCCCCCCTCCAATGGGGAACAAATTTGTCTATGATCACAAACGTGGTCCCTCTAGGATCTTTATTATGTGATTCCAAATAGTGTCTCGGGACACTATGATTGGTTTTTCCTTTCCGGATACTGGTAAGGTGTTCACCCACCCTGATTGAAAACGTGCGAATCGTACGCCCTACGTATTGCTTCCCGCAGGGGCAGGTAAGCAAATATACGATGAATCGGGTCGCACATGTGGTAAAGTGCTTCATCTTGTATTCTATTCCTGTTGAAGTGGAACAGAAGGAATCACTTTTCTGTCTGCCACACCGATTAACTAGGCACACTTTGCATTTCTTGCATGGGTAATATGCCTTCAAATGTGGAAAGAAAACAGGGATAATGGGTGGATCTATCACATTGGGGGCGATCTGTCCTTTCAGAGAAAAAGCTCCCCTATATATCACACCTGCCCTATCTGGAAGTGAAGGGCCAAGGACATGATCATTTTTAAGGACATTCCAGTGTTTCTGGAAAATGTCCCTAATTTGTTTGTGTTGGGACGAAAACGTGGTATAAAAAGACCATTTATACTTGGAATCCTGAACTGATTTACCTCTCTCTATTAGTAGTGAATCCCTACTGATGGTGGCAATGCCCCGAACTTCAGCATCTATCAGATGTGGACTATAACCCTTATCCACAAACCTGGATTTTAGAATGTCAGCTTGATGGTAAAAGTCAGAGATATTAGAACAGTTGCGTCTAATTCGCATCAGTTGACTACGAGGTACAGACTTTAGCCATGCTGAATGGTGACAGCTATCGACCGGAATGTATCCATTCCGGTCAGTGGGTTTAAAGAATGTTTTTGTCTGTAATTGACCATCGCTGACGAAAATTTCCAAATCCAAAAAGTGCATACTTGTATGGCTCGTTTCATAGGTTAAATTAATGCCAATATTGTTGTCATTAAGAACAGACATAAATCCACAGAGGGAGTCCTGGTCTCCCCTCCATAGGAGGAGGATGTCGTCGATGTATCGAACCCAGAGAACCACCTCTGGGCGATTTAAAGCATAGACGACATCCTCCTCCCATTTGGCCATAAAGATATTGGCCAGGCTGGGAGCAAATTTGGCTCCCATCGCAACTCCCTTTTTTTGTAAAAAGAAGTCTCCATTGTACCAAAAATAGTTATGCGTTGTCGCAAACTGTAAAAGGTCCATGATGTATCTTTTTTGAGTTCCAGGCAAATTATTATCTCTAGACAAAAATAGTTTTACGGCTGCTAGGCCTAAATCATGTGAAATGCAGGTGTACAATGAGCACACATCAGCCGTTACCAATAGTATGCCCTCACCATAATCCACCTGTTGTAATAAGGAGATTGTGTGCCTAGTGTCCTTCAGGTACGATGGAATAGAGCACACAATTGGTTGCAAATGAAAATCTATATATTTCCCTATGCGGGAAGTCACAGAATCTATACCGCTGATGATTGGGCGGCCTGGAGGATGGTTGGCATCTTTATGTACCTTGGGAAGGTAATAAATGATGGGGATACGTGGGGCTACAGGTACTAGATAGCTTTTTTCTTTCTTGTCTAGAATACCCAGCTGTGCCCCAGTGTCAACCAAATCTGCCAATGCCTTCTTATAATTCTGTGTTGGATTCTTCAATAGACGTACATATGTATCTGTGTCGCTCAAAATCTTATTCATTTCTGCATGGTAAGCTATCTTGTCAAGAACAACTATACCTCCCCCCTTATCCGCGGGGCGTATAGTGAGATCTTTGCGTTCACACAGAGCCTTTAATCCCTCCTTAATCCTCGGGTCACTATGAATTTTCTTCTTGGATAGTGCCTCTAAATCCTTCAATACTAAGTCCTTGAATACCTGTATGGAAGGTGCTGTATATCCCGGAGGGTTAAACAATGAGGGATTTGAAAGTCCTGTGTGAACTGTGAGAGAAGCAATTTCAGGTACAGTTGATTTAGCTGGATTCGAAATAAAATGTCTTTGTATGTTCAATTTCCGCACGTATTTCTGCACGTCAATGAACGTAGCAAATTTGTTTAATTGTTTCGGGGGAACGTATTTCAATCTAAAACACTTTAAAATGCAAGTCAGTACACCTTCTAAAGTGTTAACCCTTGAGACTGACCTCACACAAATATGAGGCCCCAGACTGGGCTTTTTTTCCATGGGGTCGCATATTTGTGCATCTCCCTTTGTGCTGGGAGCTCACCGCACAGCGTTCTCCCACCACGTTTGACTCCCTGAGAGCCCCGGGCTGCGTACTAACGGTCGGGACCCGGAACACCCAATTCCGGGTCACCTTATCGCTGTGATAGGGTTAACCCCTTCCTTACCGAGTCATTGTAAAATGACGTCGGCAGGAACCCTTCCTCCCTCCCTCCGGGTGGACGTCATATGACGTCCTGGGCTTCCCAGGCGGCTAGGGGGCGCGCGCACACGGCCGCCGCATTGCTCGGACTCGGTGTGCGTGCCTGGCGGCCGTGATGTCCGCCGGGCACCCGCGATTGCCCGCGATCACGGCAGGACCGTGGATTAGGGTGACCACGTGTCCCGGATTGCACGGGACAGTCCCACATTTTGCAGGTCTGTCCCGGGCACCTTCATTCCAGGACAATACAGTGTCCCGGAATGAAACTGACACAACACAGCCACCCCCCAGGCCAATCTGATGCCCCCAAAAAAGGCTGCCACATCACCGTTTACTCACTGACAGTACTTGTCCTGGCCGGGAATGCCTGGAGGAGCACAATCCCCGCCCCCTGCTTGTGATTGGAGAAATCATGAATCCCACCTCTTGTGTCCAATCACTGTACTGTGATTTGTTACAGCACAAGCTGATTTTTGGGAAGGGGGGGTGTCCCTGAATGGTAGTTTAAAAATGTGGTCACCCTACCGTGGATCTGTGTGTGTAAACACACAGATCCATGTCCTGTCAGAGGTGAGGAGACGGATGTGTGTTCCCAGTACAAAGGAACACACATCGGTCTCCCCCCCTTGTGAGTCCCCTCCCCCTACAGTTAGAATCACTCAATAGGGAACATATTAACCGCTTGATCGCCCCCTAGTGTTAACCCCTTCCCTGCCAGTCACATGTATACAGTAATCAGTGCAGTTTTATAGCACTAATCGCTGTTGTTGTGTTACACTATGTGATTATTCTTGCTCTGTGTCTTTAACCACTTAAGCCCCGGACCATTTGGTAGCTAAAGGACCAGAGGTGGATTCAGAATTTTGCACTGCGCTGCTTTAACTGTAAATTGTGCGGACATGCAATGTTGTACCCAAACAAAATTTGCGTCCTTTTCTTCCCACAAATAGAGCTTTCTTTTAATGGTATTTGATTGCCTCTGCGATTTTTATTTTTTGCGAAATAAACGGAAAAAGCCCGAAAATTTTGAAAAAAAATGATATTTTCTACTTTTTGTTATAAGAAAAATTGAATAAACTCAATTTTAGTCAAAATGTATTCAGCCACATGTCTTTAGTAAAAAAAATGTCAATAAGCGTATATTTATCGGTTTGCGCAAAAGTTATAGCGTTTACAATCTAGGGTACATTTTCTGGAATTTACACAGCTTTTAATTTATGACTGCCTATCTCATTTCTTGAGGTGCTAAAATGACAGGGCAGTACAAAACCCCCCCAAATGACCCCATTTTAGAAAGTAGACACCCCAAGGAAATTGCTGAGAGGCATGTTGAGCCCATTGAATATTTTTTTTTGTCCCAAGTGATTGAATAATGACAAAAATAAAATAAAAAATTACAAAAAGTTGTCACTAAATGATATATTGCTCACACATGCCATGGTTATATGTGGAATTGCACCCCAAAATACATTCTGCTGCTTCTCCTGAGTCCGGGGATACCACATGTGTTAGACTTTTTAGGAGCCTAGCCACGTACGGGACCCCGGAAACCAAGCACCGCCTTCAGGATTTCTAAGGGCGCAAATTTTTGATTTCACTCCTCACTACCTATCACAGTTTTGAAGGCCATAAAATGCCAAAATAGCACAAAACCCCCCCAAATGACCCCATTTTGGAAAGTAGACACCCCAAGCTGTTTGCTGAGAGGCATGGTGAGTATTTTACAGCTCTCATTTGTTTTGGAAAATGAAGAAAGAACATTTTTTTTTTCTTTTTTTTTTCAATTTTCAAAACTTTGTGACAAAAAGCGAGATCTGCAAAATACTCACAATACCTCTCAGCAAATAGCTTGGGGTGTCTACTTTCCAAAATGGGGTCATTTGGGGGGGTTTTGTGCCATCTGGGCATTCCATGGCCTCCGAAACTGTGATAGGCAGTGAGAAGTGAAATCAAAAATTGACACCCTTAGAAAGCCTGAAGGCGGTGCTTGGTTTTTGGGGTCCCGTACGCGGCTAGGCTCCCAAAAAGTCTCACACATGTGGTATCCCCGTACTCAGGAGAAGCAACAGAATGTATTTTGGGGTGTAATTCCACATATGCCCATGGCATGTTTGAGCAATATATCATTTAGTGACAACTTTGTGCAAAAAAAAAAAAATATTGTATTTTTTCCGCAACTTGTGTCAACATATAAAATATTCCATGGACTCGACATGCCTCTCAGTATATAGCTTGGGGTGTCTACTTTCCAAAATGGGGTCATTTGGGGGGGTTTTGAACTGTTCTGGCATTTTATACACAACATTAGGAAGCTTACATCCACTCTTCTAACCACTTGAAGACAAAGCCCTTTTTGACACTTTTTGTTTACATGAAAACATATTTTTTTTTGCAAGAAAATTATGTTGAACCCCCAAACATTATATATATTTTTAAAGCAAAGGCCCTACAGAATAAAATGGTGGGTGTTGCATTTTTTTTTTCTACACAGTATTTGCGCAGCGATTTTTCAAACGCATTGTTTTTGGGAAAAAATACACTTTTTTTAATTTTAATGCACTAAAACACACTATATTGCCCAAATGTTTGATGAAATAAAAAAGATGATCTTAGGCCGAGTACATAGATACCAAACACGACATGCTTTAAAATTTCGCACAAACGTGCATTGGCGACAAACTACATACATTTTTAAAAGCCTTTAAAAGCATTTACAGGTTACCCCGTTAGATTTACAGAGGAGGTCTACTGCTAAAATTACTGCCCTCGATCTGACCTTCGCGGTGATACCTCACATGCATGGTGCAATTGCTGTTTACATATGACGCCAGACCGACGCTTGCGTTCGCCATTGGGCAAGAGCAGGGCAGGACAGGGGTGCTTTTTTTTTTTTTTTTTATTATTAATTTTGCTTTTTTATTTTATTTTTAAACTGTTGCTTCCATATTTATTTATTTTTATCACTTTTATTGTTATCTCAGGGAATGTAAATATCCCCTATGATAGCAATAGGTAATGACAGGTACTCTTTTTTGAAAAAACTGGGGTCTATTGGACCCTAGATATTTCCTCTGCCCTCAAAGCATCTGACCACACCAAGATCGGTGTGATAAAATGCTTTCCCAATTTCCCAATGGCGCTTTTTATATCCGGGGGGGGGACATTCCCTCCCACTGCTTGTAAAAGCAGTCCAGAGGCTAATTAGCCACTAGGATTGCTTTTACATGAATGCCGGCCGCTGGCTGAAAAGAATGCTACCAAGATGATACCTAAACCTGCAGGCATCAATCTGGTATAACCATTCAAAGTCCAGCAACATACCAGTACGTTGCTGGTCCTTGTTGGACATGTATTGTAATCTTTTTTTCATGCAGCCTGTTGGCTGAACGAAAAAAAAAGATTGATCGGTGGGTATGCCCACCATTAGAATACCGCCCTTCATCCACCCACTTCTAATGATGGGCATACATGCACCATTTATATATGCCGAAGCATGGGGGCATCTTCTCGCAAAAGTTATGCCGCGTACACATGGTCAGACTTTTCCACGGGCAAGCCTCCGTCGGAATTTTGACCGTATGTACGCGGCATTAGGAGCAAAATCGCTCCTCCGCTCCTGCTGCCCCAATGCTTCGGCATATATGCTTTTTTTTTTTAACTGTGGTGGTGAAATCACCTCCTACAGCACTAGAGTCGCAGGGATCAGGCCTGTCTCTGCGAACGCTGCAGTTATGTGTGTTGTGTTTTGCAAGTGACAGTGATCGATCGATACTGCACTTGGGTGGCCTGGGCTGGACGGAGGGGCAAAACGCAGGTGCTAGCAGGTATCTGGGCTGATCCCGCTAACACTGCGTTTTTGGGAACCCTAAACTGCTGGGGACGCTAGTATAGATCTGATCAGATCAGATATTGATCTGTTCAGATACTATACCACTAAGGGGGGTGTATGCTTCACGTGTGGGTGTTAGCGCTACTGGCACTAACCTGACGCTGCCTGGGGTGTGACGCAGACCCTCTGACGCTAAAACCTAACTGATATCACCCGCCGGGCGATCAGGGGGTTAAACCTTTATTGGGTTATATACGGCGGGTGCCCTGACACTATAAAAAGCAAACTAACTAACCAGCGTCACCCGTAACACTTATATGATGATCACTGGTGAAAGGGTTAACTAGGGGCAATTAGGGGGTTAAAACCTTTATTAGGTAATATATGGGGGTACCTGACGCTATATAAAAACCTGACGGCGAACCTAAAAAAAAATTACTGGCTACCTATCGGCATCACCGACACTAAGACAACGATCATAAAAACGATTGCTTAGCGACAGTGGTGATAGGGGGTGAAAGGGTTACCTGGGGGGCGATCAGGGGGTTAAACCTTTATTAGATAATATATGGGGGTACCTGACGCTATAAAAACCTGCGGCGAACCTAAAAAAAATTACTGGCTACCGATCAGCATCACCGACGCTAAGACATCGATCAGGAAAATGATCGCATAGTGACGGCGGTGCTAGGGGGTGAAAGGGTTACCTGGGGGGTGATCAAGGGGGTTACACCTTTATTAGGTAATATATGGGGGTACCCGACGCTATAAAAACCTGCAGCGAACCTAAAAAAAATTACTGGCTACCGATCAGCATCGCCGATGCTAAGACATCGATCAGAAAAATTATCGCTTAGTGACAGTGGTGATAGGGGGTGAAAGGGTTACCTGGGGGGGCGATCAAGGGGGTTAAACCTTTATTAGGTAATATATGGGGGTACCCGACGCTATAAAAACCTGCGGCGAACCTAAAAAAAATTACTGGCTACCGATCAGCATCACCGACGCTAAGACATCGATCAGAAAAATGATCGCATAGCGACGGCGGTGCTAGGGGGTGAAAGGGTTACCTGGGGGGTGATCAAGGGGGTTAAACCTTTATTAGGTAATATATGGGGGTACCCGACGCTATAAAAACCTGCGGCGAACCTAAAAAAAATTACTGGCTACCGATCAGCATCGCCGACGCTAAGACATCGATCAGAAAAATTATAACTTAGTGACAGTGGTGATAGGGGGTGAAAGGGTTACCTGGGGGGCGATCAAGGGGGTTAAACCTTCATTAGGTAATATATGGGGGTACCCGACGCTATAAAAACCTGCGGCGAACCTAAAAAAAATTACTGGCTACCGATCAGCATCACCGACGCTAAGACATCGATCAGAAAAATGATTGCTTAGTGACGGCGGTGCTAGGGGGTGAAAGGGTTATCTGGGGGGTGATCAGGGGGTTAAACCTTTATTGGGGGGGTTAGGGGGCTACACTGGACCTAAAACTAAATGTAGTGACACTTTTACAGTCACAAATGTCACTGATTGCAGTGATCACTAAATAAATGGTCACTGCAATCAGTGACACTGTGACTGGGGGCTGGGGGGGGCTGGGGGGTGATTTGGGGGTGTCTGGGGGGGCCTGGGGGGGCGATTTATGTGCCTATGTGTCCTGGTGTCAGTGTAGTGTTGTGTGTACTAACCTGGCATCTTCTCCTGTACGGCGCTCGGTATATGTGAGCGCCCCAGGAGAGATGACATCACTTCCTCCTTCCTGGCAGGCAGGGGAAGCACTCTTATTCGCCGGGAGCGATCGAGAGGGGGTGGCCGGAATCGAACGGCCGTCCCCTCATGCCGGATCGCTCCCGAAGGTAAAACGACCACCCACTGTAAAGAAGGGGGGTCCGATCGGACCCCCCAACTATACAAAGGCAATCACGTATATGTACGTGATTCTGCCTGTCGGTGCCATTCTGCTGACGTATATTTACAGTGGGCGGTCGTTAAGTGGTTAAGATTTGTCCCCTTCTTTCTAGCTGAACTCTCTCTCTCACCGTAGTTCTTTATATATCTCCTCCACTTCCTGATTCTGGTCATTACTCCTGTATATCTTCCATGCTAAACATCTTACATGTGGCTTACATCTGCAACGTTTTTCTAACTATGAATATCCATCATTAAACGGAACATTCGAAAGGATTCATCGTCTGTCATCCTAACTGTGAGTTTATTCATTGAGTTAAACTGCCTGTATCGATGCAAGGGATGAATATCAAACCAGCTTGAGTAAGGCCTACTTAAACCTGGAGATGAACTTTATCGCTTTGTAGTTGAGACAGAACAGTAGAAAAACGGAGTTTCACAGCCTAATTACAAGATTTCTGCATGTCAGTACTGAAACAGACAAGATTTACTGCCCTTATAGCAAGACAGAAGGGACAGAGCAGCACATGGCAGCCTTATAGCCTGAGACAATCTGCACAGTGTCATATTTCAGCACACAGATCCTGCCTGCTTTCACAGTCAGTCTGCTATCATGAGTGACCAAGCTTCTGCATGTGAACTCACATCTACCTCCCCACAAGTTCCTGAAGAAACTGAGTTACCCAAACGCTCAGTTAAACCCACTTGGAAATTAATGGAGAATTATGAAGCTTCAAGGACTGAATTGTCAAATAGCTTGGAATTAGTCTGGGAGAAAATCCTTGCTGAAGCCAATACAGTGTCTGTTGAACGTGAACTACTGACACTAGAGGGCGCCATTAAACAACTTTCTGCCTCATATGAGCTTTATCAGCTTACCAGCATCAAATTCACTAATGTCTTACAAAACATGAAGTCAGAAAATGCGATGATGCAATTAAAGCGCGTCAATGCTCTCAATATTGAAAGAGACAGTTTTATCCAGCAAACCAGATTAAAGGCAGAAGCAAAAATAAAGCTGTTACAGGACACTGCATCTCACAGATCTGTTTCCACCAGACGTTCTAAAAACTCGTCAAGATCCCATAGTTCAAGATACTCAACACTCAGTGAGCGACTTATTAATGCCCGCGCTGAAGTGGAAGCCAGCAAAGTGCAGGTGGCGTATGCAGAAAAAAGAGCAGAGTTGGAAGCTCAGAGAGCAGAGTCGGAAGCGCAGTCAGCACGTCAAAGAGCAGAGTTGGAAGCTCAGAGAGCAGAGTCGGAAGCGCAGTCAGCACGTCAAAGAGCAGAGTTGGAAGCTCAGAGAGCAGAGTCGGAAGCTCAGTCAGCACGTCAAAGAGCAACAATGGAAACCTTAAATGAACAGTGTAAACATGACGCAGCTATGGCAAAGCTAAGGGTCCTACAGCAAGCTATCAGTGCAGACGAAGGTGCAAGTGAGAATGACAGCATTAACCTAAACATAGCAGATATGGAAGACCCCCACAAACGCACTAAAGACTATGTCCTAAGCCACTGCAGTGCACACTCCATTGTCTCCAATGCTCCCGACTACATAGAGACTCCTTCACAGCTTCAAGTTAAAGAGGTTCCAGCAACTTCCTGCACTCAAAATCACTCCACTGCATTTCCTACCTGCCTACCTTGCCTGCCTTCATACGTCACAGAGCATCAGCGCAAGCTTCAGGCAAGTCATCAATCTCCAGTCATCGGTACAGCCTTGAATCAACGTACCATTGGAACAACTGGCTTCAAGCAAGCAACTCACCTGGATACATCTGCTGCACCATATTTCCCTGTGTCCTTTAACAACAATGTCAAAGATAACGCAATCAGCACCATACAGCCAACAGCATCTCACATAAAGGCGGAGACAACTGAGACAGAAGAGTTTGTGAGGTACATGCTTCGCAGAGAGCTCACAAAGACTGGTCTTACAAGTTTTGATGACCAACCTGAGAACTACAGAAGTTGGAAATGTGCCTTCAGAACTACAATCAGCAATATTGGCATTACAGCTGATCAAGAATCGAATCTGCTGATCAAATGGCTTGGTCCTCTATCTGCTGCACGTGTTAAGCCATTAAGATCGATTTTCATGGACAATCCTACTGCAGGCCTCACAGCTGCATGGGAGCGACTAGAGCAAAGTTATGGCAGTCCAGAAGCTATAGAAAATGCTTTGTTCATGCGTCTGGAAACTTTCCCAAAGATATCCGGTAAGGACAACAAGGAGTTCCAGAGACTGAGTGACCTTCTCCTTGAGCTTCAGCTAGCCAAGACAGACCCAAAACTACCTGGACTCAGTTACCTTGACACTCCAAGAGGGGTAAACCCAATTGTCTCCAAGCTCCCGTATGGTTTGCAAGAGAAATGGACTGCACTAGGGTCATCATACAAAAGAGAGAACAAGGTTTCCTTCCCTCCATTCTCTTTCTTCTGTGAATTCATCAGGAAAATTGCAGAGACCAAGAACGATCCAAGTTTTTCCTACGGTGAGTACAGCCTCTTCTCACCCTTTCCTAAGAGTACCAGTCTTCAGGGCAACTATAGAAACCATAGAGGCCCAGTGTCCGTGAAAAAGACTGACATCCTTCCCACTCCTACCACAGTTCTGGCCATGAACAAACAGAGTAGGAAGATTGAAAACCCTAACAGAGAGTGTCCCATACACAAGAAGCCACACCCCCTCAATAAATGTATCGGCTTTAGGAAAAAGCCTCTGGAAGAGCGCAAGGAGCTTTTAAAGACATTTAGGTTATGTTTCAGGTGCTGTGCTTCTACAGAACATTTTGCAAGGGACTGTAATGTGTCCATCAAGTGCATAGAGTGTGGCTCTGAAGAACATGTGCAAGCCCTCCATCCTCTTGAGCCCAGCTCTGCACAACCTGCCAACACTCCTTCCAGGTTAACGCATGGCGGGGAGAATACAGACCAAGTGCCTAATTCTACCATCATTTCTTCATCCTGCACTGAAGTTTGTGGAGAAGACCGCTGTGCTAAGTCCTGTGCTAAGATATGCTTGGTGAACATATACCACAAGGATCAACCAGGAAAAGGCATAAAGGCATCTCTAAAGGCATATGCTATCTTAGACGATCAGAGCAATCGATCACTTGCAAAATCTGAATTGTTCAGTCTATTTGAAATAAAAGGCGAAGCTCATCCTTACACCTTGGGTACCTGTAGTGGAACTATAGAGGTTTCTGGAAGAAGGGCTCATGGACTCATGGTATCTTCTCTCAAAGGTAACTTGCAATTACCCTTACCTACACTTGTTGAGTGCAATCAGATACCTGCTAACAGGGAAGAAATCCCTACTCCAGCTGCTGCTTTCCATCACCCTCACCTCAAGGTAATAGCAAATGAGATACCGCCGCTTGACAAAGATGCTCAGATCCTTCTTCTGTTAGGAAGAGACATTCTAAGAGTTCACAAGGTACACAGACAAGTCAGTGGACCCCCAGATGCCCCATTTGCCCAGCGCACGGATCTAGGGTGGGTCATCATAGGCAATGTCTGTATAGGCAAAATGAAAAGACCTACCAACATTTCGTCATTCAAGACAAATGTTCTGCCAAATGGCCAAAACACTTACTTTGAGCCATGCCCACATCACTACTGGGTGAAAGAGAAGATAGCCAGCCACGGATGGCAACATGGTATCTCAGGTGACACAAGCCCTTTCTCCTGCCATGATGGCGACTTCGGCTCTACAGTGTTTAAAGCAACCAGTGAAGATGACATACTGGCTCCTTCAATGGAAGACAAAGAATTCATCAAGGTAATGGACAATGAGTTCTTTCAAGATGACTCCAATAACTGGGTAGCACCCCTACCCTTTCGTCCCCCAAGAGAGAGATTGCCCAACAACTTACAGCAGGCCATCAGTAGATTCTCCTCCTTAAAGCGAAACTTAAGCAGGAAACCAGAGATGCAAAAGCACTTTGTGGACTTTATGCAAAATGTATTTGACAGAGATCATGCAGAGCCTGCTCCCCCACTAAAGGAGGGAGAAGAATGCTGGTACCTTCCATCCTTTGGCGTGTATCACCCACGCAAACCAGACCAAATCAGAGTTGTCTTTGATTCCAGTGCTCAGCACGAAGGTGTTTCTCTTAACAACATGCTCCTTACTGGACCCAACTTGAACAACAGTCTAATAGGAGTCTTGATTCGTTTCAGACAAGAGCCTGTAGCAGTAATGGCCGACATTCAACAGATGGTTCACTGCTTCATCGTCAGAGAAGACAACAGAAACTACAGGTACCTCAGGTTTCTATGGCACAAGGACAATGACCTCAACAAGGAAGTTATAGATTATCGCATGAAGGTACATGTCTTCGGTAACAGTCCTTCCCCAGCAGTGGCAACTTATGGGCTAAGGAGAACAGCTCAGACTGGAGAAGTTAAATATGGATCTGATGCCCGTTAATTTGTTGAAAGAAACTTCTACGTTGACGACGCACTTAAGTCCTTTCCAACTGCTAAAGAAGCAATTGATCTTCTCACCAGAACAAAGGAGATGCTGTCTGTAGCAAACCTTAGACTGCACAAGATTATATCCAACAGCCAGGAACTTATGAATGCCTTTCACTCTGAGGACTATGCCACTAGTCTAAAAAACCTTGACTTAGGTACAGATGTGCCTCCTGTACAGCGAAGTCTGGGTTTGTTGTGGAACATCAAGCAAGACAAATTCACCTTCCAAGTGTCAACTTGTGACAAACCCTTCACTAAGAGAGGAGTCCTGTCCGTGGTGAATAGCATCTATGACCCACTGGGTTTCCTTGCTCCAGTTACCATTCAAGGTAAGATTTTACTAAGACAGTTGTCTACTGAGAACATAGACTGGAATACTCCCTTGCCTAGTGAGAATCAACACACGTGGGAAAGGTGGAGATATTCTTTGAAGTCACTAGAAAAACTTCAGATTCCCCGTTGCTATGTTCCAGGATCCACTTCAACTGCTAACCGGAGAGAGATTCATATTTTCTCTGATGCATCAGTTGAAGCTATTGCTGCAGTAGCCTATTTGAAGACCTCTGAACTGAATGGAGAATCACACTGTAGTTTTGTCCTAGGCAAGGCAAAACTCACACCCAAGCCTGCACATACCATACCAAGACTTGAACTTTGTGCAGCCGTGCTAGCAGTAGAAATTGCCGAGGTCATACGAAGTGAAATGGACACTAGACTTGATTCTTTCACCTTCTATACAGACAGTAAGGTAGTACTTGGTTACATAAACAATCAAACAAAACAATTTTATGTGTACATCAGCAACAGGGTTGAACGTATCAAGAGATTCTCTCTACCAAGTCAATGGCATCATGTTCCCACTGAACTCAACCCAGCTGACTGTGGAACCAGAGCCGTGTCACCTGCTGCTCTTCAGGACAGCTTATGGCTGTCACCTCCAAGGTTTCTGTGTGAGGACTCTTACTTACTCCCTATTGACACCACCTATGGGCTAGTAAACCCTGAAGATGATAAGAAAATAAGAACTGTGAACACCTCACTCCACACTTCTGTAAGTACAAAACAGAAGCTGCGGTCACACCGTTATGAGCATCAATGGAAGCAGGTGCAGCATCTAGCCAATGTGTTCTGGCATCGCTGGAAGAAAAAGTATCTTCACCACCTTCAAGGTCGTAACAAATGGCAAGCATCTAAGCCGAATCTTAAGGTTGGAGACCTCATCCTTCTAAAAGACAAGGAAGCTTGTCGGAATGAGTGGCCTATGGGTCTTATTACTAAAGTAATGCCCAGCGACGATAACAAAGTCCGGAAGGTAGAAGTCAAGGTAACCAAGGGAGGATCGACACGAAACTTTAGTCGACCAATTACAGAGTTAGTACTCCTTTTGCCAGGTGAGTGACTTGTGCAAGGACTAGCCATGCTGTTGGCACAGCGGGGAGTACATTGCTGCCATCTACAGGTTCTACTCAGAACTTTGGAATTATTTGAAGACATCATACTGTGACTTTATGTTCTTCATCCTGTTGAACTTACGTTTATTATTTGCTTGTTGCATGTTTTTCATTACAGGTTCCAGGACATTCGTCAGTATTGGACTTTTTGAAAATATATATTTTAATTTAAGGCTATGAAATCTAAAGATTTCAGACGGGGAGTGTTGTGTTACACTATGTGATTATTCTTGCTCTGTGTCTTTAAGATTTGTCCCCTTCTTTCTAGCTGAACTCTCTCTCTCTCCGTAGTTCTTTATATATCTCCTCCACTTCCTGATTCTGGTCATTACTCCTGTATATCTTCCATGCTAAACATCTTACATGTGGCTTACAACTGCAACGTTTTTCTAACTATGAATATCCATCATTAAACGGAACATTCGAAAGGATTCATTGTCTGTCGTCCTAACTGTGAGTTTATTCATTTAGTTAAACTGCCTGTATCGATGCAAGGGATGAATATCAAACCAGCTTGAGTAAGGCCTACTTAAACCTGGAGATGAACTTTATCGCTTTGTAGTTGAGACAGAACAGCTGTTTAAATATGAATGGTCCCAAAAACGTGTCAAAAGTGTCCGATAAGTCTGCCGCAATATCACGGTCACAATAAAAATTGCAGATCGCCGCCATTACTAGTAAAAAAATAAAAAAATAAAAATATGCCATAAATCTATCCCCTATTTTGTAGATGCTATAACTTTTGCACAAACCAATCAATATACGCTTATTGCGATTTTTTTTTACCAAAAATATGTAGAAGAATACGTATCGGCCTAAACTGAGGAAAAAAACTGTTTTTGTAAAAAAAAAAAAAATTGTGATATTTATTAAATCAAAAAGTAAAAAATTGTGTTTTTTTCAAAATTGTCGCTCTTCTTTTGTTTATAGCGCAAAAAATAAAAAACGCAGAGGTGATCAAATACCACCAAACGAAAGCTCTATTTGTGGGGGAAAACAAACATAACGATTTCATTTGGGTACAGTGTTGCATGACCGCGCAATTGTCATTCAAAGTGGGACAGCGCTGAAAACTAAAAATTGGTCTGGGCAGGAAGGGGGTGAAAATGGCCAGTATTGAAGCGATTAAAGGTCAAGTTGAAAGGTCAGTGTTTTTTTTGGACAGGATTTATTTATTTATTTTAATTAGTATTAGTGCAAGTTAGTGTCAGTGTGCTTTAGGTAGGATAAATAAAAAAAAAGCAAAATGCACACTATTGCTTCTGGGCTGTACTCCGGTTACAAACAACAACTAACATACACATATGTGGTATCTTTGTGATCGTCGGGAGCAGGAGAATTTTTTTTGAGTTGTTTTCTGGTGGAAGGTCATGGTAGTAGTAAGAAATACAGTGCCTTAAAAAATTATTCATACCCCTTTTCAATTTTCCACATTTTGTCATGTTACAACCAAAAACCTAAATGTATTTTATTGGGATTTTATGTGATAGACCAACACAAAATGGCACATAATTGTGAAGTGGAAGGAAATGATAAATGGTTTTCCAAATTTTTTACAAATAAATATGTGAAAAGTGTGGGGTACATTTGTATTCAGCCCCCCTGAGTCAATACTTTGTAGAACCACCTATCACTGCAATTACAGCTGCAAGTTTTTTTGGGGATGTCTCTACCAGCTTTGCACATCTAGAGAGTGACATTTTTGCCCATTCTTCTTTGCAAAATATCTCAAGCTCTGTCAGATTGGATGGAGAGCTTCTGTGAACAGCAATTTTCAAGTCTTGCCACAGATTCTCAATTGAATTTAGGTCTGGACTTTGACTGGGCCATTCTAACACATGAATATGCTTTTGATCTAAACCATTCCATTGTGTCCATATACTGTATCATTGTCAACTTTTATTCTTTTAAATAAAAACCTATTCACCGTTACAAAAACCATTCCATTGTAGCTCTGGCTGTATGTTTAGGGTCGTTGTCCTACTGGAAGGTGAACCTCCGCCCGTGTCTAAGTCTTTTGCAGACTCTAACAGGTTTTCTTCTAAGATTTCCCTGTATTTGGCTCTATCCATCTCCCCATAAACTCTGACCAGCTTTCCTGTCCCTACTGAAGAAAAGCATACCACAGCATGATACTGCCACCACCATGTTTCACGGTAGGGATGGTGTGTTCAGGGTGATGTGCAGTGTTAGTTTTCTACCACACATAGCGTTTTGCTTTTAGGCCAAAAAGTTAAAGTTTGGTCTCATCTGAGGACAAGTGCACAATACAAGTGCTTTGTTCATTTTTCATTTCAGAAGTTTACAACCACTTTAGTGCCAAAAAAGTGCTTTGGAGCTCTTGGTTCTGCCATTTATTTAGTAAATAGGACAGAATGATGGAAGAGGGGGGGGGGTGAATCCTTTTAGTAAATTATTTAGTAAATTATGGCTATTTTTGGGCTAATGTACAAAGTAATGTAAAAAAAGGCAAGGAAAGCTGGGCACTGGGTGGCACCTCGTGACTTCTTCAGGGGAGGTACGTGACGTAACGCCGTAGGGAAAGGATTGAGGCATCGCATTATAGACCCGGCAGCAGCGGAGGAACAAGTAAGATGGTGCATACCACGCCGCAATCCGTATACACTGCATACTTATGTTTATTGTGATGTAAGAGTCCACTTTTATTCAATAAAGTCCGCATTATACTTTAAAATACTACACCATAGAGGTCTCTCTCTTGTCCCTCCCTTGGTACCTGGTTGGAGCTCCGCTCCCCCTCCCCTTTCCTCCCACCCCCCTGTCTCTCACTACAGGCTGGTCAACCCATTCAGAACAGCGTGAATGGTGGAGGCACTAATCTATTATGGAATATAATGGAGAAGATACCAATGAGGATTAATATCACCCATTAATGCCAGTTAATTTAATACAGAGGTGAGAGTTCTGGGAGACTGGTGTAGGATTCGCATGTTGGTTCAATACTCCAATTATCCATTTATGACAGTGACTCATCTGATCCATTTTTAGGATTACTTATTGCCGTCACATTTTGCACTTTGTGATATATTAGATTGCACATATCACATGCAATTTATTCCGTCAGCACTTAAATTTTTTAGTATTTCATCTGTTTAGCACATTTTAAACTATATTGGATTAATTGTTATCATTTATGGTTTAATATTATTGTGTGGAGTTGTGCAATATATCCTTTAGCGCAACCCCCCCCCCCCCCCCCCGTTTTAGGAATGACACCTTGCTGTCACCACAGGTATAGTTTATATTATGTGCACATGTACATGTTTGTTTTGTTTGTTTGGTTTTCTATTGGTTATGCTCATATCTGGTACAGGCTCTCTGGGTCCATGCAGCTCCTGAAATGTACTCCTAGGCCAAATGTGCTCCTCCCCATTCTCATCTCTTTAAAAGTATACGATGGCTACACGTGATATTCCCAATTTCCACATTCTGTCCTGGAATGTCAGTGGGCTCAATTCCAGATTTAAGAGAGCGGTGCTTTTCAAATATCTCAAACTGCACTCCCCTCACATGGTATTGCTAGAAGAAACGCACCTCATGGGCAGCAAACTCCTCGCACTCAAAAAGCCATGGATCCAGAGAGCCTTTCATGCCTCTTATTCCACATATGCCAGGGGGGTATCTGTGTTAATCAGCAAATCTTTCCCATGTGTGGTGGAACAGGTTCACACTGACCCCCAGGGCAAGTATGTGCTGGTTTTGTTCACTGTTTGGAGCACTCGCTATATTGTAGTGAATGTATACATCCCCCCCCTCCCTTCTCATCACCTATTCTATACACAATTCTGGAGAGGATTACTACGTACTGCCCTGCAAGGCTGCTAATCATGGGCGATTTTAATGCCATTCTGGCCCCAGACCTAGATAGACCCGTCCCCCCCCCCCAATTTTCTACGGATCTGCTCACCTGGGCTCAAGCAATGGGAGTAACCGAGGTCTGGAGATGGAAACATCCTACAGCCAGAGCTTACTCCTGTTTTTCCACCACGTACAAAACGTCCTCCCATATCGACCTGGCCTTCGCTAACCCGACCATGATATCAGATGTTTTTGGTCTCATCTGACCACAACACTTTCACGCAGCTCTCCTCTGAATCATTCAGATGTTCATTAGCAAACTTCAGACAGGCCTGTACATGTCTTTCTTGAGCAGGGGGACCTTGCGGCGCTGCAGGATTTCAGTCCTTCACGGCATAGTGTGTTACCAATTGTTTTCTTGGTGACTATGGTCCCAGCTGCCTTGAGATCCTTGACAAGATTCTCCTGTGTAGTTCTGGACAGATTCTTCACCATTCTCATTATCATTGAAACTCCACGAGGTGAGATCTTGCTCGGAAATTGACAGTTACTTTGTGTTTCTTCCATTTGCGAATAATCGCACTAACTTTTGTCACCCTCTCACCAAGCTGCTTGGAGATGGTCTTGTAGCTCATTCCAGCCTTTTGTAGGTCTACAATCTTGTCCCTGACATCCTTGGACAGCTCCTTGGTCTTGGCCATGGTGGAGAGATTGGAATCTGATTGATCGATTGCTTCTGTGGACAGGTGTCTTTTATACAGGTAACAAGCTGAGATTAGGAGCATTCCCTTTAAGAGAGTGCTCCTAATCTCAGCTTGTTACCTGTATAGAAGAAACCTGGGAGCCAGAAATCTTGCTGATGGATAGGGGATCAAATACTTATTTCACTCATTAAAATGCAAATCAATTAATAACTTTTTTGAAATGTGTTTTTCTGAATATTCATTTCTCTCACTGTTAAAATAAACCCATCATTAAATATATAGACTGATCATTTCTTTGTTAGTCGGCAAATGTACAAAATCAGCAGGGGATCAAATACTTTTTTCCCTCACTGTTGTACCAATATATAATTAATGTACCTTGGTTGCAGAAACGTGTGCTTAGTACCCAGACAGAAGAGCCCAAACTGAAAGATGTTTTTAATGAAATTCAAACATGCAACTCTGCTCTGACCACTTTAACCTCCCAATTCCAGCAATTTAAAAAGGAAGTATCCACACACAACATGCAGAAAGTGCGAAAGCGCACTCCTGCCCTGGAGGGCCGTGTCAGTTCCATTGAGGGTGACTTGACCCCAGCAAAGAGGGATCTTAAGGCAATGGGTATTCAAATCACCCACAATACCAATCACATTGATGATCTTGAAAACCGACAACGTCAGAATAACATGAAGATCCTGGGTTTGCCTGAACGTATGGAGGGGAAAAATCCTGCAGAGTTTATCGCAAATTGGCTTCTGGATATTTTTAATTGCACCAACTTTACACCATACTTTGCCGTGGAGCGGGCTCACAGAATACCTGCATGGTCCCTACCCCAGGGCAATTCTCTGAGTCCATTTATATTGAAACTTCAACATTATAAAGATCGTGATACTATCCTAGCATTAGCTCGCACAAAAGGCGCGGTGGAGATCAATGGCTCTAGGATTTTTTTTTCCCTTTTCTATAGCAATTCAAAAGCAGAGAGCTTAATTTGAAGATGTTAAACTCAGTTAAAGTCTCAGCTACCTACAAGTTCAGTATGCCCTGTTATATCCAGCGAAGCTTCGAGTGGTTGCGCAGGGTGAAGTGCTCTTCTTCAAATCTCCTAAAGCAGCTGCTTCCTGATTAGACAGGAACGAACAACATCTTTTCTTTGCTCATAAAAATGTTACTGCTTGAGTGATCAGTGCCCTGCAGTTTTTCTATACCTCTTTCAGTCTGAAGATTTGGGAAACCTTCACCGTTATCAGCCAATGGTGGATCAAACATGAAATTTTTGATACCACTTCCAAGTAAGATGATAACTAGCTGGGCGTTATGGTTCCTTATGCAAGAGGCGTGGCGTTGTTCTTTCTTGCCCCCAGTAGGCTCCTGCGCCGGGACGTGCAGTCAGGGGAGGTAGGTGAGGCAGAGCCTCATCTGCCATAAACATAAAAAAAAAGAATAATAATAAAAAAACAATCGACTTCGAGGGTCATAGCTCGGCGACCTGGGGTTACAGAGACCCCAAATTGGAATCCATGCGTCCGGTGCCACGAATGTATATTAGGGGGTCGGACACATGGATTATAGGGGCAGGGCCCCTGCGCCTTGCATTACAGACCACCACTGCTCTATACTTCATTCACTCTCTGAGTTTTTTGCAGCTAATTGTAATTCTTCATTGCAGCGTGACCTGTGCAGAGGAAGAGAGAGGGTGACCGGATCATCACAGAGTGGGGATTGTTTGCCGTAACAGCTTACATTAGAATTGCCGTCCACTCGCGGTCACACACAGCCCTGCCTCCTGACCCGGCCCCTGTGACAGACAGAATGCGGGGTCCAATGTTGGGATGTGTTCTGTCTGTCACAGACGTTGGGTCAAGAGGCAGGGCTGTGTGTGACTGCAAGCAGACGGCAATTTTAAATGTAAGCTGTAACGGCAGGCAATCCCCGCTCAGTGATCCAGCCAGCTCGCCTCTTCCTCCACTCTCTTTCGCCCTGGGGGCGAGAGAACGGCTCCCATTTAACCACGCCTGCTGGCGGTGCCCCCCCCCCCCCCCCGCTCAGAGGCAGCCCACGCTCGCCAGAAACCATTTTCTACTTGCAAATTGCAAATAGGCGAGTTGAAAATTTGAGGGTTACCTTAGACCATTCAGAGTAAGAATCATTAACCACTACTCTCTGAATTCGTTTTTTTAGCCAGTTTTCTATCCATTTACAAATTGATCTTTCCAAGCTTGTAGACTTTACCATACAAATTAGTCATGTGTGGGGAACTGTGTCAAACGCTTTTGCAAAAACCAAGTATACCACATCCACAGCCACTCCTGTGTCCAAGGTTTTACTTACCTCCTCATAAAAAGAAATCAGGTTTGTTTGACAACTTTTATCTTTCATGAATCCATGCTGTCTGTTGCTTAAAATATTTTTTTCCAGCAAGAACTCATCTATGTGGTCTTTTATTAAACTCTCCAGTATCATCCCGACTATAGAAGTTAAAGTGGGAGACAGTGGGAGACATTCCTGTCTGCAAAAGTTTGAGGCTCAATATATTTTTGATTCCTCTTTCACTAACCTTACTGCGTGGAAAGACGTGCAAATACTCTACAAACAGGCTATTCTAGATAATGCCGAACAAAAACAATTCCTTGCCCGTAGTCGGTACTACGAGGTAGGAGAAAATACTGGCCATTTACTGGTGGTTATAGCCAGCTCACAAACCCCTACTAATTATATTGCATCTATCTCCACTCCGGCTGGTGTATTATCCTCTGATAACTCCAACATTTTATCCCCATTTTACTCCTTCTGTAGTGATCTCTATCAGAACAAAGTGGCATACCACCCCACCCAACTTGTAGACTTTTTGCACTCATTGACCCTACCTAGACTTTCCCCCGGAAGACAGGAAACGTTTAAATGCTCCTATATCTATGGAAGAGCTGGTTCTATGGCCTTCCATCGGAAATGTACACAATATATTGGGATGCATTACTACCTGAAATGTTAACGACTCTTAATCAAGCGTATGTGTCCCTTACTTTACCAAGTTCTATGAACAATGCTGATGTCCTTTACCCGGAATCATATGGTCCGATTTCCCTTTTAAACTCGGATATAAAAATTTTAGCCAGGGTATTAGCAATTAGGCTTAGCACTTACATGCAACAACTGATACATCCAGATCAGTCTGGGTTTATTACCACTAGATCAGTGTTTCTCAAACTGTGTACCGCGGCACACTGGAGAATTGCAGGTGTGCTGTGGGAAGCGTCGGGAGAGGGTGGGGGGCGGCTGACCCAGGCTATAGCCCCGATTGGGCCCCCAAAAAGCCCCGGGTCTCCTAGTGCTCATTTTAAATTATTAGCCCCGTGTCCAGGGCGGCAGGCTGATCCTCTTCTGACCTCTACTGTGGCCGCTGCACTGGTTGCTAGGATCGCCTGCCACCTGGCATCTAGCAACCAGTTGCAAGGAGAGAGCGAGGCGTGGCCCTAGCATTCAGAGCGGAGGAGGATTTAAAATCGTCCTCCGCCGCACCGTGCCTAGTGACTAAATTTTGTCTCCTGCTCCACACACCTCCCTTCATCTTCTCCAGCGCCCCGCAACTCAGAGCCTGAGTGAAAGGAGTACGAGCACCACACCGCACATCTGAGAGAGGAGCCTTTCCAGTGTCCACCTGCACCTGCCTGAGTTGAAGCGGCCTCGCTGGCCTGTGGGAAGTACTGCTGGGGAGGGAGGAGTTAAAGGGGTTGTAAAGGTTCGTGTTTTTTCACCTTAATGCATCCTATGCATTAAGGTGAAAAAACACCTGGCAATCACGGGCCCCCCAGCCCCCCCCCCCACGTTTTACTTACCTGAGCCAGTTCACCTGCTCTGCGCGTCCCCGGCATCCACAGCAATTACGTTACGAAGGCTCTTTTTAAATATGCAAATTTCCTCTGACAATTCTGGCACTAGGGCGATACTATCACTAGATGCGGCAAAAGCTTTCGACAGCGTCGGATGGCCCTATTTGTGGAAAGTCTTCGAATTATTTGGATTGGGCAGATGGTTTATAAGGTGGGTCAAACTGCTTTATTAGCCCCCAAGGCGTGCATGCAGATCAATGGGTCATTTTTTTATTTTTTCCCACTATATAGAGGTGCTTGACAGGGGTGGCCCCTGTCACCACTCCTTTTTGCCTTGGCCATAGAGCCCTTGGCAGTGGCAGTTTGGTAATCAGATTCTATAGTGGGATTCCATAGAGGGGATAGAGTTGACAAGATATCGTTGTATGCTGACGAAGCATTACTCTTCCTGGGTGATACCGACCAATCTCTCATTTCACTTATGGCCTTCATACGCCCATTTGGGTCTTTTTCAGGCTTTCTTATTAATTGGGACAAGTCTGCCTAACCCTATTCTGCCTCCTAGTGCCAACCAAATTCAGGTGGTATCCTTTTTTTAATATTTGGGTTAACCCCAGGGTTGAAGATTATCTACAGTTTAATCTAACTCCACTCCTAACTAAATTTAAGATTAAAAGTAAAACCTGGGCGAAACTACCCCTGTCAGTAGTGGGACATACAAATCTTTTAAAAATGATCTGGGCTTCCCAATTACTATATATACTACACAATTCCCCTTTTTGGATCCCGCGCGCCTGGTTTAACAAAATTGATTCTATCTATCTCACCCTGATCTGGAAAGGCAGGAGTCCCAGAATTAAGTTGCCAATTTTATAGATCTCTAAAACAGAAAGGGGGTTGGTGGTTCCCATCTCTAAAATTTATTTTATAGCCTCCCAGCTGAAACATTTTGCAGGATGGGATACAATAAATTTAACTGATCCTATTAGCTCTCTTACTAGCACATTCTACTATGTACAGTCTAATGTCACAGCTGTAATCAGGCATCTTTGTGGGAAACTGCATTAGGCCCTACATTCAAACTTATGTACAAAGTCTGGAAAGAAATGAAGGCTATTATGCATTATGATGGTAAATCAGTGATTACGCCCTTGTGGGAGAATTCTAGACTGGAGCAAGTGCAGAAACTAGAGGGGTTTCATTGCTGGTACACTCATGGTATCAGATATGTAGCTCAAATGTACACACAACAAACTATAAGGGCCTATAAGGATCTACAAGAGACATATCAATTACCTACCTCTAGATTCTTTCAATATCTCCAGTTAAGGCACGCCTTGATGGCCCAAGCCCAGAAAACAAACCTTTCCCTCTAAAATATGCCGTTACGTTACTCTTTAGAGGCTACTGCTGGAAAACGGGGCCTTATCTCATCCCTATACAAACAGTTGCTGGAAAAGTATCTAGCTAGGTTAGTTCTTCCAGGATGTAGCGGGTGGGAAAGAGACCTAAGTGAGATAACAGATGAATCCTAACTCACTATATTAGAACAAGTGACTCAAATTTAGTTATCCCCAACGCAGAGGCTCACCCTATTATTTATCATCCACAGGGTATATCGCACCCACCTTAAACTATATAAATGAGGTTGTGTAGACCCATACTGGACTGCCCAAAATGTCAGGACCGCACAGCTGACTTAATTCCTATGCTTTGGCGATTCCCCAAGCTTGTTAGATACTGGCAGGAGGTTGTGGACACAATTAATTGGAGTATTTCATATACAACTGGAACTCTTACTAGTGATCTGCTTGCTGGGAGATATAGAGGAGGAACAATTTCCACCGGAGGTTAGAGTGCCAGTGTTACGGCTACTATTCACAGCTCGTAAGACTATAGCCATGAGATGGATGTCTTCTAATTCCCCTACATTTGAAGTTTGAAGACAGCAGGTTAATATATACCACCCTATTGAGAGAGCAACAACTCTACACATGGAGAGGTACTCCTAATCGGTTCTCTAAGTTCTGGGAACCTGGATAGGTATGTCAGGCTTAGCCCCTTTTTCCTTGGTCTCCTTAAGATTATTCCAGTGCTAGTTTGTTCGCTATTGAAGGTATTATCCCTGAGGAGCCAAGTAATTTCCAAATTGGTCCTGTACTGTCTAAACATCATGGCATGAGGAACCTAATGAGTGGTGCTCTACTTAATATTTACTTTGGTTACTTGATGATGAGAATGAGATGCAACACAGATTCACTCTGAACATAACGAAACATACAGCTATTTCTTCAGAGCAGAAACAGGTAGGAATTTGCAACAAGGTTTGTTAAAATCCTTGCAATGTACATTGATCACACAGGGGGGTTTGTTTTTTTCACAACAAAAATGGAGTTACTATTTAAATCAACTACAAACTAAATCGAAAGACTAGAAAATCTCCCAGTAATAACAAAAAAGTCAGCTAAGGTGTTAATTGCCCTAAGAGCTAGCAATCTAAATTAAAGTACAGACCCTAATCTCTCCCTTCACATGTTATCCTTTATTTTCCCTGCAACAGCTTCCAATACACACAAGCCTCGTACACACGACCGGTTTTCTCGGCAAGAAAACTGCTGGGAGAGCTTTTTGCGGAGAAACCTGTTCGTGTGTATGGTTTCTCGACAGGAAAACTGCCGGGAATTTCAACGAGAAAAATAGAGAACCTGCTCTCTATTTTTCTCGTCGGGATTCTCGGCAGAGTTTTCCTGCCGAGAAAAATGTTTGTGAGTATGCTTACCTGTCCCCGGTAAGCCCGCGCATGCTCGATGAGACTTCGACGCATGCGCGGTATCATACAAGGGTAGTGTAGGGTGTAGCAAGATGGCGGCGACGACATCGAATGTGACGAGCGCCGGCTCGTCGTAGTCAATGACGTCACCGCGTTCTTGCCATTCAAAAGAACGGCCGTTCTTTTGAATGGTTGCGTGTGTACACGGGCTTGGCAAGACAAGCTTGCCAGGAATCCTGTCGAGAAAACCGACTTTTTTTTCCCGACGGGATTCCCGCCCGTGTGTACAGGGCTTTACACTATGGCTGCTCTGTGCCCCCTCCAATTTTTACCTTGAAGAGTCTGGTTTATGAAGAAGCTTCCTTAATTACCCTTCTTAGCCTCCTGACCACATAGTACATTATGGTTGAAAAATATTTGCCTGGAGTATTTCAGACATAAACTTGCCAGGACTGTGAATTTCACCCACAAGCTTGGCCAATGAACCCAAGGTGGCAGAGAACCCAGATTTCATTCCTATTTATAATACACTAATACAACACTAAATAGGAAAAAGGAGAGCACTTAATGCCGATTGATCAAAAGGCCCTTTCCCGAACACAGAAATTGATTATATGTTCTCATTTGTTCATCACTATGCTTTTTTTATTCTCATTTTTCCATGGAAAGTGAAAAAAAAAAGCTTTCAGTACTTAATTGAAATCCTAAAAGCAGCTTAGTATAGAAATTGTGTGGTTTGTCTATGAAATGGTTAATGGGAGTCCTGGACGGCTGAGCGGTCCTCTGCACATTGATTGCCTTCCAGTTCTCTTTGTGACGTTAACGGGACACTCACACCCCATTGACCCCAAACACTGGCGGGTCTTATCACAACATGGCCTTGTGCTCACACTGACACCTGCGTTATGAAACTGCTTGACGCACAGCGGCTGCCCTTCCTTATACCAACTGCTGTCCAGCGTAAGAATGCTTGTGAGATGGGGAAGATAGGGGAATCCATGGACAGGCCTTTGTGTGCTCTTGCCATATTCTCTTAATTAACAATCAAAGATGTAGCACACCCCACGTAGGAGCTGCAGATTAAAGGGATCCCCCACTCTTGCACAGCCAGGCACACCGAATCTTCTCAGGCATACAGAGTCAGAAAACAGTCCCTAACCTTGTTTTGTTATTTATTAGAGGGTTAACAACTTGAATAGGGATGGAAGGTTATGGGATGCCCACTTGACTTCAGCAATCTTCAGGGACAACTTCCTATATACATCTATATACAGACTCTTCTTCACTTTCCTTATGCACTCTCTTGGCCTTTCTCTTGCTCTGCCTCTGCTGGTACACTCCTTGACAGTCTCCTTGTCAGTTCAGAAACAGCCCATTACAGGCAGGAACTCACAGTCCCTTAACAATAGCACATATGGAGTGACACAGCATGTAACTTCCCCTCTGCTTCCTTTGTGGTCACTGGTCCCAGCACCACCTCTTTAGGCCCTGACAGCCCCCCTGGCTGCAGTTCCCTCTCGACACCAGTCCACCCGACTGACTCTTCACCAGCCCACCTGGCTGACTCTTCACCAGCCCACCTGGCTGACTCTTCATCAGCCCACCCGGCTGACTTTCAGGAGATCTCTCAGGGAAGAATGGAAAAGACTTAAGCACACCTTGTTAGTCCCCAACAGTGCTGAGCTACTCACTCTGTCCTCTTTTTCTCCTGTGCCTCCAGGAAGAACTTCTCCTTTGTGTTTTAGCAAGAATCTTTCAGCACCCGAGCCCTTGACCAAGGCAGGACACCCCCCTTCAGACTAGGGGGTACTCCTCAGGGCCACCGACAGCCTTCTCAACACTGAATCTCTAATTTCCACCCGACTGCCCTGGTGGCATGGCCCATGTCTATTTTTGGAGTTATTTCAGCCCCCTGCCAGCCCACTGCTGAAGATTAGCCAAGGCCCTATAAATATTCAAGGCAGCTCCTCCTAACCCCCGCCCTCTAGTTCTAGAAGATTCTTCAACCTTCTAGACCAGGGGGAGGCACCAGAGAGCTGCCAGGATTAGTCATCCAGCCTTAAACTCTAATGAACCCTGACCCAATTAAGATTCACCAGGTTAACATGTGAGTGAGAGTATGGTTTTCCTACACAAACTCTAGCACACACCAGAGGATGCTACATAGAATTAGAACAGGAAGACACAATTGTGCAGCATTTTTTCTCCAAACTATAACCAAAAAAGCTTTCTTGCCCAATATGTTATAATTGGACCTGGAGGGACCTCCTTCAGTGCTGCACATACTAAGGCAGTCCAGCCATACACAGAGAATGTATAAGGTACCCATAGAGTGATTTTAGGAGCTCACTGACCTAAGTAAACCATCAGTTCACAAGTTTCTCTACAGAAGAGGAAAGGGCCACTGTCTGGACCCACCTGCAGGAGGATAAAGTGGCTGAGTCATCACAGCCACCAACTTTGCCTCCCTACCAACTTTGCCTCCCTAAGGATCATGGTTGGTGGGCTTTTGTTCATGTCAGAACTAATTTTCTCCCCGTGCAAGTCAATGATAATGCAAAAGCAGCTTAAAGCAGCTTGAGGCAGGTCAGGAGCAGGTCAAGTGCCATAGTAAAGACACTCAGAATCTCTACTTTTACATTGTAGTTATTGATGCAGATATAACTTTATAATAACCTTTGATACCAATCTACATCGGTTATTTAGTTCTTGGCTCCTTCTGTAATCAACATAGCAGTAATTGTTTGGTTTTGGCCTGCTCAAAGGTCTCTTAGACTGGAAGTTTAATTCCTTCCCCCAGTCTCTGGAAGACGTGGGATATTCAAAACAACCAACCTGAATATTTATTGGGTTCCAGCCAATCCCTGGGGAGGAGTGTCCAGTAGGGGGCTGGAATAGAGATAAATAGTTTGAGACATTGGAGAGCAGGGTTCCTTCTCCCCAGGAGGGTTCCAGAGCCAGAATGGCTGCTACCTCAGGCTACCCATGAACCGAACAGCTGCTCTTGAGAATCTTAGCATTGGCAGAACTGGACTTTGTTTGGAGCTGATTGCAAACCACACCACAGGGGATCCTGAGAGGTGCTGTCAGGATGCCTCTGTCAGAAGACAGAACAATAGCGGCAGACAAATCCCTGTTTCCCGAATGCCTGGAAGAAGAGGCGCGTTAGCGCGTGCTAACGCATAGGAATGCGAACAAATGTGCTGTGACAGATAAGGGTGCCAAATGGGCTATTTAAGCTGGATCAGCACCCAGGATCAGTGCTGTCTCGTCTACAGCGTTGATTGTCCTGTGTGCTGCTCTGTTTCTGTTTCTGTTATTGACCCAGCTTGTTCTGACTACTCCTCCTTTCCGCCTGCATCGACCCTGGCTTGTACCTTGACTACTCTACTGCCTCCGCATCTGTACTTGATCTGACCGCACGTGTATGACCTGGCTTGTTTGATCCTGTCTGTGTTTCAGTCCTTACGGAACTAACCAGCTGCAAGTATCTGCCCATTAGCCACTGGCGCCTGCTCTTCTGCTTACTACATCCACACACCAGCTTGTTCCAGTTTACAGGACATCAGCTTTCATCTGGCATACCAGCCTACCAGCAAGACCAGCCACACTCGTGCGACTCTGCACTCCTGCGCTACCTGCCTACTCTATCAGGGGCCCTGAGTCAGAGGTGTAAGAGAGGCCTTTCTCTGCATATCAGGCTCTTCTACCAGGTACGTGACAGGTGCTGTGTCACTCACAAGACTGTGTCCGGAGAAATCTGGATAGAGGCAGCTGCCCTGGGGACTGGGTAGTATATTGGAAATTGCACTGGGTACTGGCAGTAGTGCATTGGCACAAGGGAACCAGATTCCAACACAGAGACTTATCTCATGGTCTTCAGCTGTAGGGACTTAATGGTCGTACACATGGGTCGAAATATCGGACGGCATTAGCCGGTTCAATAGAAACTGGCCAACATTCGCCCCGTGTGTATGGCAGCCGCACCCGATCAGCGCTCTCAGTCAATGGCTGGTGTGTGGATTGTTAGTACAGCAGCTCCTCCTAAGCTCTTCAGTTTTTTTTTCAGTCGGGGGAGTCACCAAAAGAAAACGACTTGTGTGTACCCGGCTTTAGGCTGTCCAATGCTAATTACTACTCTTAGACCCCTTTCACACTGGAGGCGTTCTTCAGGCGCTAAAGGGCTAAAAATAGCGCCTGAAAAATGCCTCCCCTGCAACCCCAGTACGAGAGCCTAAGAGCTTTCACACTGGAGCGGTGCGCTTGTAGGACATTAGAAAAAGTCCTGCAAGCAGCATCTTTGGAGCGGTGTATACACCGCTCTTCTACCACCCCTGCCTATTAAAGTGAATGGGCACCGCTTCGGCAGCAGGGCTTTTCTGCGCCTTATCCCCACTAGCGGGGGTTAAAAATAGGATTTTTATAACAGCTTACCTGTAAAATCCTTTTCTTGGAGTACATCACGGGACACAGAGCGACATAGTCATTACTAATGGGTTATATAGATACCGTCAGGTGCTGGCACTGGCAACTTCCAAAACCGGAAGTACCCTCCCCTATATAAGCCCCTCCCATCCGGGAGCACCTCAGTTTTGTAGCAAAGCAATAAGTGTCCCTAAAGAGGGGCGGGAGCTCTGTGTCCCGTGATGTACTCCAAGAAAAGGATTTTACAGGTAAGCTGTTATAAAAATCCTATTTTCTTTCTCGTACATCACGGGACACAGAGCGACATAGTCATTACTAATGGGATGTCCTAAAGCAATGCCAAATGAGGGGGGGGATACACCATATATAAGCTGAGCGCTATCAGACATGAGGATCTTTTGCGGCCTGCAACACACTGCGCCCAAAGGCGACATCCTCTTGACTTCTAACGTCCACCTGGTAGGACCTAGTAAACGTGTGTACCGAAGACCATGTTGCGGCCTTACAGATTTGAGCCAGGGAGGCCTGGTGATGCACTGCCCATGAAGTTCCAACTGCTCTCGTGGAGTGCGCTCTAACTTTTAACGGAGGCGGTCTCCTTCTCAAGCCATAAGCTTGCATAATGACCTGTCGAATCCACTTGGCTAAAGTAGACTTTGACGCTGCCTGACCCTTTCTGGGGCCTTCCGGCAGAATAAACAAAGTATCCGTTCTGCGAATCTGAGCAGTGGCTTTTAGATAAGCTTTAACTGCTCTTACTACATCCAAAGAATGCAATAACTTTTCCTCTACCGAAGTAGGTTTGGGGAAAAAAGAAGGAAGAACCACATCTTGGTTCAAATGAAACCTCGATACCACCTTAGGAAGAAAGGCTGGATGAGGACGTAACACTACTCTGTCCTTATGGATAACCAGATATGGCTCCTTACAGGACATAGCTGCTAATTCCGATACTCTTTTAGCCGAACAAATGGCTACTAGAAAAATCAATTTCCTGGTGAGAAGCACCAAGGAAATATGCTGTAATGGTTCAAATGGTTGTTTCTGTAGAACCGACAGAACCAAGTTTAGATCCCATGGACATATGGGAATATTAACCGGAGGCCTAATACGCATCACTCCTTGTATAAAGGCTTTGACTAGTGAATGCGAAGCCAAGGGCCTTTGAAAAAATATTGACAAGGCCGAAATCTGACCCTTGATAGTACTCAAGGCAAGCTTCCTATCTACAGCCCACTGTAGGAAGTCCAGAATCCTACCTATTACGTACTTATGTGGATGCCATTTCTTGGCCTCACACCACGCGATGTATGCTTTCCAGATTCTATAGTAGATCTGCCTGGATACCGGCTTCCTGGCATTGATCATGGTAGATACCACAGCATTAGAGAGCCCTCTCTTTTTTAGAATGTGGGCTTCAATAGCCAGGCCGTCAAACCTAGGGCTGGTAAGGAAGGGTGGTATATCGGTCCTTGCGAAAGCCGGACGACGTGGGAGAGTCCAAGGACTCCCCACTGAAATTTTACAATCTCCGCGTACCACGCTCTTCGGGGCCACGCTGGAGCCACCGGAATCACTGGTTTCTTTTCTACCCTGATTCTGCGGAGTAATCAAGGTAACCATTGTGGCGGTGTGAATGCATATATCAGCTTGAACTGATCCCCAGGGAACACTAGGGCATCCGAGCCGCAAGCTAGGGGATCCCTTGTCCGAGAGACAAACCTATCCCCCTTTGCGTTGAATCTGGATGCTAGAAGATCTACATCCGATGTTCCCCACCGCTGACATATTGTCCAGAAAACCTCGGGGTGAAGGGACCCTTCCTCTGGGCCTAATTGCTGGCGACTTAGAAAGTCCGCCTTCCAATTCTCCACTCCTGGAATGAATACCGCAGATATGGCTGGGACATATTTTTCCTGCCCATTTCAGGATGTAATTTACTTCCCTCTGGGCTGCACGACTCCTGGTGCCCCCCTGATGATTGATATATGCCACTGCTGTGGCATTGTCTGATTGAATTCTGACAGGGGACCCTTGGAGTTTGGATGTCCATGCTACTAGGGCATACCGGGCTGCTCGTATCTCTAAGAGATTGATGGGCAGGGCCTTTTCTGCATCCGACCATCTGCCCTGGAGAGACTATTGCTCCAGTACTGCTCCCCAGCCTATAAGGCTGGCATCTGTAGTGACCACCTTCCAAGAAATCGGACTGAAGGATTTCCTTTTTTCCAGATTCTGGGGAACCCACCACCAACGGAGGCTCTTGCGAACGGAAGGGGACAAGGACATTGTAAGTCTAGGGCCTGAACTTTTTTGTTCCAGGCTGACAGTATGGCCCCTTGCAAATTCCTTGAATGGAATTGACCGTAGGGTACTGCTTCGAATGATGCCACCATTTTTCCCAGCAGCCTCATATACAGGCGTATGGACGGCTGTCTTTTTTGTACCCACTAAGTGGATCAAATCTTTCAAAGACAACACCTTTCCTCGAGGCAAGAATATTTTTCTCTGGCCTGAATCCAACCTTAGCCCCAAGTATTCCAGACTTTTGACTGGTTTTTAGGGCTGACTTGTCTCGGTTGATAATCCAACCGTGAGATTCCAGATACTTGATCGTCTTGTGAACGACCACGTCTAGTTTTTTCACTGAGTGGTCTATCAGCAACAAGTCATCCAGATATGCCATTATCATTACACCTTGTGTTCTTAGATTGGCCAATAAAGGGCCAGAATTTTTGTAAACACTCGTGGTGCTGTGGCCAAACCGAAGGGTAAGGCTCTGAACTGAAAATGGCGCCCTTCTACTGCAAAGCGTAGAAATTTTTGGTGGACTGGAAAGATGGGAATGTGCAAATAAGCATCTTTGATGTCGATCGTGGCTAACCAATCCTCCCCTTGTAGGGCGGTGGCCACCGATCGGATCGACTCCATCGGAAAGTCCTGATATACAGGAATTTGTATAGCCCTTTTAGAATTAATATGGGCCTCCCGACCGCGTTTGCTTCGGGACTGTAAAGAGGTTTGAGTAAAACTCGAACCCTCATTCTTCCAGGGGAACCTCCATAATTACTCCTTGGAGCAATAGTTGTTCTAGTGCCAACAGGAGGGACTCTCTCTTCCGGGGATCCCTTGGCACGTTTGACCTCAAAAATGGGAAGGAGGAGAGTCTTTTAACTCCAAACTGTATCCCAAACCTACTGCGGAGAGCACCTATCTGTCTTGATCGTGTCCCGCCAGGTCTCTTGCGAACAACTGGAGTCCTCCCCCCACCCGACTGAGTGGGGGCTTCAATGAATTTAACTTTGGGGGAGGTTTTGTACCTCCCCTGACCCAGGGTTTCTCATTACCCTGCTACTGTCCCTGTTTTTTACCCCCGGGATTTGACCGAGGAGGCCGTCGGAACTGTTACACAGCCGATGCCCCAGGGACTGGAGAAGCAGGCCTCTTAAAGAGGGACCTCTAACTCTGCTTTTAACCGGTAAGAGCGTATTTTTACCGCTGGAAATTTTCTGGATATATTTGTCCAGGTTTTCCCTGAATAAGCGTTCACCATGAAATGGGACGCTAACCAGCCATTCTTTACAGGGAGCTTCAGCAGACCAGTTTTTGAGCCATAGGAGCCTACGCATATGTACTATAGACAGCGTAAGGCGGGAGGCCTGATGGACTGAATCCTCTATGGCGTCAACCGCAAAGCCTAAGGCTCTAGGTAGATCAGCTAGGGCAAAGCCTGCTGATCTGTCAAGTCCCTCAAGACCTGTTTCAACTGATCCTTCACTGCTTAGCAGACCCCAATAGCTGCTACTGCTGGTTGTATCACCAAGCAGATTTTCATAAGGACTCCAATCTTTTATCTATTGGGTTCTTGAAGATTTGGACATTATCCACTGGACATGTCAGTGATTTATACATACAAGAGATGGCTGCGTCCACTGTAGGGACCTTCCATTTTTTTTTTTTTTGATGAACTTATCCTCCATGGGATAGACCACCGGAAATCTCTTGGGGGAATAAATATTTTCTCAGGACGTTCCCAATCCTGGTAAATGAGCCCTTTCAGTAAAGGGTGAAGTGGAAAAGAACAAACAGTCTGGGGGCTTCTAGCGACCCCAACGAGGATACAGTAGTGGTTGATGGTTCCGCAAGGTGCATTTTTAAATGCTGATCGGACCATGTTAGTCAGAGACTGAACCCATAATCTTTCAGCTTAAGATGCTGAGAAAAGGTTCCCCCACTGTTGATTCCTCTATAACAGAATCAACCTCATCCTGATCCCCTTCAGGCAGGTCGATCCCTGTATGGGACTGTTGCTCTGCTAACAGGCACTCTGAAGGAGGAGACGGAGATCGGGCGTGCTTTCCCTGACAGGGAGGCAGCGATAAATGTTGACAATCTCTCTCTAATCCTCCCAGAGCTGAGGAAAAAACCTCCTCTGTTACATACACAGGAGCAGGTGAACTGAGGACAGCCACAGTACCAAGTACCCTGCGGGGTCTCTACGGTCACTTACCTCTGAACTTCAGGGGAGACTGGTGCAGCAGGAGTATGCCCAAGATCCTCCGAGCCCGATGAGACCCCCTTCGCTTCCTGGAAGATTCAGTTCCGGAGCTTCTGGACGGCATATTCCTAAGCCTAAAGCTGAGGTATTCCAGCCGTAATACACCACTTTTACTGAGAATAGTCTAGCACAATTGCTGCTATATCACAGTTGGTGTCTACTAATGTGCCTTTCTAGGGGATGCCTGTATCAACCGCTTGCTGTATGCCTTTAAATGTTGCCAGCTCTGTCTCTGTACTTCATAGCCAGCTCACTACAATATTGTGGTTTTTTTAAACTGCTGGGACGCCCGCACATGCGCAGAAGCGCTGCGGCGCGCACAGAGCGTCATCCCCCAGGCTCCGCCCCCTTTCCCGGCTCACCTCTATATATAGAGGCGCGTGCACGCGCACGCGCGCGGGCACGTGCGCCTTCGGCGCTAATTTCAAATATGGTAACAAGGGACAGGAGCCAGGGCCCCTCTTTGCCGCAGGCCGGGGGATGGACGAGCACTGCAACATGGCAGAGGAAGCAGTTTCCTATAAGAGAACTCACCATCTGCCTGGACTTTGCTCTGCTGAGAAGAAGCTAGTCCACATGACAAGAAAACATTCCACAGCGGCCTCTAGTGGACAAACACAGGTACCGCAGTCTAATATATTAAATATATATAAAAAAAAAAATTTTTTTTTTTTCTTGACCACCATTAAAAATTATTACATTTTTTTAGTAGTTACAGGCATGCACAGAATTTTGCGGGAATACCATTAGGTAACAGACAGAAAGACAAATTAGGCTTGGGGGTCCCCCAATAGAACCAAGTTCCTGGGGGCCCCCACTTACCTGTTCCCCGCCGCAGGACTTTGTTTGGTCCACAAAAGCCCAAACTTCACCTATCACGGCAGGCATTGTAATCAAACCTTCAGGGACCGGGTTCCCAAGGATTCCACTCCCCTGGACCTGTATAGCACCCTGCACAGAAAACATCTTGGTCGTGGGTATGACCAGAGCTCTGGATCCCAGGGTCCAGCTCTCCTAAGAGAAGCATTACAGGCAAAACCTTGCTCTTCTCTGCAAGGCCCGGGTACCGACCGTTTAGCTATGAAGCTTTTTTGGTCGGATCCGGAATAGCTTACTGAGGCCCAAAAGAACCTGTACGCAAGCTCAGTGAAAAACACATGTTTCTTCTTGGCCAACACCTTAGACACTGGCAAAAAACTGAGGTGCTCCCGGATGGGAGGGGCTTATATAGGGGAGGGTACTTCCGGTTTTGGAAGTTGCCAGTGCCAGCACCTGACGGTATCTATATAACCCATTAGTAATGACTATGTCGCTCTGTGTCCCGTGATGTACGAGAAAGAAAGTGCCCCGCTAGCGGCCGAAAAGCGCAGCTGAAACGACTCACTGGCAGTGTGAAAGGGGTCTGAGAAAAGATTGCCCTTTAAATACTAACTAGCGAGTGTTTTGGAGTATCTCATGTCCCAGTTCTCCTCTCCTGTTAAAATTCTTTGAGCAATAAAACTTAAAGACACAACCCCTAGAATGCTTATTGGAGCTAGTGTAAATGGAGTGGTACTACTGAGTGACGTCATCGGGCCCCGGCCAAACATGTAGCCGGAGGCCACAAACCTGGAAGAAGGACCTTCTCATCGGTGACAGCGCGGCGCTGGAGGGCGTCGTTTTGTGATAAGTCTCTCATAATTGTAGCGGGGTGTTCAATTTAAGGGAAGTGTCTGAGTAGTAATCAGGCTCAGACACAATAAATTGATAGGATTCATGGACCATTTTTGCTCTCAGGGGTTAATGCTGGTGATGTGTTCCCTGTGGCCGGTGGGTGGCACTGCCATTCTGGGCCAGGGTTAAACCGCGAGCGCAGTGCTGTGCCTTTTGAGTCCCCTTTCGGCAGCCGTACAGTGGGGCGGGGAACCTGCTGTGCATGCCGGGAGAGGATATAAAAGGGGCAAACATCTTCTGAGAGGGGTCTTCTTCGTCCGCCCACGCCCAGGCACCTTCAGCCTGGGTGTGTGGGAGTGTGGTTTGTCATCTCCGGGTGCCCTAGGCCCGGAGGCCTTGTTCCGGTTCCACCTCAGGCACCTTTAGCCTGGGGTGAGGTACTACCTCACCACTCCTGTTCGCCTGGGCATGGAGGCCCAGGAGTTGCAATGACGGCCTGGAGCCCAGCAGCCTTCAGCTGGGGTCTGCAAGGGATCGAGGAGTCCAGGGTGCCGCCTTGTGAGGGGACACGCACCCTAAGAGAAGGGAGGATCCTGTTCCGAAGGACCGGTGCTGTGGACACGGTGAAGGAAGGGGTCTGTTGACTCTCTGGGGGGATGTCTTCTCCCTGAAAGGGGCTATGTCCTAGGAAGGAAAACCATATGCACCAGGTCAGTGGCAGTGACCATATTCACCCGGTCAGTGGCGGTGACCCTGTTCGCCAGGTCAGTGGCGGTGACCTTATCCACCAGGTCTGTGGCAGAGACCAACCTCATGGTCTGTGGCAGAGACCATGCGCCAAAACTGTTTGAGAATCTGAACAGTCCTAAGAGTTAGAGCTACGTTTGTGCCTGGACCTCCTCCACACCTTAAAGCTGTCCTGTGTCTTTACTCCAACCTTTCGTCTATCCAAGAGGAAAATGTGTTGTGCAAGTGGAAAATAAAGATTGAGTTGGACTTTCAGCTGGTGTGGACATTTACGTTCCTGGGGAAGTCAAGGACTTGCATCTACACACTGTAGAGATGAGAATCATTCTCAGGAGGACTTTATGCTCCGGCTGCAGACAAGGCCCAAAAACAACACCGCCTAACCTCTTAACACAGGAGGTTACTCAAAAATATCAGCACTTTTAGATTTTCTAATGTAACGTTACAATAATAGACATATGAACAAAAAAAAAAAAGTTTTGTGAAAAAAAGATTTTAAAAAATCTGCAAAGCTAATGCGGCGTACACACGATCGTTTTTCATGCCATTTTTTAAACCAACGTTTTTCTCGTCGTTTTTTTTCATGTTTCCTCTCAAGCCTGTCTTGTGTACACACGATCATTTTAAAAAACTTTCAAGTAAAGCGTAGTGACGTACAACACGTATGACGGCACTATAAAGGGGAGGTTCCGTTCGGATGGTGCCACCCTTCATGTTAGTAACGTTTGTTGAGCGACGATTCGCGCTTTTCTTTTTTTTATTTTTATTTATAACAAGGAAAGGGACCCTGTCGGGTCGATACATTACAAAGTAGTACGGGTATCAAGACAGACAACTTATTCAAAACAGTCAGAATACATTACATCACACAGTCTTAATGTAGGAAGGAAAAGAAAAGCAGGGTTTAAATATATCTGGGTGTGGACAAATTGGTGGAGATTACGCTCCATGGTGTAGTATCACTGAGGCCTGGTTCACACTGGGGCGACAAACGCTCCGACATTGGGAGCTCATGTCGCATGACGTGTGAAAATCAATGTTTCCCTATGGGAGCCGTCTTAACTGGTCCGACACATGTCGGTCCGACTTTGAGAATGCTCCCTGTACTACTTTGGTCCGACTTTGGTCCGACTTCAGCCCATTGACTATCATTGAAGTCGGATCAAAGTCGGACCGCAGTCTTGCATGGTCCGACTTTGGCATGCGACTTGTGCTGTACTGCTCTTGAGGGGGAACTCCAGGCCAAATTTTAAATAAAAAACCGGCATGGGTTCCCCCTCCAGGAGCATACCAGGCCCTTGGGTCTGGTCTGGATTTGAACGGGCACCCCTACGCCGAAAAAACGGCGTGGGGGGTCCCCCCCAAGATCCAAACCAGCCCCTTATCCGAGCACACAACCTGGCAGGCCGCAGGGGAAGAGGGGGGACGAGAGAGCGGCCCCCCCTCCCTCCTGAACCGTACCAGGCCGCATGCCCTCAACATGGGGGGTTCGGTGCTCTCGGGCAGGGGGGCGACCTGCGGCCCCCCCACCCCAGAGCACCCTGCCCCCATGTTGATGCGGACAGGGCCTCTTCCCGACAACCCTGGCCGTTGGTTGTCGGGGTCTGCGGGCGGGGGGCTTATCGGAATCCGGGAGCCCCCTTCAATAAGGGGGCCCCCGGATCCCGGCCCCCCCACCCTATGTGAATGAGTATGGGGTACATCGTACCCCTACCCATTCACCTGGTGGAAAAAAATTGCAATAAAAAAACACTACACAGGTTTTTAAAGTAATTTATTACACAGCTCCGGGGGTCTTCTTCCGACTCCGGCGCTCTTCTTCCGACTTCCGGGGGTCTTTTCCGACTTCGGGGGTCTCCGGTGTCGTCTCCGCGCTCTCCGGTTCTTTCTTCCGCCGGGCCTCCGCTAACTTCTTTTTAGCTCTTTTGCTAACGGAGGCCCGGTCTTCCCGTTGTCTCGTCCGGCTCTCCGTTGTCCTTCTGCCGGCCCCTCCACTAACTTCTTGGTAGCTCTTTCGCTAGTGGAGGGGCCGGTCTTCCCGTCGTCGCCGTCGGCGTCTTCTTCCCTCTTCTCCTTCTCGATGTTGATGCGTCGCTTCTTCCCGCTGTAATACTGGCTCTCCGCTCTGCATTAATATAGGCTTTTTATGACGTCACAGTCACATGTTCCCATGACGTCACAGTCACATGCTCCGGGGCCATGTGCCCCGGAACATGTGACTGTGACGTCATGAGAAGCCTATATTAATGCGGAGCGGAGCGGAGAGCCAGTATTACAGCGGGAGGAAGCGACGCGTCAACATCGAGGAGGAGAAGAGGGAAGAAGAAGCCGACGACGGGAAGACCGGCCCCTCCACTAGCGAAAGAGCTACCAAGATGTTAGTGGAGGGGCCGGCAGAAGGACAACGGAGAGCCGGACGAGACAACGGGAAGACCGAGCCTCCGTTAGCAAAAGAGCTAAAAAGAAGTTAGCGGAGGCCCGGCGGAAGAAAGAACCGGAGAGCGCGGAGACGACACCGGAGACCCCCGAAGTCGGAAAAGACCCCCGGAAGTCGGAAGAAGAGCGCCGGAGTCGGAAGAAGACCCCCGGAGCTGTGCAATAAAATACTTTAAAAAGCTGTGTGTTTTTTTTATTGCAATTTTTTGTCCACCAGGTGAATGGGTAGGGGTACGATGTACCCCATACTCATTCACATAGGGTGGGGGGCTGGGATCCGGGGGACCCCTTAATGTGGGGGGCTCCCGGATTCCGATAAGCCCCCGCCCGCAGACCCCGACAACCAACGGCCAGGGTTGTCGGGAAGAGGCCCTGTCCTCATCAACATGGGGGCAGGGTGCTCTGGGGTGGGGGGACCGCAGGTCGCCCCCCTGCCCCAGAGCACCAAACCCCCCATGTTGAGGGCATGCGGCCTGGTACGGTTCAGGAGGGAGGGGGGCCGCTCTCTCGTCCCCCCCTCTTCCCCTGCGGCCTGCCAGGTTGTGTGCTCGGATAAGGGTCTGGTTTGGATTTTTGGGGGGACCCCCACGCCGTTTTTTCGGTGTAGGGGCGCCCATTCAAATCCAGACCAGACCCAAGGGCCTGGTATGCCTCTGAAGGGGAACCCACGCCGGTTTTTTTTAATTTAAAATTTGGCCTGGAGTTCCCCCTCAAGATTCATACCAAACACAGTGCCTGATATTGGCGGGGATCCAAGTCGGATCCCCGTTCATTGAAAGTCGGACATATGTCGGCTTCATGTCGCAGGGCAAAGTCGGATCCAAAGTAGGACGGATGTCGTGTCGCACTAGTGTGAACCCAGTTTAGCGTGTCTGAGCTATTGTTAGTTTTATTCGTGACCTCTGATGTCTTTAATTTTGTTTTAGCAACTTGTTCCTTCCTAGGTATCTAGTTCTGCCTGTTGGTTCCCTTTGCTCCGTTAGGGTGTTTGTGCTTGAGGTTGTCATGTTGTGCAGTACCGGGGACATGGGCCCAGTTCCCCGGTTTTTCCTGTTTGTTAGAAAAAAGGTGGAAAATAGAGAGTAAAGTAGATCCCCCCTGTTTAGCGCGGGATTGGTTAAAGGTAGAATATTAGAGTAGAGAAAAGTATGAAAAGAGAAAAAGAAAAGGGGAGGGGGAGCTGTAGTGGGAAGGTGGGTTGGGTGGTGGATAGGGGGGTGGTATGGGGGTACTGGGACCCACGAACATGGGTTATCAGTAATTCAAACATGCATGTCAGATGGGATTGGCGGTGACGGAGTGCAACTCCGTGAGTCTGGTGAGGTTCCCTTCAGCGCCTGGCCCTCTGCCGAGTAGATGAAGATAATCCACAACTGCCAGTTGTTGGAGAATGTTTCTTGTCTATGCTGGGCTGTGAGGATGAGGTCCTCCATATATCTTATTTCCTCCACTCTCGCTATCCATGATGCTATGGTAGGTGGGCTTGTGGATTTCCACCTTATCGGTATGCAGGCCTTGGCTGCATCTAGCAAGTGTCTGATTACCGATTTTTTGTATGTTTTTTCCAGAGTGTCTGATGCGTGGAGCAGGAAGAAAGCGGGATCTACTGGTATGGGGTTGTCTGTAAATTTTTGTATAACTTCTCGAACCACTTTCCAAAAGTGGTGTAGTAAAGGACAGGACCAGAATATGTGCAGCAGTGTTCCCTTTTCTGCTCGACATCGCCAGCAAAGGTCCGGCGTTGTCGGGAAGAATCTGTGGAGCAGGTCTGGAGTTCTGTACCATCTTGACAGTAGCTTATAGTTAGTCTCCTGGATTTTGGCGCATATCGAGGATTTGTGAGTGTATTTAATTATTCGTTGTTTCTTAGTTGTGCTGAAGTGGCAATTCAGTTCCGTTTCGATTCGCACTTTTCTCCCTCCTGCTTTTCAGTCCGTTACAGCGTGACGAATGTGCTATCTCCATTACAAATGCTAGTTTTACCAGAACGTCCGCTCACGTCTCATACTTGATTCTGAGCATGCGCGTTTTTTTCACCTCGTCAAAGCATACACACCATCGTTTTTCACGTCGTTAAAAAAAACGACATGAAAAACAACGTGAAAAAATAGAGCATGTTTGTAATTTTTAATGGCAGGTTTTCACGTCGTTAAAAATGCTCTGGAGCATACACACGATCGGTTTTAATGCCCATTTTTAAAAATGGCATTTTTAACGGCATGAAAAACGATCGTGTGTATGGGGCATAAGGGAAGGCATAGGGGCTATTGGAGCTGCAGCACTACGCCCCTACTATAATATAGGCCCAGGCTGGCCAGATTCACTGTCACTGCTCTGTACTGTCACTTGTAAACACAGAAGCCCAGCTTCTGTGCTACAAGTGACAGCACACTTCTCCCGGCAGCTTCCTTTAGAACCTCCTGGCACAGTCCGCAGGGCGGACACAGAGGGACAGCTACGGATGCACTGATGTGTTATGGGCTTCAGAGAGGGCTTGCTGGCTGAAAGAAGCCTGGTGCTCTGCTGCCGATGCCCCCTGCTGGACGATCTCACTGCTGCTGCCCAGGGGAGGAGAGGCAGAGCCACAAATGGACTGTGTGGGAGGCTGAGAATGAGAGGTGAGCAGAAGGGGGGGGGGGGGGGGGGGGTTATTTGTGCACAGGTGTGAGAGGTAGTGGAGGAGCAGGAGTCAAAGCTGAAGCAGCTGCATGGAGAGATGGAAATTTAGCTGTTGTGGGGGAAAGACTAAGAGGTGGCTGCAGAGATCTGTGTGAGAAGAGTCCAGAGGTGAGCTTTGGATGTGGGGGCAGAAGTGTCTTTTGTGCATAGCAAACCTCTGAACCCAGCGCTCTGTGTATTATGCAGTCCTGTGCCCAGCGCTCTGTGTATTATGCAGTCCTGTGCCCAGCGCTCTGTGTATTATGCAGTCCTCTGCCCAGTGCTCTGTGTATTATGCAGTCCCATACCCAGTGCTCTGTGTATTATGCAGTCCCATACCCAGTGCTCTGTGTATTATGCAGTCCCATACCCAGTGCTCTGTATATATTATGCAGTCCCATACCCAGTGCTCTGTGTATTATGCAGTCCCATACCCAGTGCTCTGTGTATTATACAGTCCCATACCCAGTGCTCTGTGTATTATGCAGTCCCATACCCAGTGCTCTGTATATATTATGCAGTCCCATACCCATACTCTTGTGAAGGAATGTGATAATCATAAAAATGCCTATTTTCTTATGTGTATACATGTTTCTATGCATCTTTTCTATACTATAAAGTCTATATTCTACTTTGTATATATATATATGTAAAACTGCTTTAATAAAGTCCTTACTCAAGATGGTCTCTAGTAACACCCCCTCCCATTGAGATGACTGGAGAAGCTAAGGATGGCGTCTGCCCCCTACTCCCACGCATCAGAAGAATGAGGAAATAGAAGACTGGACAAGTGATGAGCAAGCTTCAGCCAATCAGATGTGCCTTTTAGACTCACATTAACATATTAGTGACGTATCGTGATGTGTGTAAAGAGCTTAGCACTGCCTGTAATAAAGCAGAGATTAGGAAGTAACTGAACTGTACGAATGTCCAGTGTTTTGCTTCCCACATGCACGTATTTCCACACAAATTTGAACCAGCAGCAGAAATCCACTTGAACTCCTTTGAGGTTCACCACCATTACACTCTGTGTATTAGGCAGTCCCATACCCAGTGCTCTGTGTATTATGCAGTCCTGTGCCCAGCGCTCTGTGTATTATGTAGTCCTGTGCCCTGCGCTCTGTGTATTATGCAGTCCTGTGCCCAGTGCTCTGTGTATTATGCAGTCCCATACCCAGTGCTCTGTGTATTATGCAGTCCCATACCCAGTGCTCTGTGTATTATGCAGTCCTGTGCCCAGCGCTCTGTGTATTATGTAGTCCTGTGCCTAGTGCTCTGTGTATTATGCAGTCCTGAGCCCAGCACTCTGTGTATTATGCAGTCCTGTGCCCAGCGCTCTGTGTATTATGCAGTCCTGTGCCCAGCGCTCTGTCTGTGTATTATGTAGTCCTGTGCCTAGTGCTCCGTGTATTATGCAGTCCTGTGCCCAGCGCTCTGTGTATTATGCAGTCCTGTGCCCAGCGCTCTGTCTGTGTATTATGTAGTCCTGTGCCCAGCGCTCTGTGTATTATGCAGTCCTGTGCCCAGCGCTCTGTCTGTGTATTATGTAGTCCTGTGCCTAGTGCTCCGTGTATTATGCAGTCCTGTGCCCAGCGCTCTGTGTATTATGCAGTCCTGTGCCCAGCGCTCTGTCTGTGTATTATGTAGTCCTGTGCCCAGCGCTCTGTGTATTATGCAGTCCTGTGCCCAGCGCTCTGTCTGTGTATTATGCAGTCCTGTATCCAGCACTCTGTGTGTTATGCACTCCGGTTTTATTTAAAAATGCCCCTTTAAGACCCTCCCACTCTGCAATTTGGCCACACCCACCCTATGCAATGGCGTGCTTCTTCGTAGGAAGGGGGGAGTTACTGTACCTATTCTCTGAGAAGAAAAGCCCTGGGCCCAGCCGCCCAAAAAGAACAGGCCACGCATGGAAAGCAATGGGCTGACAGGGAGAGATTTTCCCTGCCCTGACCATCCCTGAATTTCGCACGCACCACCTGGCGAGATTAATAATGGGCGCTGGTTGGGCAGTCCTAATGGAAGCCTGGTATTCTGTTATATTAGCCAATAGCCATGCGTCGCTGCACCCTTCCACCCCAGGGCGCATGCCAACACACCAAAATCCTCAGCACCAGGCCCATGATGATCTTAATCTGGCCCTGGCTAGGGGAAGCTAAATTGCATAATTCGGATTACTAAAGGATAAAAAAAACTTTTCTTTTTAAAAGAAGAAAATATATTTTTTTGTTTTTACTAGCCTTCAACAAGATACTTTATAACAATATTGTTACAATGAATATGAATGAGCATAATTCCCAATCCCCATTAAATTAGTGGGTACGATGACCGACGGGTATGGAGATGCGACTCGGTGTACATCTGGTGGACAGATTACTGGGAGGGGCTGGGGAAGACCCCGCTGTCATGGTGCATTTTGGCACCAATGACAAAGTCAGAGAAAGATGGAGTGTCCTAAAAAATATATTTTAGGGACTTTGGAGCTAAATTGAAGATTAGGACCTCCAAGCTAGTATTCTCAGAAATACTACCGGTACCTCGAGCCACATCAGAGAGGCAGCGGGATATTAGGGAAGTAAACAAGGGGCTGAGGAGCTGGTATAGAAAGGAGGGGTTCGGGGTTCCTGGAGAACTGGGCCAACGTCTCAGTCGGTAACCAGCTCTTTAGCAGGGACGGACTGCACCTAAATGGGGAAGGTGCAGATCAGCTGGCTGACAAATTAGAGGGGCTTTTAAACTAGGCGACGGGGGGAGGGTCCAGATGTAGAGATAGCCAGCGTGGAACAAATTTCAGAGGGTAGTATTGGGGCATTAGTGGTAGGTTGACTAAAGCACCTAAACCCCAGGTAAGTATAGTAACAAGTCCTATTTGCAACCTCAGAACACCCAATAAAGACATAGTATGCGTCTGGACAAAACTAGGTGGCTTGTTCGTTAATGCCAGGAGTCTGGTGGACAAGATGGGAGAGCTGCTATTGTACGAAGTGGATTTAGATTTTGTGGGAATTTCAGAAACTTGGTTCAACAGCTCTCTTTGTTATCTTGACTCCCATTCTTCTTTGCAGGACCTCTCAAGCTCCCATCAGGTTGGATGGGGAGCATCGGTGCACAGCCATTTTCAGATCTCTCCAGAGATGTTCAATCGGGTTCAAGTCTGGGCTCTGGCTGGGCCACTCAAGGACATTCACAGAGTTGTTCTGTAGCCACTCCTATGGTATCTTGGCTGTGTGCTTAGGGTCGTTCTCCTATTGGAAGATAAACCTTTGCCCCAGTCTGAGGCCCAGAGCCTTTGCTTCTCCTTCTAACTCTGCTTCACGCCTGTGCGGCTTCCCCTGCGTCCCCTCCCTCCTCCTCCTCAGTGGCCAATAGGATCGCTTCTCCTCATGGTCAATTGGGTCTCAGGACCCGCTTCCTGAGCTGGGATTGGGCGGGAGGAGAAGCAGGAAGACAATAGCGAATATTAATTTGCTATTGTCACACAAGTGGGTGGGCTTGGGACGCAGTGCTCTGCTCCCTGAGCTCACCCTTTTTTGAAGCCAATTAGAACCTCAGGCTCTAATTACGTGCTTTAAAAAAAAAAAAAACTCCCATTGGAATCCATGCGTCTGGCACCCTGCATGTAAATTAGGGGCAGAGTGCATGGATTAGGGGGGCTACACCCCTGCGCCCCATATGGACGGGCCGCCACTGCAAAAAGTGTGTGTATGGCAGGATGAGGGGGTTAACTTTTACTGTCATGACCACAAATGCAGAAGGGGAGATAATGGGTAAAATGTCACTACCATGACCACTAATGCAGGGAGGGGGAGGGGGTCAGTGGCAGTGAAAGTTAACCCCCATCCCCCAGTTCTGCATTAGTGGTAATGTCAATGAAAGGTAATTCCCTATCCCCCACTCCTGCATCCATGGTAATGACAATGAACATGCCCCTCTTTCCTGCTGGGACTTTGCTTGTACTGGGGCAGAGATAACTCCGCACACCTGGGCTTTTTTTCTTAGAGAATAGGTGTAGGAACTTTCACCATCAACACCACCTCCCCACAGGAAGATAGCATGCCACATCAAATGGTAGGTGTAACCAAACTGCACTAACCGTGGGGGAGGGTCTTAATGTAACATTGTTAAATACCATGGGTGCATTATGCACAAGGTTGAGGAGTGCACTACATATAGAGTGCAGAGTTCAGCAGTGCAATACGCAAATTGCCGTGTTCAGGGGTGCGCTACATACAGAGTGCAGAGTTAAAGAATGTGCTACGTACAGAGTGCAGGTTTCAGGAGTGCATTATATAAGGAGTTCAGGGCTTGTGGAGTGTGCTATGCACAGAGTGTAAGGTTCAGGAGTGCACTATGCACAGAGTGCAGAGGTCAGAAGTTCACTACATACAGAGTGCAGAGTTGAGAAGTGTGCTATGTACAGAGTGCAGGGTTTAGGAGTGCGCTACATACAGAGTGCGGGGTTCAGAAGCATGCTATGTACAGAGTGTACTGTTCAGGAGTGTGCTAGCATAGACTGCAGACTTCAGGCGTGCGCTACGCACAGGGTGCAGACTTTACGTGTGTGCTACGCACAGTGCAAACTTCAGGTGTGCGCTACACACAGGGTGCAGAGTTCATAAGTGCGCTACGTGCAGAGTTCAGAAGTGCGCTAAGTAGAGTGCAGGGCTCAGGAGTGTGATACATACAGAGTGCAAGGTTGAGAAGCGGGCTACGTACAGAGTGTACTGTTCAGGAGTGAGCCAGCACAGAGTGCAGACTTCAGACGTGCACTAGGCACAGGGTGCAGACGTGTGCTACGCATAGGGTGCAGAGTTCAGAAGTGTGATATATACAGAGTAAAGAATTCCGGAGTGCGGTATATACAGAGTGCAGGGCTCAGGAGTGTGCTATGTATGGAGTGTACTGATCAGGAGTGCCCCAGAACGGAGTGCAGATTTCAGGCAAGCGCTATGTACAGAGTGCAGAGTTCAGGAGTAACCTAAGTACAGGATGCAGAGTTCATGCATGTGCTATGTACAGAGTTTAGACGTGCTCTACACGCAGGGTACAGAGTTCAGAAGTGTGCTATGTAGATTGCAGAGTTCAGGCATGCGCTACACACAGCGTGCAGAGTTCATGTGTGCGCCATGCACAGAATGCAAAGTTCAGGCGTACGCTATGCACAGAGTGCAGACTTCAGGCATGCACTATGCACAGGGTGCAGAGTTTATGCGTGTGCTATGTACAGAGTGCAGAGTTCAAGAGTGTGCTGCGCCAGTTTACAGACCTCTCCCCCACAATTTCTCCCCAAGAGAAAGCTCTCCTCTCCTCCAGTACAATGCTCTTAGACCTTCCCTGTCTTATACCCACAGCAGCTCTCTTCTCCCCTACAGAACAGAATCTACAACTTACTGTGACTGGTCAGCCTGCTGCTGTGGGCTTCTGTTGATGCTGCGGGTGTAAGACTAGAGCGGCCGTGTGGATAGCACGCCCTGCCCCCTCCTCTGTTGTATATGCAGAGCAGGGAGGGTTTTGTGTGTGCACTAGAGGCCAGCGCTGGAGGTGGCAGAATTTCTGATGGTAAAAAGCCCAGCCACCTACAGTGTACTCTTCCTTCCTCTGTTGGGTGCTAGTACACGGAGAGGGTTCCCGCTGCCACTCTGCATGTCGGGCTCCACGCTACATTACTCCTTTCTGTACCGGCTGCTGAACACAGAGAGTTCCAGTGCTGGGCCCCCAACTGCCGCTCTGCATGTTGCACTCGGGGTGATTAGGCTGTGCCCAGGTACACCCGGCACAACCCGTGCTCATGCCTATGAAATACACTGCATTTTGCAAAGTGCAGTTGCTCCAGAGCTTAGTAAATGAGCAGAAGCTCTGCTGACTTCCATCATCCAATCAATTGCATTATTTTAAATTTTCCTTTCACGTGATTGGGTATTCTTTTCAAAGTGAAGTTTTACCTCATTTATTAAGCTCTGGAGTAACTGCACTTGATGAGTGCAACTGCACTTTCAAAGTGCACCGTCTATTTGCCTTTAATAAACCAACCCCTTTGTGTCAACATCAGAAGCACTTTGTACAGAAAATGATCTTCACTGTGTACAAATCCAAAATAAACTGTTCGGCTATAGACAACATCTGGCCTTTTTCAGCGAGCTGCCGAGCAGGCCACAGTAAGTTCCATATTCACCTGGCAGTTGAAACAAGTTTAAATCAATATATATTTTTTCTTGTCAAATCTGAAACCGTGGTTAAGCTATAATGTTGATGTCCTGATTTAATGCCACCCCTCTGTAACCTCCACTTCCAAGAACCTTCTATAGATCACACCGTTCCTGAGAGCAGACCATTCCACCACCTAAAACATATTTGTGCTCAAGAGATGCAAGACTGCAATATAACCTCAGTGAGATGTTTGGAAAAGAGGGTGTTAGACTTTAGTTTTCTTACGGAAAAATAAATTTGCGCAGCAGAAATTGTATATGCATAATCCATATCCTTCAGCAGGATACTGTCCAATCAAGGTGGCCTTTCATTATATGATGAATGTCTGAGATGGGAAAAAGAACGTTCTGAAGACAGTAAAACAAATGGAAAAGGTTTATTTTTAGTAAGACGGTTTCTGTGAAGCTATAATGAATATTTACAGAAAGTATCGTGTCCTCAATTTCCACCTCTCAGCATAACTTGAGGCTATAACATTTTGTTTTTCTGCATAGGGTATCTGGTGATTGGACCAATGTTAAATCATTCTCAAAAATTATCGTAAAGCCCACTAAAGCAGTCCAAAGCACAAACCCAAACAGTGTATTCCCAATAAAGTATATTACCGTGAATGCCCCTAAACAGAATACCTTACAATCCATCATCTTATCATATGTTCATTTGTACCCAAACCTATGTCTCTGATAATGCCTAGTCCTCACAGGGAACATCTCATCTTGAAACCCTAAACCAGTACTTAAAATTAGTACTGGTTACTGCAACTGTTTTTTTTTTTTCCGGTTTACAGCACGGTCTGGCAGCTGCCTTCGAGTAGGGCTGTCTGAGTTCCCGGTAAAGACTGCTCTTTCCTAAGGAAGTCAGGAACATTGGCCAGAGTCTGTCCAGTACTGCCACTGCTCTTTTGACCATAAGAGCCACTGCTGTTTTTTGCTGACACAGTCTGTCCACGATACACTTGGGCTTGGTGTTCACAGATGCCGAACTTGCTGAGAAGGATGAAGACATCTCTTCGGAAGGCCTTGGTAAAGATGGCATACAGGAAAGGGTTGGCGCAGGAGTTAAGAGGGTAGAAGAGCACCAGAAGTATCTTAGAGTTGGATACCGTGATGAGCGGCTTGTTCATTATGGCAGACAAAGCATAGAAGGAAATTGGCGCCATGCAGAGGAAGTCTGTGAAGATGAGAACCGCCATACGCTTTGCAATTTTCGTGTCTTTGTCTCCAGATTTGTAGTGGGGGTTTCGTACGGTGATATAGATCTTGATGTAGCAAGCACAGATTATAATGAACGCTATGATGTTGAGCATTAAAACAAAGATGATGTAGGCTTGGGACAACACTGTTTCTGTGTCCATGGGTAAGCAGATGCTGACCTTCACATAGCTGCTAATCCCAACCAATGGCAGAAAAGCCAGAAAAAAGCAGAATGCCCACCCACCCAGCATGATGAATAATGCGTGTCTGAGGCGAATCTTGCGATCTAGGCGCATGGCAAACGTTATTGCATACCAGCGCTCTAAAGTTATCACCGTCAGGGTGTAGACTGAGAGCTCGCTAGCAAAGACAGTAAAGAACCCTGCTGTGTTACAGCCTGCTCCTGTCTGCCAGTTAATGGCGTAGTTGTAGTATTCGGAGCGGGTGTGGAGGTCCTCTGAGGCTATGAGGAGAAGGTAGATGCCCATGACTAAGTCAGCAAAAGCCAAGTTACACATAAGAAAGCGGGGCACGGTCAGCTTGTAATGGCTTGTGACCAGAATGAACAAGACAAACGCATTGCCCAAAATGGCCAAGAGATTGACAAACCACACTATGATCCGCAAGAAGTTGTATCCCATGATGTCCTCACACGGGTTGAACTCGTCAGGTTCTGGAGTACACACCAACTTCTCACTGCCTCCGCAGATAATATACTCATAATGATTCTCGAAAGCTGGTGTAGAAGGCTTCTGGACATTCTTTATCTCCTGCCCAAAGCCCACCTCTTCTTCTCCCTGGTCCTCATAAAAGACAGAGTAGTGCCTGCTGCTGTGAAAGTCTGTGAATTTGTTATTCTCAGTCTGGTCAGAATCTCCATCCATGTAGTCTTGGAAGTATGGACCAATGCCTGTGTAGGCCCTCAAAGAACGCTTCTTGTGGGTGTTCTGCACAAATGTTCGGTTGCATAGAAAAGCCTCCATATCACTGTAGGTGGGAACCAAGTACAAAAGTAAATTATTCAGCTACTGAGAAATGTGTAAACATCAAAACATTTTATCTAGCAGAGGTACAACTTTATCTAGAGGAGTGTTCCCAAACTTCAACATCAGCCAGTCTTTTGTCTTGTTTGTTGTATCTGGCATGTTCTTTTGTTCCCCCTCTTGTTTTAGAACTAGTTAGTATAATCTCAGTTAGACCCTCCCCACATTTCTCATGTTCCCTCATTTCTTTTCAGTTCATTGTAGAGACAGGGCTTAGGAAAGTCATTGTCTTCTTATACTTCAAAAGACTAGAAAAGCATCATCTGTATTGCAGTTATCTGAAGTAAAATTACACTGGATTCAGCATCTGTGTCTTTTTGAGGTGTTACGTTGCCTGTAAATTGTGCCAAGTTAACAAGTGGCCATACCCCACAGAGGGGTCTAATGAGGTGAGCAAGTGGCCACAACACACAGACTGAGTCTAAGGAGGTCAGCAAGTGGCCATAACACACAGACTCGTTCTAAGGAGGTCAGCAAGTGGCCACAACACACAGACTGAGTCTAAGGAGGTCAGCAAGTGGCCATAACACACAGACTGGGTCTAAGGAGGTCAGCAAGTGGCCACAACACACAGACTGGGTCTAAGGAGGTCAGCAAGTGGCCACAACACACAGACTGAGTCTAAGGAGGTCAGCAAGTGGCCATAACACACAGACTGGTTATAAGGAGGTCAGCAAGTGGACATAATACACAGACTGGGTCTAAAGAGGTCAGCAAGTGGCCATACCACACAGACTGAGTCTAAGGAGGTTAGCAAGTGGCCATACCACACAGACTGGGTCTAAGGAGATCAGCAAATGGCCATACCACACAGACTGGGTCTAAGGAGGTCAGCAAGTGGTCATACCACATAGACTGGGTCTAAGGAGGTCAGCAAGTGGTCATACCACATAGACTGGGTCTAAGGAGGTCAGCAAGTGGCCATACCACACAGACTGGGTTGAAGGAGGTCAGCATGTTGCCATACAACAGACTGGGTCTAAGGTAGTATGGCATTGCATGTACAGCATCTCACAAAAATGAGTACACCCCTCACATTTTTGTGAATATTTTATTATATCTTTTCATGTGACAACACTGAAGAAATTCCACTTTGCTACAATGTAAAGTAGTGAGTGTACAGCTTGTATAACAGTGAAAAATTTGTTGTCCCCTCAAAATAACTCAACACACAGCCATTAATGTCTAAACCACTGGCAACAAAAGTGAGTACACCCCTAAGTGAAAATTTCCAAATTGGGCCCATTTAACCATTTTCCTTCTCCTTTGTCATGTGAATCATTAGTGTAACAAGGTCTCAGGTGTGAATGAGGAGCAGGTGTGTTAAATTTGATGTTATCGCTCTCACTCTCTCATACTGGTCACTGGAAGTTCAACATGGCATCTCATGGCAAAGAACTCTCTGAGGATCTAATGAAGATGGCCTAGGCTATAAGAAGATTGCCAAGACCCTAAAACTGAGCTGCAGCACGGTGGCCAAGACCATACAGCGGTTTAACAGGACAGGTTCCATTGAGAACAGGCCTCGCCATGGTCGACCAAAGAAGTTGAGTGCACACGCTCAGCGTCATATCCAGAGGTCGTCTTTGGGAAATAGACGTATGAGTGCTGCCAGCATTACTGCAGAGGTTGAAGGAGTGGGAAGTCAGCCTGTCAGTGCTCAGACCATACGCTGCACACTGCATCAAATTGGTCTGCATGTCTGTCGTCCCAGAAGGAAGCCTCTTCTAAAGATGATGCACAAGAAAGCCCACAGTTTGCTGAAGACAAGCATACTAGCATACTAAGGACATGGATTACTGGAACCACGTCTTGTGGTTGAGACCAAGATAAACTTATTTGGTTTAGAATAGATGGTGTTAAGCGTGTGTGGCGGCAACCAGGTGAGGAGTACAAAGACAAGTGTGCCTACAGTCTAGCATGGTGGTGGGAGTGTCATGGTCTGGAGCTGCATGAGTGCTGCCGGCACTGGTGAGCTACAGTTCATTGAGGGAACCATGAATGCCAACATGTACTGTGACATACTGAAGCAGAGCATGATCCCCTTCCTTCGAAGACTGGGACGCAGGGCAGTATTCCAACATGATAACCACACCTCCAAGACGACCACTGCCTTGCTAAAGAAGCTGAGGGTAAAGGTGATGGACTGGCCAAGCATGTCTCCAGACCCAAACCCTATTGAGCATCTGTGGGGCATCCTCAAACGGAAGGTGGAGGAGCGCAAGGTCTCCAACATCCACCAGCTCTGTGATGTCGTCATGGAGGAGTGGAAGAGGACTCCAGTGGTAACCTGTGAAGCTCTGGTGAACTCCATGCCCATGAGGGTTAAGGCAGTGCTGGAAAATAATGGTGGTCACACAAAATATTGACACTTTGGGCCCAATTTGGACATTTTCACTTAGGGGTGTACTCACTTTTGTTGCCAGCAGTTTAGACATTAATGGCTGTGTGTTGAGGGTTTTTGAGGGGACAGCAAATTTACACTGTTACACAAGCTGTACACTCACTACTTTACATTGTAGCAAAGTGTTATTTCTTCAGTGTTGTCACATGAAAAGATATAATAAAATATTTACAAAAATGTGAGAGGTGTACTCACTTTCGTGAGATACTGTATATTGGCATTTGAAACAGAACATCCACAGGATGGTTACCCGTCTTATTTTGTATAGATATGGAAACTGTTTAATGTTCGCAGGCAATACAAGCAATCTCTGCAGACAGATTTAGTTCAAAGTGAATTCATGTCCAAAATGAATTAGTTAATGTCACATCTTTTCCACAGAACTTTTGTATAGCTATCCAACCCTACAACCTCCATCTAATGTCCAAGGTCTCCAAGTCCCAGCAAGTCCCCATGTGCCTCGTGATGTCTACCACCTTATCTCCAGGATCATCTAAAGCACTGTTTACCAAAGTGTAGGACCTGAAACACTGCAGCTACACGATTGATAGGGATGTGTGCGTAGGACAGCCGGGTGACAGATTTTACCCACTTTATTGTTGGCTATGTGGAGAAGGCACTGGAGCTGGATTTTTCTGCTCATATGAACTTTGGGCCATTTTGCATAGGTCATTGTACTTAGTAGACAGAGACTCTCACAGAAGGCATATGGCTGGGAAGCTGGGATACAGAGTAGGTGAGAAACCTTTGGAAGGGGGGGGCGTAGGTGTAGTTAAATCTGTATTGAATTAGTATAAACAGGTGCTGTATATGCTAGCACTGAATAGTACAGATGGTACATGGCCTGGAAACGGCTACTTTGCGGACACACATCTGACCGATGTCTAGCTGAAACTTCCCTGCATTCGTGGCACTTCATATACATACAGCTGTTTAGATCAGCCTTTCTCAATCTTTTTTACCCCAGAGGAACCCCTAAAATAATTTTCCAGTCTTGAGGAATCCCTGCTTATATCAATTTGTCAGGGGTCAATGGGAAGAATGCCCCTTATATTGGTGATCAGTGGGAAGAATGCGTCTTAAAATTGTGGTCATTAGGAAGAATGCTCTTACATTGGCAGTCAATGGGAAGGATGTAGCTCCTAAATTTGTGTTCAGAATGCCACCCTTACTGACAAATAAATGTATGGTATCTTGCTGATGGCTCTGACAAGTGACGTTTTCCCCAGAATTGTTCACCATTCTTCCTCTAGTGTGCTCCAGATCTGAGTTCTGACCTGCTCCAGTGAACTCTGCAGTCCTAGTCCCTTCTCATAGCACAGTTCCTGTTTATCCTGCTGCCACTAAGAACGCTCCTGCACTCAACCACTTCTGCAAGGGCAGGTTGGTCTCCACATGCCAGAGCATGGTGAACCTAGGAGTCGAGACATGGGGGTCAATGCGTGGTTGAACACCAGCTGGCCCTTTGTTTCTGCTCCCTGTGGGACCCCACATGACCTGCATGCACCACCAAATAAGAGGACAATGGGCCACAGCTCAAGGAACCCCTAGCTTCCTCTGGGGGAACCTAAGAGTTTCACAGAACCGTGGTTGAGAATGGCTGGTTTAGATCATTATTTAATTTAGCACAGTACTGTATTCATTCAATTACCGTTAAATATGATTTAAATCAGGGGTCTCCAAACTACAGCCCATAGACTACACCTGCCTCTTTACAAGATTTTATCCAGCCTGCAGTTAGGATCAGTGGTGTACGCTCAATGTGCACATATTGAGGATTAATGTTGCAAGAGGCTTCTTATGGTTTTCACTTCAATGCCCCCCCCCCCTCCAACCTACAGCCAGACTCTCTGTAAGAGTGGGACACTGATGGGACCCACCCTGATGTAAGAGGGACTATTATGGGGACCCTGATGTAATGTAAAGAGGTGCTCTAATTGAGGCCCTGCTGGAGGGTGGACTCTAATGAGGATCCAGATGTAAGGGAGGACTTTAATTAAGGGGACTCTAATAGAACATTGTAAGTGGTAGGGTAAGGACAAGGGAACTCTTATGGGGACCCTAATATAAAAAGGGATTTAATGAGGACCCTGCTGTAAGATGGGGACTCTGGTGGAGATTTTCTTTCTATCAGTACATAAAAAAATACAGTGTGGGCCTCATACTGAAAAGTCTGGAGACCCCTACATTATATACATACAGTAAATATAAGTACATGATTCTATCTTTAGCTTTCTGTAGTTTCCTGCACTGCTGAAATGGTAGTACTGGTAGCCAGTCAGGCTTTTTGGAATCGTACAGAATTCTCAGTCTAACAGTGAAAGCTTCCTGACAAGAGGAGAGAGCAGAATGAGCAGAGCCATGACCACTGTAATGTAGGAATGTTCCTTTGGTAGGCTGGGGACAAGTCGGTGATCAGGCTATACAAGGCAGGTAAAATGTCTCTGGTAATGGGTATAAACATATGAAGAGTCATGTTAGCTTGCTGGGCTATCTGGTGGTCACTCGCCTCTTCTTCTTGGTCCAGTTGGTGAAGGCACAGCAGTGGCTGGGGTAAAACAGGTCAGCTATCTGCAGGTGGACAAAGGTGTTCAGTGGGGGGAGTTTCTTCAGGTACCAGGTATTTGTGGCCAATAGGTGTTGTAGGTTCTCCAGACCTTTGGAGGGGAGCGAGGAGACAGCTGTCCTTGAGATGTCCCTAAGCAGAATAAAAATTCAGATGTGTGATGCAATGTTCAGCATATACAGTGATTATTATAATTTAGTCATATAATTTGCAGTTCAACAAAACCATTGCTGTAATTGCATGAAAAGTTTTAGCTACCTTTGGCCTTTAACTTGTTTGTCTCTTACATGTCTACTTAAAGTGGTAGTAAACTTAACTAAAAAAAAAAAAATTAAAATCTTCTCCCTGCAAGGTAAAGTCATAATGTGCTAGTATGCATTGCATACTAGCACAATACGAAAGACTTATGTATGATGTGATATCTTGAAACTAAGCCCTCCAGCGGCACGCTGTCACCATTGACAGGGCTTCCATCTTCAACTGGTCTTCCTTCCGGATCCACAGGCTCTGGCCACTTGAATGCCCGAGCTGCGATGATATCACTCCTGTGCATGTGCATGGGGAGTCTCGGCCGTGGCACAGAGCTCTAAAGGAACAGCTTGAGTATGCTGTTCCTTCAGAGCCCATGCTACGGTGACGTCACTGGCTGCAGAGACACTGAATATTTCCTAAACACTGCATGTTTGGGAAATATTCTTTGTACCTACAGGTAAGCGTTATTATAGGCTTACCTGTAGGTACAAGTGTCCAATGGGAGTTCACTATCACTTTAAGGCTGCCCTGTCCATAGGGTATTGCCCAATTTCACTGTTAAGCATAGTACAAATACCACTTTTGAAACGATTGTATGATAATCTGACCACGCATGCTTGGAAACAAAAGAGTACATTACAATACAATACAATACATCACTTCCGAAGTTGTATTCTGTCATATGAGAATTTTCGGAACTTTAGTAACCTCCTAGATGTTGATACAGTATGAGACTAGCATGCAAAAAAAAAAAAAACTGACACATTTGTATGAGGCAATAGGCCCCTTTCACCCGATAAGCCTGCTTGGATCTGCCTGTCCGTTTTTCAGGCAGATCCGAGTGGGCCATCCATTGACTCCTATGGGCAGGCGGATGTCAACGGAGATGTGTCCGCTGACACCCGCCTGCCATCCGATCCGCTCAAGACAGACGTATGGCGATACGTCTGCCATCCGTCTTGGCGGATCAGGTCAGATGAGATCTGATGAAAACGGATATGGTGTCCGTTTTAGTCCGATTTCCACAAATAAATCAGCGGGGCTCTGACAGATCCCTCCCTGCTCAGTGAGCAGAGACGGACCTGTCACTTGCCTCGTGTGGAAGGGGCCTTAGGCCCCTTCCACACGTACGGACCGTATGTCCGCTTTTTCATCCATCCATTTACGGATGAAAAAGGGACATACATTGGTCCCTATGAGATCGCATTTGTCAGCGGATGAAACATCCGCTGACACCCGATCTCCTCCGTGTCCGCAATGCTCAGTTTTTCTGGATAGAAAAATTCCTATTTTTCTATCCGTCTGCGGAGCGGATCGGATGAACACGGACAGACGGTCCGTGTTCGTCCGATCCCCCCATAGGGGAGAGCGGAGATCTAACAGGGCGGTCCCTGCACAGTGTGCGGGTACCGCCCTGTTATCCGCCGGCTCAGCGGGGATCAACGGAGCGATCCCCGCTGAGCAAGCAGAGGTTCACGGGGCGGATCATTACTGATCCGTCCCATGTGAAAGGGGCCTTACTCTTAAAGTGGAGTTCCAGTCATTTGTTTGTTTATTAAAAGTCAGCAGCTAAAAAAAATTATCTGCTGACTTTTAATAAACAGCCACTCACCTGTCCCATGGTCCACCGGTGTACTCACCCCAGTCGTGTTCTCCCTGTGTCCTCCCTCAGCGGCGCTGGCATCTCTACTATGGGCACCCGGCTGTGACAGCTTGTAGCTTCACAGCCGGGTGCCCACTGTACATGCGCTAGCGGTGCTGCGTTCTGTGACTGGCCCTGAAGTTTTCTAGGACCTGTCATAAATTAACCCCAATATGTCTTTTATAGGGCAGGAAGAGAGACGTGGAGAAAGGGCAAAGAAGGGTTATACAGATTGAAGCGGGCAGAGTAATGATCAAGACAGAAAGATAAAAAGGTGAAGTGACTGTTTATTGTGATAAATAGAATCAATCATTTGTGAGTATGACAGTGGCTCAAAATCTGAGAAATTCAGAAGATTGAATTTACAGAATCCCTTTACTTACAGCGTTCTGGGGCCGTCCAGAACACCCGTTAAGATCTCTTCGTGAAGTCCTCCCAACTGTTGATTATTGTGCAAGTCCCTAAAAGATGGCGAGAAGAAAAACCTATTACTTCTTGGAGCTGAAGACTTGTTGTGGTTAACGACCTGGCTCTGTCAGCGGGACATGGACCAGGCTGGGTGTTACCCCTGGCTGCAGCCTCTCTGAACTTGTTCAAACACATGGAAGCATATAGTAGCTTTGCAGCATCCCATTCTAGCCATGGACCAGGCTCAGGTCACGTGTTTTGTCATCAGATGTAACCTCAGATGATGATCACCCTTGTAACCTGGTGTCACTTTCTAACCCAACAGACAACATAACAAAAGCTACCTGGCATGGAAGGGGTTACCCGTCTCACAGCCCAGAACTGCTGCAGCGTGGGAGGAAACACGAAGAAACCCCAGAACCCTGGCAAGTGGAGGCCTCAATCCTTTCCTACATTTTTAACAAGCCACCTACACCCTCTCGGCTTCCTGGCTTTGACTCTCCAAGAGTCTGCAAAATTCCAAATGTTCTCCGGCTAAATAAACAAAACATTTCAGAGCTTTCATCCTTCTCATTTTTTGGAGAATGGATCCCGATAGGGACTGTTTGAGGCAACTGATATCCCTGCTGTCTGCAGAGGGAAAATACTTATTAGCTGAAGTCAGATTTTGTTATTTTAGACGAGTGGTGGCAATGATGTGAAAGGAATCCAGCGGGACAGGTATAAATAAGTGTCTGCATAAATGCAGATCAAAGTGAGTCATAGTAGGGATGAGCAAAACGGAGAGCTTTCCCCACAATTTCAGCTTCCCCATTAAATGAATTGGAAATAGGAATAAACCCTCTTCTGTCCCTCTGTCCTCCCTTATTTGTCCCTCATTTTGGTCTGATCTATATAGTTGTATATAAATGTAGCGGGTGTTTGATTTTTGGGAAAGCATCTGGGTGGTGGTGTAACCCAGATGCATTGATTGTCAGGGAATCTGAGGCCTTTTGTGGTTCTTGGAGGACTCTGGTGGTGTGAGGTTCCCTGTGGCCTGCAGGTGGCGTTGTCGCCATGGGCGAGGTTGAACACTCACCGCAAGACTGCTTCCTTTTTGTCCTTTCCTGGCGCAGGTACGGCTGGGCGGGGAACCTGCTGTGACGCAAAAGGCGAGGGGATAAAAGGGGACCTTGGGGTTCAGAGTCGGAGGACGCAGCCGCACCCAGGCACCTTCAGCTTGGGTGCTGGCGTTCCGGAGTTCCGGGCCCAGGTGCCCTTGACCTGGCCGGAGCGAGAGATGGAGTCCATCTCAGGCACCTTTAGCCTGGGGTGAGGTACTGTGGCGGAGGCCTGGAGCTCAGTACCTTCGACTGAGTTCCGCAAGGGCGGAGGAATCCGAGGGGGCCCTAACTCCTTGGGTGCCCGTGTCTGAGGTCGAGAAGACTGGTGAGCGGAACTTCTCTGGAGAGTCCGGCGCAGCATTGCTGGTGACAGAGAGGCCTCCGGTGACTCCCTTGGATGGACTGCCTTCCCCTGACAGGGGCTGTGCCAGCGAAGGTAATTCAGGTTCTACCTCATATAGTCAGTGGCAGTGACTATTCGCCACTGGTGATACTACAGTGGTTAGCTTTATCTAGAAGAATTGTGCCTTGGCCTACTCCCTACGAATACTGAAGTGTTATATGGGTCCCAACCTGTCTGTGCTGTTTGACTGTTTATTGAGAAGAATAAATACGAGTTGGACCCATTCAGTGTGTGGAACTCTGGTTACTAGGAGCAAAGGGGAGTCAATCCGAGGAAAGGATTGGACTCTGGGACACCTACACAAGCCCGATAGTTCTGGCCTTCACCTCTACACCTGGGAGGACATGGGCCGTGGTGTATCTCATTCCTCTCTCCCAGGTACCCCTAGACAACAGCCGTATAACCGATAAAGCTAGAGAGAGGGGTGAGGTCGCTACATAAAATATACTTTTTATCTTTCAAAAAGTGTTTCTCAGTGCTAAACCTTTCATCCAATTTCTAAATGGCTGCATTTGTACATTTCAAAAGCCAGTATAAAGGTAAAGTAGTGGTAAAAAAAAAAAAATTGGGAGGTATGCAAACCCAATATTAGCCCTAAAACTGTACCCCCCCTCTAACACCTATGCTAACTAACCTGTGCAAGGAAGATCTGTATTCTTACCTATTTTCAGGCGACTCTGGTCCGGACATGTGACTCAGCTCCCCAGTATCAGCTAGTGTGGCTGCAGGGGAGAGGAGGGAGCACAGACAACAGATGGGCCATTGAACCTTATGGGTGATGTCACTGCTCCCAGGCATTACCATTTGTTTTGGGAGCATTCCACTGCAGCCGGTGTTGGCTGACACATGGGAGATCACATGACCAGACAGGAGCAGCCATAAAATAGCGTTCTCACTTTTGTTAAAATATGGTGGGCTCAAACACAAAAAGTTTACCCGACCAGACTATAAAAAAAACTTTATTCATTCTCCTTGCTTACACTTGCTGCTGCTCTGACCCTAAAGCTCCGTACACACAGGCCAAATGTCAGGCGACATGGGCCGGTTCAATACAAACCGGCTGACATTCGTCCCGTGTATAAGGCATTCGGTCTGACAGAAGCCAGCCGTTTGGCTGGCTTCTTACAAAGTTGCACTGAAAAAAGTTACAAATCTATTTAGTTCAACTAATAAAAGGGAAAAAAATAAAAATCATATATACTGTATATTTATAGAGGGTGAGAAATCGAGACAGACACCAATCAGCCATAACTTTATGACCACTGACAGGTTAAGTGAATGTAGCGCCGGTTCCAAATTGGTCCATGCTATGTTAAATTTAGGGGGTGTTCTGAGCTAATAGTTGGGCTCAGACTTACTGATTTCTATTCTGCTTCTGCTCTGGTTGTGATACTGCCTGGCAGTTATATTCCCTGTTTGCCTGTAGGTGGCACTGCCACCGCTGGCCCATGTTGGAATACAGGGGTATCACAGCAGTATTGGGTGTCCTTTCTCGGCAGCCGTGCGGTGGGCGTGGTTGGCCCGCTGTGCATGCTGGGGAGGGGTACATAAGGGGCAGACGCCATTGGTTCGGTGTTCTGTGGTGCGCCTCATGGCCCTCATGGCACGGGGTGCGTGTGTGTGTCCTGACCTCGGGCACCTTCAGCCCGAGGTTACATCGCTACCTGGTAGGCCCAGTCTTGCTGGCTGGGGCCTAAGCCTTGGAAAAGGATCCCAGGCTACCCACCTGCGGGAAGCTTATTCCTAAGGAAGGAGGCCAGGGGAGGATCTGCCCCAGAGGAGATTGGCAACGGTACTGCTGTCTCGGGAGGAAGCTTGGCAACCTACCTAAGGAGGGATCCATTACTTTACAGGCCCTGCAATACGCCAATCTGGCATATAGTTCTCCCTATTGCTTGGCTAGGAGGTTCGGGACTTTAAAAATCCTGTGGCAGAGGATTCCTGGACGCATCCCTAAGTTTCATATAAAACTGATCCGTGCGTCATCCCGGCTGCTAGGACCGAAAGAAACGGAACTATCCGGGTGAGCAATACCCACTCAGGCTTGAGTGGCGACGTTTACAAATTCTTTGTGCCTTTGGTGCTGCGTGCCTGAACCTTCCCCTATACTTCTCTCGTTTCCTACTTTCTCCTCAAGTTCCTACAGCAAAGAAAATAAAGCCTTACTGTTTAGGTTTTACATCTGTGTGGACATTGGCTTTTCTAAAGACTCTCTACCCTGACAATGGAAGCCTTGGAGGTAGTTTGCATGACCCAAAACAAAACCAGCCGCTCCTTCGGGGGTAAGTGCTACACGAATAACACTGATTATCTCATTACAATGGTATCTGAAAGTCAGTGGGATATATTATGCAGCAAGTAAACATGCTGTCCTTAAAGTTGATGTGTTAAAAACAGGAAAAATGGGCACCGCTGTTTGTTGTGTATAGGGCTGTCTAGCCACAGACTGCCTAGAGTGCCCATGCTGACCTTTGTCCACAGGGAGAAGTGCCTACTATGGCCATGTGAGCATCAGAACTGGACCACAGAGCAAAAGAAGGAGGTGGTCTGGTCTGATGAATCACATTTTTCTTTATAAACAAAAGGAAACTGCGCTATGATTTTCTAAATAAACCTAAACAAAGGCAGCAATAATGGTGGTATAAACACAAACAGAATAAAACATAAAAAATTGTGCCAATATTAAACCACTAAAAAATGTCCAGGGGCTGATCTGTGTAAAGCACCGCGCAATACACCAATCACAGCTTCTGGAAACAAATAATAAATATAAGTCCAAAGATTGATTATTGATTAAATCAAATCCAGATCAAACTTCAAAGCAGTCCTATAATAGACTAGAGGACATCCATTAAAGGGATTTAGGCACACAGATGGTAGTGACTTCAACACCCGGTGATCTTATTGAACAGACAGTTCCCTCCACCACATAGATTGGCAGCTTACCAAAGGTAAGCCCACGATAAGCAGTCGACTGTACTCAGCCCAGCCATGGCCTTGATGGATGGACCCACAGAATCTGTAGACAGCACACAGTACCCCAAAAATCGCTTCCCCCAATCCTCCCAATCACGGGTAAATCAAGAACACAGGACCGGTGAAAGGAAAGGACATAGACCATAGGGTGATATCGTACAGTCCAATTTATTAAATAAAAGATAAAACACTTACAGGAAAGAAGTGGTTTAAAAGCATTAAATCTAAGCCGGCCGGCTTGCAAACGAACGAACACCCTTCCCCCGCATCAGCGCGGTGACGTCAGCACGTCGCTCCCATACGCTTTTTGTCACAATTAGACGTTGTCAATGGGGATCATTTTTCTTTACATCATTTGGATGGCCGGGTGACTGTGCATCTCTTAGGGAAGAGATGGCACCAGGATGCAGTATAGGAAGAAGACAAGTGAGACAGTGTGATGCTTTGGGCAATGTTTTGCTGCAAAACCTTGGCACCTGCCATATATGTGGATGTTACATGACATGCACCACCTAGCTAAACATTGTTACCGACCAAGTACACTCCTTCATGGAAACAGTAGGATAATACACCCTGCCAGTCAGTCCACCTTTGCATTCTAAAACCCCTACTAACCTCTGCACCCCAAACCTCCCCCATTCTCCACCCTGCTCATCTTTGCATCCACCTTCCTTACCTTCCTTACCTCTATACATCCCTTATTTGCTCACCTGTGCACCCCAAACTGTAATTCCTTAATCACTTAAGGACCACCCCACGTACATTTACTGCAACCCTTGAGCACAAAATCACGTACGTGATACCTGTACGTGATTCCTTCAGGAGCGTGTGCGCGCCGCCGTAGACCTTCTGCTAGTAAGAAAGACAGAGATCTTGTGTTTCTGCTAAGCAGGAACACAGATCTCTGTCTTTCTTTAGTTAAGCCACCCCCACACAGTTAGAAAACACTCCCAGGGAACACATTGACCCTTTCATCGCCCCTGATGTTAACCCCTTCCCTGCCAATGTCATTTATACAGTGACAGTGCATTTTTTTTAGCACTGATCACTGTATTGGTGTCACTGGTTCCCAAAAAGTGTCACTCATGCCGCGTACACACAACCGTTTTTAATGTCTTTGAAAAAAACTATGTTTTTCTCGACGTGATTCTTCTCAAGCCTGCCTTGCCTACACACTATTGTGAAAAAAAATACTTGAGCAAAGCGCAGTGACGTACAACACGTATGACGGCACTATAAAGGGGAAGTTCCATTCGGATGGTGCCACCCTTTGGGCTGCTTTTGCTGATCCACGTGTTAGTAAAGCTTGGTGAGAGACAATTTGTGCTTTTCAGCCTCGTGCTCTTCAGTCCGTTACAGCGTGACGAATGTGCTATCTCCATTACGAACGCTAGTTTTACCAGAACGAGCGCTCCCGTCTCATAACCTGCTTCTAAGCACGCGCGTTTTTTTCACGTCGTTAAAGCCTACACACGGCCATTTTTCACGACGAGAAAAACGAGGACGTGAAAAACGACGAGAAAAAATAGAGCAGGTTCTAAATTTTTAATGGCCACTTTTCACGTCGCAAAAAATGCTCTGGAGCCCATACACGATCGTTTTTACGATCGTTTTTAATGACCAATAAAAAAAATGGCATTTTTCTCTTCATGAAAAACGGTCGTGTGTTTGCGCCATCAGTGTCAGATTTGTCCTCCACAATGTCGCAGTCCTGCTAAAAATCGCTGATTACTAGTAAAAACAATTAAAAAAATAAAAAGTACATAAATCTATCCCATAGTTTGTAGACGCTGTATTTCATGTACACTGGTAAGGCTGTATTCTATGGGCACTGGAAAGGCTGTATTTGATGGGCACAGGTAAGGCTGTATTCCATGGGCACTGGTAAGGCTGTATTCTATGGGCACTGGTAAGGCTGTATTCCATGGGCACTGGTAAGGCTGTACTTCATGGGCACAGGTAAGGCTGTATTCCATGGGCACTGGTAAGGCTGTATTTCATGGGCACTGGTAAGGCTGTATTTTATGGGCACTAGTATAGCTGCATTTAATTGCCACTGATCAGGCTGCATTTAATTGACACTGGTAAGGCTGCATTTTATTGGCACTGGTAAGGCTGCATTTATTAGGGGGGGGGGGGGTCAGTGCCGGCTAGGGTGACCACATTTCCAAACTACCATTCAGGGACACCCTTCCTTCGCAAAAATCAGCTTGTGCTGTAACGAATCACAGCACAGTGATTGGACACAAGAGGCGGGATTTATGATTTCTCCAATCACAAGCAGGGGGTGGGGATTGTGCTCCCCCAGGCATTCCCGGCCAAGACAAGTACTGTCAGTGAGTAAAGCGGTGATGTGGCGGCCTTTTTTGGGGGCATCAGATTGGCTCGGGGGGGGGGGGGTGGCTGTGTCAGTTTCATTCCGGGACACTGTATTGTCCTGGAATGAATGTGCCGGGACAGACACCTGCAAAATGCGGGACTGTCCAGGGCAATCCGGGACACTTGGTCACCCTAGTGCCGGCGCGAAGCGTCACCTCCCTGAAATTAGTTTGCCACCTCCCTGAAATTCGTTGCTGCAGGTTTGGGTGTCTGTCTGGTGACCCGACCGACCAGGGGGAATTGGCCGCGGGTGGATTGTTTGCTGCCCCCCCCCCCCCAAAAAAAAAAATATACCACCAGCCGCCACTGTACACTATATAATTCTGGTGCCCTGCGTGCATTTACGCAAAAAAAATTAGCAGCACAGACCATTCCAGAGGCTCTCAAGGTTGAAGCATCTTCTTCATTCTTTTCAATGTATAAAATTTATTGAAGGGTAAGGAAGAACGAGGTTCCTATGATGCTGACATTCGACGTGCCACCATGTGTACTGTGATGATGCCTGAGCTTAGCTATACATACATGCAAAGGATTATGTGCCCCAGTTATGGATTTTTCTATAGTAAACTGTGAAGGGCACAGAGCACAAAGCTGGGACATTATTATACTTGGATATACGGGAAATTGCAGGTAATGAGGATAATAAAAGGATCTTTATCGCAGGAATACTGAGAGCTCCACATGGAGGGGTCAGCTCTCCCGGTCTCTGTTGGAAGGGCGGAGGTCCTGCGTCTTACAAGGGTATCCAATGACATTTCATATTCCTGCCAAGCTCAGTGGGGCGCTTCGCTTTTCTCTAGGCAGCACATCACACAAAATATGGGAAGGATGGAAAGAGTTCTAATAGGAGGAGGCCTGGCAGAGAGAACGCTGCATAAAACGCCGCTCACAGCACTTAGAAGGGACATGCTGAGACATGTAGTTCCACAGCTGCTTGTGACCTGTTGATGCTCACTGAGTTCAATGCTAAAGCAGCAATAAGATGATCTGTACTGGGACTTGTGGTTCAGCCAGTATAACATGCTGGACCTAACAATGGCTATTGATTGGCTTGTGTTCTTCGCACTGTTCCTGACTGCATGTGCTGCAGAGAGCGATCTATTTATGAGGTGAGGAAATACTCATTTCCTCCTTTTTTGTTTCTCTTTTACACCTTTCGCCTATTTATAAAAGTCAGCAATTTTGTTTCCTGCATTTCACAGATTTTTATTAACATGTCATTACTGCTACAATATCCATCCCAGAGTTTTTAGGGTAACCTTACAAGTCTCAGGCTGCATTCACACCTAAGTGTAGCAATTTACTTGCGTTTTTATTTGAGAAATTTGGAGCATTTTTTAGAAGAGTATTGCAAGCGTTTTACAACTTCAGGTGGTTTTGTTTAGCCAATAGGAAGCACTAGGGAAGGAAAGGGAGAGGAAATTAGGGGTGGAGAGCTGCTGTTTGAGCAGAAAACGCGCTCGTGATGCTGTCTTTTTTTTTTCTTTACAAATAACAAACATGTAATACTTACCTGCTCTGTGCCCAAGCTGCTTTAAAGTCTTTAATACCTCCGTTAAGACGGGCTGTTTGCCAGATTTAATGTCCCAGGCCAATGTTATATTACTACCTAAACCTGGAAAGGACCCCCTAGATTAGGGTGACCAGACATCTCCGGTTTCAGGGGACAGTCCCCGGATTGAGGAAACTGTCCCCGGACCAAGTCAGTCCCCAGTTTTGTCCTCGGATTGGATTTGAACAGGGGCTGGGGCAATTTTAAAGACCGTCAGTGCAGAATAAAAAAAAAAATCTGAATTACACACCCCCGCCCAGCTGCTCCTACTAACTTAGGGGGGTGTATTTTTTCCATTATCTGTGCCCCTTTCTGATGATCATGTGCTGGTCGGAGCGGAGGGAATATTTCTTCAGTTTCAGGTGCTCACATGTTCTTCTGCCTTGGCTCAAGTCCCGGCCAGCCGCCTGCCTGCTTATCTCCTTGCCTTCCCTGGCGGAGTGATCTTCCTCCGCTCCCCACCCAGTAGTAGCCGGGGCCCAGAGAGTAAGACTTGACAGGCTGTGAGGTGGGCGGCGGCGGCGACGGGCAAAGAGTCGCTGATTGGCGCCATTACTAGTAAAAAAAAAATATGTCCCCGGATTTCATTTTAAAAATCTGGTCACCTTACCCTAGATCCAATCTCGTACAGACCCATTTCCTTGTTGCAGTGTGATTTGTAGAGCCTAGCTAAGGTACTGGCTCTGTGGGTGAACACATTTATCCTATCTATTGTACACTCTGACCAAGTTGGGTTATTGCCGCAAAAGTCCACGGCCACTAATCTTAGGCGGTTGTTCCTGAATATGCAGACGCAGGCAGACGTAGTGGGGCAGAGGGCACTAAAGCATTTGATAGTGTAAGTTGGCATTACCTTTGGGCCGTAATTGTCTAAGTTTGGTTTTGGGGCTCACTTTATAGCCTGGGTATGTCTTTTATACAGTTCACTGCAGGCAGCTATTATGCCCTGTACACACGATCGGTTTTACCGATAAAAACAGTCCAATGGACTTTTTTCATCGAACAAACCGATCGTGTGTGGGCCCCATCTGTCTTTTTTCCATTGGTGAGAAAAAATAGAACATATTTTAAATTTATCCGATGGAAAAAAAAACGATAGCAAATTCCGATCGTCTGTGTGGAACTTCATCGGAGAAAAAACCCACGCATGCTCAGAATCAAGTCGACGCATGCTCAGAAGCATTGAACTTAATTTTTCTCGGCTTGTCTGAGTGTTTTACGTCACGGCGCTTGGGACGGTCGGATTTTTGACTGATGGTGTGTAGGCAAGACTGATGGAAGTCAGCTTCATCGTAATTCCGATGGAAAAATCCATCGGATTTGAATCCATAGGCAATCCGATTGTGTGTACAGGGCTTTAGGGTCTCAGATAGAATGTCACCTGCTTTCACGTTGGGCAGGGGAACCAGGCAGAGTTGCCCCTTGTCACCCCTGCTCTACGCTATAGCAATCAAACCTTTGGCTGCCTTGGTGCGTGTTGATCCGCTCATCATCAGGTTTAAATACGGTGAGCTGCATGAGAAAATCATGCTCTACGCTGATGACATGTTACTGTTCCTGGGAGACACTTCTTAATCTCTACCCAGGGTTATGTCCATCGTCTCAGATTTTGGACAGTACTCTGAACTCACTCAAATGTCGGAAGATGCGCCTGGACAGTCAGTATCACTACCTGGCTCTATCCCGTTGGTAACTTCCTTTAAGTATTTGGGCATTCTGGTTTCCCCCATATGCATCACGGATTACTCCTGTCCTAATGTGCAACCCCTGATGACACGTTTTCAAGTCAAAATTAATATTTGGAACAAACTTAAAATTTCCCTGGCCGGGAAAACAAACTTAATTAAAATGATACTTATGCCCCAGCTATTGTATGTCCTTCACAACTCCCCAGTGGTTATCCCTCTGAAAATATTTTGGGTGGTTAATTCCCTTTTTAGGCTACTATTATGGGGTGCCCATTCCTCTAGTATCAAATTAGAGCAGCTGCAGTTTCCTAAAGATGGAGGGGGCCTGGCCCTTCCAAACCCCTGGATCTATTACATAGCCGTCCAACTTCAAAATTTAGTACGCTCCCATATTCCATAAAGCTTGTCTCTTGCTTACAGGCACTGGCACAGAGTCTGTCCCGGAGGGCCTAGAGGCACAGCTGTTCCAAAAACCCAATAAGCTAATGCACACTTATGTACTACTTCAGAAAATATGGAACAAATCTAAACAACTGCAATGGGTGACAGGCTATACTATATACAGTCCGATATGGGGCAATAAAACCAACATTGAGCTGGTTAAAATTCAGCAGGGGCCTAGATGGTGGGACTTGGGGGTAAAATTAATATCACAGATCTTTCAAAATGGGAGGTTACTGTCGTTTCCAGATCTCCAAACTAAATTTAACCTACCCTCATACATGCACTATTATTACCTACAGTTAGCCCATGCAGTTAAGGCTCAGGGTAAGATGGCAGAATGGGTGCTCTCACCCACCCCCAGTTTTTATCTACTTTAGACTGTGTCCGAAACAAAGGGCTTCATCTCCAAATGTTACCACATGCTCCTGACGGAATACCTGAAGGCTCACCCTACTAGGGCGATGTCTCAGTGGGAGGAGGATGTGGGCGCATTAATGGGTGATCAGTGGGAGGAGGCCTTTCAGTCGGTCAATATGTGTTCTCTCAATGTATCTCAGAAGGTATCACAACTGTATATTCTACTTAGAGTACACTATACCCCAGTGAAACTTCATTGGATGGGCAGGCTACCTGACTCGCTATGTGGTAAATGCAGGCGAATGTCAGGGGATCTTATCCATCTCCTCTGGCAATGCCTAAAGCTTCACCGTTACTGGAGCAATGTACTTTCTATGCTGAATGGAATTTTCCAGGTGTCCTTGAATCCTATCCATTGCTTGCTAGGAATTCTGGAAGAGGTCATCCCAGATAAGATGACAAGGATAGCATTTTCTAGGGCCTTATATCAGGCCAGGAAGGTAATTCTCCTTGGCTGGAAGTCTGCGTCCTCCCCCTCAGTCAAAACATGGGTGACCCATATTTGTGGGGTGGTGCACTTCTCCTGGAGAAATATATTTATCAACACAGGGGCCGGCTTAATAAAATTGAGAAATTGTGGTCTCCATGGCTCAACACCCCTGGGATGTCTCCCAGGGAGCTTGTCCTGATGAGAACTTTGCAGTGTCCAGTGGGATAGGTACATCCTGGGAGACCCCTGGGAACATATATAGAGTGTATATGTTGCCTTTGTCCCCCCCACAGATGACATGATCTAACCACATGATGCTTATATGTCTGTCTATATGGATTGATGTGGTATATGGGGCTCAGAATTGTAAAACATGACAGGCTACAGATGCAACACGTTTCCGTAATGGATGTTTCTAAATTGTAAGTTGTCTGTGATTATATTGTAGAATATACTGGATTGACATGCTATATTAAACCCTTTTCTTTTTTCTCTACCATTTGTTTTTCTTTCAATAAAATGTAGCGGGGTCTCCTTTAAGGCCCCTGGACTACGTTACCCAGAACCCCGTTCAACACCCAGGGTGCATTTAGCCACCGCAGAGACTCATGGGAGGGGCTATATAAGAAGAGGGCGAGGCTGAGCTCGGCCTCTTCGGACACCGCGCTGCAATCAACAGGTCTTCCTGTGCGGATCTACTGCAGTGCAGGACCGGAAGCCAGGGCCTTGCACAACTTCCAGAGAGCCTTCCACCCCACTGGGGAGCTTGGGTGGCACCTGACTTTGTCGAGTTTGGACATCAGTTGGACCAGAGACCCGGTCGTTGCGAATACTGTGTGTGGAGACACAGTAGGTGGAAGTCCCGGACTGGGATCGCGTCCGGAGTTGTGAGCGAGCACCTGCTCATTCATATAGACTATACTTTGATTCGGCCTAGAGACTGCCTTGGCCCTTCGGGTTCTATTTTACTGTCCCCCAGGAGACTGGTGGCGGAACTGAGTTGAGTAGCCTCCTGTGAGGGGTTCATTCTTCTTCTCCTCATTTTCCTACCCTTTGGATTACAAATTACCATTCCTGTTGTGCACCACCAGTCAAGTTGCATGCAAAGAAATTGTTCTTCTAGAGACTGAGTTTAGATCTGGGTCAGGCCTGATCTGTAGTTAGAACTTTGGTTGCTGCGCCATAAGGGCGCATAGTTAAAGATAGTTGTACTTGGCGGGTAACCGCCTGCGTTATATTTTCTGCTGCAGGGCTCTGCAGACATGCAACCTTATGCCTTTTACCCAAAGTAAAGAAACGTTATAATCTATCTGTTGCTATCAGTGTGTTGTCTTTATGCAAAGAGGTTACCCTTGCAATACAAATAGATTGTGTGCATAAACTGTTAGATTGTGATAAGAGAACCATCTCTAGACTAGCTGTGCCAGAGTGGGTCGAGTAGATTGCCGGGGGTTGGCGGTGCTGTACACAGGGCCTGAAACAAATTCAGCGGCTCTCTTAACTGGGGGTAGCGCTACAAAAATATACTTTGATAAAAAAAAAAAAAGAAAGCAGGTCTTGGGACAGAAATTGGGGTAGAGTGTTCTAGAGGATAAAAGAGGTTCTGGAGAAAACCTGAAGGTAAATATGGGGGAGATGATAAGAGAGCTAAAGAGCAGGAGATCTTGGGACAGAGGGTGAAATTGGAGTAGGGTGTTCTGTTCAAGGGGATGGGAGAAACTCTGGAGAAGTCCTGGAGGAGAGTATAGGAGGAGGAGGTGAAGAGGGAGTTAGAGAATGAGTTTTCCAAATGATGGAATAGGCTCTGGAGAAGTCCCAGAGGTGAGCATAGGAGCAGGTAATGAGGGAGCTAGAAAGCAGGAAGTCTTGGGACAGGTATTGGGGTAGGGAGTTTAAGAGGATGGGAGAAGCACTGTAGAAGTCATTTGAGGCAAGCCTGGGAAGAGATGACAAGGGAGCTAGAAAGCATGTAGTCTTGAAAGGATCAAAGAGGATGGTTTGGTTGAGATAATGTTGGAGATGTAGCTGGGGGCAGAGTTGTGGATGGCTTTGTATGTTGTTGTTATGATTTTAAACTTTATTTATTGGGCAGTAGACACAGACAGGTTCTATGTAATATTGGTGTGAAGTCTCTCTGTGTATGGCCACCTTTTCTCCCCGTTACTGTGCTTTGGTCTTTAATGCTGAGAGCTGTTATTCCAATGTAGTAAGACTTCATCTGTCTGCTCTACCAGAACGTGTCCTGGTCTTCTACGAGTGTCATTCTAACTTGCTCTCCTCCCTACCTCGCCCCATCTGAACTTCACTCGATGGGTTTCCATCCTACAACATCAGCAGCTGTTTTGTTTGGTAGACCTGAGGTCAAAGCAGGTATTAAGCTGTTGATATTGTACACCGAGACACGAGAAGCAGCTATTATCCGGATAATCTCTCCATCAACCACTCGCGCACACACAGAGATTAGCGAGAATCCGAGCGGCGGGCCCAGCTGAGCGGACTTCTGTACACACAGCGCTTTTAGCAGCAATTATGTCGGGACAAAATAACAGTCGTGTTTTTACGCAGCGTACAAGGCGCGGGTTTCTGTTTCCGTAATTACACAGCTTTGTTTTGACACGTTAGTACATAACATCTGTAGAGAGGAGCTGGAACAGATCGCCTGGCAGCGAAGCGTAACACAGCTGCCAAATGGTCTACGTTCCGCAGGCTGCCCGGCGATGCCACGAATGCCAACCCTGGGATTCCAGCCACAACACCGGAGCAACCCAACGTAGGCAGTCCATATGACAACGAGCGAATGACATTCCTAAAAAATGATCCTTCCATATATGGGAAGACTCTTCTCTGCTGGGAAAAGTCATATGTGTAAAACACGTGGTGACAACGAACGATGAAATTAGAAGAATGCTACGGTCTACAGAAGAAACATATATGTATTGTGCAAAAGTAAAATGGCAGAAAAATTCCAGTCAACTGGAAAATGATCACCTCAAATCTTTTACAGGTTCACCATATATGTTACAATCTGACCATACAATTTTTGTACAACCAACTTAAAGCGGATGTCCCGCGGCCATTCGTTTTTTGTTTTTTTTGTCATTCATTTATTTAGTCCACTGTAAAAGAATACTCACTGTTCTGGTATTTCTGAACATCCGCTGTCCGATTTACGTATAGAATTATAACTTAGATAATAAGTGGAAGGACATTTCCATTTTGCTTGTAGGCATGTGAAGCCCACAAGCACTCATTTCCTTGATGCAGTGAATGCTCATCTCCAGCATTCACCTCTCGTTCCCGCGCATGCTCAGTCTTTACGGCGAGCAGGGACGTAAATGTCCGGGTTGCCATCGCAACGGGCGGCGGAGGCGAAAGTTACGGCCCCGTTGTGATGTCAACAAAACCAATGGTAAAAAATAGATAAGAAAGCACAGCTCCTAATCGCGTCACTTCCGCTTTCTAAATCCCGCAATAACTCGCAGCAGGCCTCCGCAATGTCTCCTGGGAGCAATGACACAAGCTCCCAGGAGTCAGTGCGGGTAAAGGAAATGACGGAATACCCGCAGAATACCCGCCCATATCTGCAGAATACACAGACAGGAAACAGAGAGACACATCAAGATAACACAGGTACCGTAAAAAAAAACAAAAAAAAACTTCAGTTTGTAACTTTATTTATTGCTGCAATATGATTAAGCTAATGTTTTAAAATAGGGTGGAGCTCCACTTTAAAACAGTATTAAGCCTCAAAAACAAAAATGTATTATATTGCAGCTTAACAATCATTAGCTGTGGTAGTTTTCACCTAGTGGTCTGGCCAGTAACACACCTCCTGTATTACTAAGGCACACCTCTGGAGGAATGAGAAAAGGAAGCACAGCACACAGCAGCATTGTCAGTCGTGGGGGGGGGGGGGGGGGGGGATAGTGCTAAATGAATTGGCAAATTTATTGAAGCCAAACTCCAGCTAACAATTTATAATCAGTTACAGCAAACAGTATTTCTCCTTTGGATAAAGGTTTTGCATAAATAAATAGAAGCTGATCATTGTTAGCACCCCTGCCGCTGTTAGGTGTTTGTCTCATCCACGTAAACTGATACATTCTGCTGGGGAGTTTGTGCTGTGAAAAAAGATAGACTTGCTGGCTAAATTACCAGATGAAAATAATAGAAAAAAGCCTGAAAAAGAGAAACTAAAGCCTCGTACACACGGTCGGACTTCCATCGGACTTTTCCGTGGATTTTTGTCCGAACAGAGTTGGCCGGGCACACCCATAGCATACACACCACAGGACTTTTCTGCAAACTTTCCCAAAACTTTTTCCAACATCACGTGGTTTTTCTGCTCTTTACCGCCACCCTTTGGTCAACTTCTGCTATTGTTGGTTGATTTTAACATTATTTGTTTTGTCCATCGGACAAAAGTCCGATGGTTTTCTGTACACACGGTTGAACTTTGCTCCATCGGACTTTTGTTGGCCAAAAGTTTGTCCGTTTGCAGACCAAACTTTTGTCCGATGAAAACCAAAAAAGTTTGTCCGATGGAGCGTACACACGGTCGGATTTTTTGTCAAACTTGCTCAAAATGAAGGTTGTTGGCAAAAAGTCAGACCTTGTGTATGGGGCTTAATGCACCAATCACATCTAACATCTTGGTAAACTGCAATATAATAAATGTTTGCTTTTGGGTTTAAAGGGGTTGTAAAGGTAAATGTTTTTTCACCTTAATGCATATTATGCATTAAGGTGAAAAAACATCCGACAATACCGTCCCCCCCGAGCCCCCGTTTTACTTACCTGACCCCTTGAATGTCCTGCGCTCGCCCCCGTCATCCTCCTTGTTCCTGAGCCTGGCCTTTGATTGGCTACAGAAGATGGATTGAAAGCAGCGCAGCCAATGGCTGGTGCTGCTGTCAATCACATCCAATGACGCAGCGCGCCAGGGGGTGGGGCCAAGTGATACAGTCGGCGGCTATAGCCGCCGCTGTATCACGGGAGCCCACCCGCAATAACTCCACACCATGCAAGCTCGCTCGCATGAAGGTGTGGAGTCCTTGCGGGGAGGAGCCGAGACAGCCGCCGAGGGACCCCAGAAGACCAGGATCGGGGCCACTGTGTGCAAAACGAGCTGCACAGTGGAGGTAAGTATAACATGTTTGTTATTTTATTTTTTTAAAACGGGAACCTTTAGTGTCCCTTTAACATCGCTTTAAGATCTACCAAAACTACAGTTGCAAAAAAAAGTATGTGAACCCTTTTGGAATGATATGGATTTCTGCACAAATTGGTAATAAAATGTGATCTGATCTTCATCTAAGTCACAACAATAGACAATCACAGTCTGCTTAAACTAATAACGCACAAAGAATTAAATGTTACCATGTTTTTATTGAACACACCATGTAAACATTCACAGTGCAGGTGGAAAAAGTATGTGAACCCATAGACTAATGAGATCTCCAAGAGCTAATTGGAGTGAGGTGTCAGCCAAATGGAGTCCAATCAATGAGATGAGATTGGAGGTGTTGGTTACAGCCCTATAAAAAAAACACACCAGTTCTGGGTTTGCTTTTCACAAGAAGCATTGCCTGATGTGAATGATGCCTCGCACAAAAGAGCTCTCAGAAGACCTACGATTAAGAATTGTTGACTTGCATGAAGCTGGAAAGGGTTATAAAAGTATCTCCAAAAGCCTTGCTGTTCATCAGTCCATGGTAAGACAAATTGTCTATAAATGGAGAAAGTTCAGCACTGCTGCCACTCTCCCTAGGAGTGGGCGCCCTGTAAAGATGACTGCAAGAGCACAGCGCAGACTGTTCAATGAGGTGAAGAAGAATCCTAGAGTGTCAGCTAAAGACTTACAAAAGTCTCTGGCATATGCTAACATCCATGTTAGCGAATCTATGATACGTAAAACACTAAACAAGAATGGATTTTATGGGAGGATACCACAGAGGAAGCCACTGCTGTCCAAAAAAAACATTGCTGCACGTTTACAGTTTGCACAAGAGCACCTGGATGTTCCACAGCAGTACTGACAAAATATTCTTTGGACAGATGAAACCAAAGTTGAGTTGTTTGGAAAAAACACACAACACTATGTGTGGAGAAAAAGAGGCACAGCACACCAACATCAAAACCTCATCCCAACTGTGAAGTATGGTGGTGGGGGCATCATGGTTTGGGGCTGCTTTCCTGCGTAAGGGCCTGAACGGATTGCTATCATCGAAGGAAAAATTAATTCCTAAGTTTATCAAGACATTTTGCAGGAGAACTTAAGGCCATCTGTCCACCAGCTGAAGCTCAACAGAAGATGGGTGTTGCAACAGGACAACGGCCCAAAGCATAGAAGTAGATCAACAACAGAATGGCTTAAACAGAAGAAAATACGCCTTCTGGAGTGGCCCAGTCAGAGTCCTGACCTCAACCCGATTGAGATGCTGTGGCATGACCTTAAGAAAGCGATTCACACCAGACATCCCAAGAATATTGCTGAACTGAAACCGTTCTGTAAAGAGGAATGGTCAAGAATTACTCCTGACCGTTGTGCACGTCTGATCTGCAACTACAGGAAACGTTTGGTTGAAGTTATTGCTGCCAAAGGAGGTTCAACCAGTTATTAAATCCAAGGGTTCACATACTTTTTCCACCTGCACTGTGAATGGTGTGTTCAATAAAAACATGGTAACATTTAATTCTTTGTGTGTTATTAGTTTAAGCAGAAGACTGTGATTGTCTATTGTTGTGACTTAGATAAGGATCAGATCACATTTTATGACCAATTTGTGCAGAAATCCATATCATTCCAAAAGGGTTCACATACTTTTTTTTGCAACTGTATATGAAATGAGGACCTACCTGTTAGATCTAATTAATTCATATCCAATCAGGCATGCCCTTGCACTACATAATTGTTGGTAGATCTAAAGTTGGCTATACACTATACAATCTGATTGGACAATCTATGTACAATCCTCTGTAGCCCTCTTCTGGGGGGGGGGGGGGGTATGGGAAATGGTCCTCCCTAAGCAGGATGTTGCAATAAACCTGTAGAACCAGAAGCTTCTGCGGGAGTGGGATTGATAATAAAGTTGGCAGTGCCTCCACCCAGCACAGGGCCTCTGGGAATGGAGGGGAATCTCTTCTTGGGAAATTAACCATTTGACCTCTGGAAGATTTACCTTCATGACCAGGCCATTTTTTGCAATTAGGGAACTGCATTATTTTTCCCACAATCAGAGCTTTCTTTTGGTGGTATTTGATCACCTATGCATTTTTTTATTTTGCGCTTTAAACAAAACAAGAGCAAAAATGTTGGAAAAAAACACAATATTTTTTACTTTCTGCTATAAAACCTATCCAGAAAAAAAAAATAGAAAATTTGAAATTTCTTCATAAATTTAGGCCGATATTTATTCTGCTACATATTTTTGGTAAAATATAAAATCCAAATCCAATCAAATATTGATTGGTTTGTGCAAAAGTTATAGTGTCTATAAACTATGGAATATTTTGATGCTTTTTGAGGATCAGTGACACTAATACAGTGATCAGTGCTAAAAATATGCACTGTCACTGTACTAATGACACTGGCTGGGAAGGGGTTAACATCAGGGTCGGTTAAAGCGGTAGTAAACCGCTGGGTGTTTTTTTTTCCCAAACTCAAAGGCAATGTCATAATGTGCTAGTATGCATCACACACTAGCACATTATGTGAAACTTATCTGAAAACGAAGCCTTCCAGTAGTGCGCTGACACCACTGAAGGTGCTCCCATTTTCACCCGGTCTTCCTTCCGGGTTTGCCGGCGTTTACGACACAAGACTCAGAAGGAACGACCCAGGCGGCCGGTCCTTCAGAACGCATGCGCCGATGACGTCACCAGCTGCATCCACAGTAAATATCTCCTAAAGGTACACGTTTAGAAGATATTTACAGTACCTATAGGTTAGCCTATAATAAGGCTTTCCTATAGGTAGAATTCACGCATGGGAGTTTACTCCCACTTTAACTGTGTGCCTAGCCAGTGTTTTACTATACTGTGCAAGATGCTTTTTACTAGGGGGAAGAGATAGAATTTATTCCCTGCTTTGCAGAACGGCGACCTGCCTTGTTTACATACATACATACACAGTTCTGTCTCTCTGCCTAACGATCGGTGGGTACCGGAGGACATCGGGTACCAGGCACCTGACGATCGGCTTACGCTGTGTGTACTCACAGCAGAAGCGAGCCACAGGTGGCGCGCATGCGTGTCCCCTACCCAGAAGTGTCAGATCACGTACAGTGCCTTGAAAAAGTATTCATACCCCTTGAAATTTTCCACATTTTGTCATGTTACAACCAAAAACGTAAATGTATTTTATTGGGATTTTATGTGATAGATCAACACAAAGTGGCACATCATTTTGAAATGGAAGGAAAATGATAAATGGTTTTCAATTTTTTTTACAAATAAATATGTGCAAAGTGTGGGGTACATTTGTATTCAGCCCCCCTGAGTCAATACTTTGTAGAACCGCCTATCACTGCAATTACAGCTACAAGTCTTTTTGGGGATGTCTCTACCAGCTTTGCACATCTAGAGAGGGACATTTTTGCCCATTCTTCTTTGCAAAATATCTCAAGCTCTGTCAGATTGGATGGAGGGCGTCTGTAAACAGCAATTTTAATGTCTTGCCACAGATCTTCAATTGGATTTAGGTCTGGACTTTGACTGGGCCATTATAACACATGAATATGCTTTGATCTAAACCATTTCATTGTAGCTCTGTCTGTATGTTTAGTGTCATTGTCATGCTGGAAGGTGAACCTCCGCCCCAGTCTCAAGTCTTTTGCAAACTCTAACAGGTTTTGCCCTGTATTTGGCTCCATCTATCTTTCCATTAACTCTGGCCAGCTTCCCTGTCCCTGCTGAAGAAAAGCATCCCCACAACATGATGCTGCCACCACCATGTTTCACAGTGGGGATGGTGTGTTCAGGGTGATGTGCAGTGTTAGTTTTCTGCCACACAGCGTTTTGCTATTAGGCCAAAAAGTTTAATTTTGGTCTCATCTGACCAGAGCACCTTCTTCCACATGTTTGCTGTGTCCCCCACATGGCTTCTTGCAAACTGCAAACTGAACTTTTTGTGGCTCACTTTTAACAATAGCTTTCTTCTTACCACTCTTCCATAAAGGCCAGATTTGTAAAGTCACGACTAATAGTTGTCCTGTGGACAGATTCTCCCACCTGAGCTGTGGATCTCTGCAGCTCCTCCAGAGTTTCCATGGGCCCATTTGATGCTTTTCTGAATAATGTTCAGTTTAGGTGGACGGCCATTTCTTGTTAGGTTTGCAGTTGGTCCATACTCTTTGCATTTTTAGATGACAGAGCTCTGTGAGATGTTCAAAGCTTGGGATATTTTTTTATAACCAAACCCTGCTTTAAACTTCTCCACAACTTTATCCCTGACCTGTCTGGTGTGTTCCTTCCCGATGCTGTTTGTTCACTAAGGTTCTCTAAAAAACCTTTGAGGGCTTCACGGAACAGCTGTATTTATACTGAGATTAAATTACACACAGGTAGACTCGATTTACTAATTAGGTGACTTCTGAAGGCATTTGGTTCCACTAGATTTTAGTTAGAGGTATCAGAGTAAAGGGGGCTGAATACAAATACACGCCACACTTTTCACATATTTATTTGTAAAAAAAAAGTGAAAAACATTTATTATTTTCCTTCCTCTTTACAATTATGTGCCACTTTGTGTTGGTCTATCACATAAAATCCCCCAAAAATACATTTACGTTTTTGGTTGTAACATGAAAATGTGGAAAACTTTAAATTTTTTTCATTCAATATTTTACACAGTCCCTTTTAATTTTTAAAACTGACTTTATTGCCATCACAAGGGATGAACAACATCCCTTTTGATAGCATGGGCCATGACAGGTCCTCTTTTTGGAGAAATCTGGGGTCTATTAAACCCCATAACCCACCTCTGGCCCCCAAGTACAGTGCATCCGGAAAGTATTCACAGCGCTTCACTTTTTCCACATGTTATTATGTTACAGCCTTATTCCAAAATGGATTCAATTCATTATTTTCCTCAAAATTCTACAAACAATACCCCATAATGACAATGTGAAAGAAGTTTGTTTGAAATCACTGCAAATTTATTAAAAATAAATAACGAAAAAAAATCTAATGCACATAAGCATTCACAGCTTTTGCTCAATACTTTTGTTGAAGCACCTTTGGCACCAATTACAGCCTCCCATTTTCAGATCTCTCCAGAAATGTTCAATCAGGTTCAAATCTGGGCTCAGGCTGGGCCACTCAAGGATATTCACAGAGATGTCCCGTAGCCACTCCTTTGTTATCTTGGCAGTGTGCTTAAGGTCATTGCCCTGTTGGAAGGTGAACATTCGCCCTAGTCTGAGGTCCAGAGCAGGTTGTCTCTGTATCAAGGATGTCTCTGTACATTGCTGCATTCATCTTTCCCTCAATCCTGACTAGTCTCCCAGTTCTTGCCACTAAAAAACATCCCCACAGCATTATGCTGCCACCACCATGCTTCACTGTACATGACGCTTGCCATTCAGGCCAAAGAACTCAATCTTTCTTTCATCAGACTAGAGAATTTTGTTTTTCATGGTCTGAGAGTCCTTCAGGTGCCTTTTGGCAAACTCCAGGCGGACTGTCATGTGCCTTTTACTGAAGAGTGGCTTCCGTCTGGCCACTCTACCATACAGGCCTAATTGATGGAGTGCTGCAGAGATGGTTGTTCTTCTGGAAGGTTCTCATCTCTCCAAAGAGAAATGCTGGAGCTATGTCAGAGAGACCATCGGGTTCTTGGTCACCTCCCTGACTAAGACCCTTCTCCCCCGTTCGCTCAGTTTGGCTGGGCGGCCCGTTCTAGGAAGAATCCTGGTGGTTCCAAACTTCTTTCATTTATGGATGATGGAGGCCACTGTGCTCATTGGGATCTTCAATGCTGCAGACATTTTTCTGTATCCTTCCCCAGATCTGTGCCTGCATACAATCGTGTCTCTGAGGTCTACAGACATTTCCTTGGACTTCATGGTTTGGTTTGTGCTCTGACATGCACTGTTAAGTGTGGGACCTTATATAGACAGGTGTGTGCCTTTCCAAATCATGTCCAATCAACTCAAATTACCACAGGTGGACTCCAATCAAGTTGTAGAAACATCTCAAGATGATCCGTGGAAACAGGATGCACCTGAGCTCAATTTTGAGTGTCATGGCAAAGGCTGTAAATACGTATGTACATGGGGTTTTTTTGTTTTTTATTTTTAATAAATTTGCAAAAATTTCAAACAAACTTCTTTCCCGATGATGATTGCCTGGAGGCCAAAGCAGGAGAAATTAAGGCTGCATTCACACGTGATGTTGGGCGGAACTGCCGCCATTCCAAATAGCTGCAAAAGACGGGGCGCGTTTGCGATGCTTCTACTTCTTATGGAACCCCAATCATGTTGTAATATTGCCGCAATTGCGGCAAATCACAACACGCAAAAGAAGCTCATGTTCCTTTATGAGCGACAAGGGTTCCAGCGCAATTTACCACACGATTGGGGTGCCATCAGTGTTAATTTCGTCAACGAAAACATTTTCGTCAGTGGCTTTTTTACAGTGACGAAAACGAAACTAAAAGTACAGCACATTTTCGACAACTGACAAAAACTATGATGTAAATCAAATCCGTTTTCGTTATGGAATGAAAACGGGGCGTTAATGGCAAGGGGGGACGTTTACCCTCATGAAATACTGTATTTATCGCGTATAACACAGTGTGCGCGTGTTATACGCCGATATTTGTGTTTTACCAACAGGGGGCGGGGATCGGGCGGTAGGGTTGCCACCTTTTCTTCAAGTCAAACCTGAATACTTCAGCGTCGCACAGCAATTTTTTTTCATAGTATGCATAGATAAACTATGCATAGATGTTGTTATTAAATAAAATTTCAAACCATATGAAGTTGATCACAAGAGTCCCCCTTTACATCAGATTCCACACAGTTTCCCTTTTACATCCTGAACTTGCAGAGTTCCCTTTCACTGTAAAGGCCCGTACACACGGTCTGACTTTTTGCCAACAAACATCAAAATGAGCAAGTTTTCAAAAAAATCCAACCGTGTGTACGCTCTATCGGACAAACTTTTTCGGTTTTCATCAGACAAATGTTCGCTCTGCAAACGGACAAACTTTTCGGCAACAAAAGTCCAATGGTGCATAGTCCGACCGTGTGTACAGAAATCCATCGGACTTTTGTCCGAAGTACAAATACGCATGCCCAGAACCAATGTTAAAATCAACCAACAATAGCAGAAGTTGACCAAAGGGTGACGGTAAAGAGCAGAAAAACCACGTGATGTTGGGAAAGTTTTGGGAAAGTTTGCAGAAAAGTCAGAGCGTGTGTATGCTATGGGTGTGCCCGGCCAACTCGCTTTAGACAAAAATCCACGGAAAAGTTTGTTTGAAGTCCGACCATGTGTACGAGGCTTAAGGGGGGACTCTGTAGACTCTGATGTAAGGGATAACTCTGGGGACTCTAACATAAGGGCTGCTCTGATGTACGGAGAGGACTCTGATGTAAGGGGGAACACTGTGGCCTCTGGTGTAAAGGGGAGCTCTGATGAAAGGAGTGCTATGAGAACCCCTATTTACCTTTGTGTACTCACTTAGAGGTAGGAGAAAGAAGGGGGGAGACTTCAGTCACAGACAGGGATGGATGGTGAGCTCGTTCACCCCTTGGCAGTCAGCACCTCTCATCCAGATGTATCTGAGGCTGCTGGGCTTCAAATTTCCCGTCCCCACTTTCCTTCTGAGGTACAGCGCTGAGGATTGGAGTGTGGGTAGACAAAGAGGGGTGGGGGCCCGAGAAACAGGTGCAGATCGAGCCCTCTCTCCTTTCCCATCTGTGTGTGTTTGGGGAGGGATTGTTAGCGCTGACTTTGGGCAGTGTGAAAGAGAGTGTAACAGGCACTCTTGGCTTAGACAACTGCAGCCAGCAACCCTGCTGGGAAGCCATAGTCCAGTCTAAATAAGACAGTCTGAAACCCGGACGCATGATTCCAAATCCGAACTGTCCGGGTGAATCCCAAACAGGTGGCGACCCTATTGGGCGGTCCGCCCAGGTGGCACACATTGGGGGGGTGGTCACGCCGGCCATCCTGCATCTCCTGGCAATTGGACAGCACTGCCAGCAAAGTCTAAAATTAGGAAAAAATCACTGCCAGCCCTTTCTCCTACACTGCTCCTCCTTCTGTGTCACTCTCATTGTACATTGAAACTTCTAAATACCTCAATTGCTCCGTTTTTGTCAGCCGCTCTCCTCCTCCCGCTTCTCCTCTTCCTCCAAGTGTTGCTTTAGATTTTGATTTACAATGAGAGTGACACAGGAGGAGCTGTGTATGAGAAAGGGCTGGCAGTGATTTATTCTTAACTTTAGAGTACGCTGGCAGTGCTGTCCCAAGAGTCTGGGGTCTCCTGGGAGTGCAGGGGGGGCTTTGTATTGTGCAGAGGGTGGGGGCTGTGTGCTGTGTACTGTGGGGGGGCTGTGTATTGTGCAGAAGGTGGGGGGCTGTGTATTGTGCAGAGGGCTGTGTACTGTGCACATTCAATTTTAGTTGACTAAAATTATTTTATTTTACTAAAATGTACTGGAGATTTTAGTCTACTAAAATACGATGACTAAAATGGGACTAAAACTAAAATGGCATTTTAGTCAAAGACAATGACTAAAACTAAAACACCTGCAGAAGACTAAAATGGGACTAAAACTAAAATGCCATTTTAGTATTAAGACTAAAACTAAATAGAAATTTGCTGGCAAAATGAACACTGGGAGCCATTATAAGAAATGGCATCGCAACCGTGACCCACGCTTTGCAGCCATTTAAAATCGTAGGGGGGAATCGTGGTGATTCCGCCCATGATCATGTGTGAATGCAACCTTATTGTCTCCTGCTTTGGCCTCCAGGCAATCATCATGGGGAGGATGGTAATCCTTTTGGCTGCCAAAAGCTCATAGGTTTTGGATAACCAATAGGATTGTCGTCCTCGCCAAGATGGCTGCCTTGAGCCCATTGCAGGAGACAATTAGTTTACATTGGGCCAGCCAGCTTGAAAAAATGTCATAGTGCCACCTTCAGGTTGGTGCATATACTACAGCCTTCACCAACCTATAAGTGGGCCGCCTCTTGGGAGGAGTTATGCAAATATAAAAATATTAAAATACCTTGATGTGTATATGGCAGTCTGGAGGAGTGGGCATTTCTTGGCAGGCTGTATTTGCCTAGGTCAGAGGCGGCTCTCTAATTAGGCAAAAAATGCGGCCACCTAGGGCCTCATGCTTCCAGGGGCCTCGCGGCCGCCTAATTTGCCTGATGTGTGCGGGCCGGACTGGTAAAGGATCACCGTCTTTACACTCAGTGCTGCCTGCTACTGCAGACGAAGTGTAGAGGAGGTGGAGGTGGAGCTGCTGGCCGCTGCTGAACCCGCCAGGAGGTAGGGGTGGACTGGGCAGGGAGGTCTCTGATGCCTCGTAAAGATACCGCTTGCTCCGCTGCAGACAGGCGTGACTTACACCCGCTGGCCGCCGCTACACTGTTATATCTGCAGCAGAGCGGTGTGGGTATGCAGTCACTTCCCTGTATGGCGGATCGAGCTTCCTCCTAGTCCTGCCCGCCTGGCGTGATGTCATTCACAGGCCGGTGTTCTGCTGAGAAAGGTCCCTCAGGCGCATCGCTCTGCAGTACGGAGTACAATGGAGCCGCCGAAAATCGCAAAAGATGAACAGATGTGAATCAGCTGTACACGGTGCCTGCGCAATGAGCACGACATTGTGCCACACGCTGTGGCACGCTCCCGATGCTCGTGCAACTCTGCAAGGGGCGGGTGTATTATTGTTATATCGTGTAGGGGGCGGATGGCTACAGAAGAGGCCGAATTTAATTTGATGGGCAGAGCTGATAAGTTGGGGGTGGTTTTATCAATAAACTACACGTCTTTGCGGGGCGTGTTTAAACAAATGAAGGGCGGGTTTTGCAATGTTGATGGGCGGGTTTGCAGGACCTATTTAATTAACTAACACAATGAGGCGGATGTGTTATTGAGAAGCGTGTAAGGGGCGGATGGCTACAGAAGAGGCCGTATTTTAAATTGATTGACAGAGATGCCCCCCGCCCCTTACACGATATAACAGTAATACACCCCCCCCCCCTTGCAGAGTTGCATGAGATTCACAGCTGTTCATTTTCGGCGGCTCCGTTGTGCTCCGTACTGCGCAAGCGCTGCACCTGCGCAGTAGAGGGCGGGCATTATCCGCCGGGGGACCTTTCTCAGCAGGACACCAGAAGGTGGGATGAAAGAGCAGAGGAGAGTGCTGCTGCTGCCAAGACCTGCGAGGAGCAAGAGGAGCCCGTGCAACAGTGCAAGTAAGTTTGCAGAGACTAAAAACGAATGCTGCGTACACACAACCGTTTTTCATGATGAGAAAAATGCCATTTTTAAAAATGGTTGTGAAAAACGGTGGTGTGTATGCTCCAGAGCATTTTTCTCTACGAGAAAAATGGGCGAAAAAAAATTAGAACCTGCTCTATTTTTTCTCGTCGTTTTTCACGTCGTTCTTTTTAACGTGTGTATGCTTTTACAAGAGGAAAAAAAATGCGCATGCTCAGAATCAAGAATGAGACGGGAGCGCTCGTTCTGGTAAAACTAGCGTTCATAATGGAGATAGCACATTCGTCACGCTGTAACGGACTGAAGAGCACGAACACTGAAAAGCACAAATCGTCTCTCACCAAACTTTATTAACACGAGGATCAGCAAAAGCGTCCCAAAGGGTGGCACCATTCGAATGGAACTTCCCCTTTATAGTGCCGTTGTATGTGTTGTACGTCACCGCGCTTTGCTCGAGCATTTTTTTTTCACGAACGTGTGTATGCAAGGCAGGCTTGAGAGGAAACACGAAAAATCACGTCGAGAAAAATGACATTTTTTTCCATGACATGAATAACGGTCGTGTGTACGCGGCATAAGGCACTGTTGTATCACAGTGGCTTAGCTGTGTTAACTGCCTGAAGTTATTACTTCTTGGGGGGGATTAATTAACGATGGTATTTGTAATATTCAGCATGGAGGGGCTTAATGTACTGCCACTGGTGCATTGGTGACCAGTGGCAGTTAATTAACCCATTTGTGCTGCATTAGTGACACCAGTGTCAGTGTTTATTACCCCTAGCAGCATGAAAGGGTTCATAAACACTGACACTGGTGCCACTAATGCAGCACAAAGAGATTAATTAACTGCCACTGATCACCAATGCATCAGTGGCCAGTGGTGTATTTGATACTGCCCATCTCCATATACTACGCATCCCTCTCATCTACATACCACCCACCCACATACACTCCGCACCCCTCTCATGTACATACCACCCACCCCCATACACTCCACACCCCTCTCATGTACATACTACCCACCCCCATACACTCCGCACCCCTCTCATCTACATACCACCCACCCCCATACACTCTGCACCCCTCTCATGTACATACTACCCACCCCCATACACTCCGCACCCCTCTCATGTACATACTACCCACCCACATACACTCCGCACCCCTCTCATGTACATACCACCCACCCCCATACACTCCACACCCCTCTCATGTACATACCACCCACCCCCATACACTCCACACCCCTCTCATCTACATACCACCCACCCCCATACACTCCACAACTCTCTCATGTACATACCACCCACCCCCATACACTCCGCACCCCTCTCATGTACCTACCACCCACCCCCATACACTCCACAACTCTCTCATGTACATACTACCCACCCCCATACACTCCGCAACTCTCTCATGTACATACTACCCACCCCCATACACTCTGCACCCCTCTCATGTACATACCACCCACCCCCATACACTCCACACCCCTCTCATGTACATACCACCCACCCCCATACACTCCACAACTCTCTCATGTACATACCACCCACCCCCATACACTCCGCAACTCTCTCATGTACATATCACCCACCACATACACTCCGCACCCCTCTCATGTACATGCCATCCACCGCCATACACTCCGCACCCCTCTCATGTACATACTACCCACCCCCATACACTCCGCACCCCTCTCATGTACATATCATCCACCACATACACTCCGCACCCCTCTCATGTACATATCACCCACCACATACACTCCACACCCCTCTCATGTACATACCACCCACCTCCATACACTCCGCACCCCTCTCATGTACATACTATCCACGGCCATACACTCCGCACCCCTCTCCTGTTAATTATTAAACTAAAGCATAGTAAACACAGTGCTTCAGTTATAAATTAACACCGTGAGTGATCAGTAACGATCACTCACTGTGTTCTTTTAGAAAAGGTAGGGGCTGGTAAATGACATTTACCAGCCCCTGTCCCAGCCTCCATCGCTTGAATTATTTTTCCCATTATGGGCGTGAGTGGGTCCTCATGTCTAAGTTTTTGCCTAAGGCCTCACAAAGCCTAGAGCTGCCTCTGGCCTAGGTAACGCCCACATGTGATGCGGAGCATTAATGTTTGAAAAAAATGAAATCCAATGAATGAAAGGGGCAGGTCAGGGACAGTCAGGCTGAGGAGGAAAGCGTTAGATGATGCTGAAAGTCTTTCAGCCAGGAAATGGGATGGGGCCTACCTGACTTGCTTCTAATGCATATGGTGAGAAGCTCACAGTGTGCAGTGAAATCAGGGTAAGCCATTTCATTCCAGGGGAGGAGCTGTGCAAGACTGAAGGGGAGGCCGAAGTTGGTATTTAATGCTAGGTGGGTCTATATATGATGCAAGTTCTGGACTACTTAGCTCAGCAGTTATATAACAGAGAAGTCTAATCCCCTCCATATTAGAGGTGTTGGATGGAGGAAACTCCCAGGCTTCTGCACTTATTGAGGTTTCCAGTCTTATTGCCTTTTTTCTTTTTCACATAAATTCACACAATAAATCATGGCAAGTCCTGGCAACCGTCTCATGTGAATTGTGCAGAAATGTCAACCGACCCAACCACATTTACCACATTCTGCCCGCCAAGGTTTCCATCAGCTGTATATGTTTTGCTTTTTCTGACATTTCGAGGCTGATGTGCAGGATGTTCTGATCAGACCGTATCATACAAAGATTTCAATCTGACCTCCGGCCTTCCCTTCAGTCTTGCACAGTTGTACCGGCTCCTCTCTTGGACTGAAATGGCTTCTTCTGATATCACTGCACACTGAGAGCTTCTCACAATGTGCATTAGAAGCTGCTGTAAGTCAGACAGTGCCCACTTTATTTTCAGGCTGGATGACGTTCATCATCTAGCCCTTTTCCTCACCCGTCTGACGTCCCTGGCCCACCTCTTTCACTCACCGGATTTCAGTTCTTTCAATAATTGGAGGCTCAGCATCACCTGTGGGCGTAGCCTAGGGTGGTCTCTATGCAAATACTGCCTGACTAGTGTAGCACCCTGCTCCTGATGATCAGGCACTATATTTAAATCTAGTGGGTATCTGAGCCGCTTACTGGCTCAGATCTGATTATGAAGGCTAAATTGGCCTCTGTTTCGGCTGTGGCTGTGTTGGGAGGACTTCCCACTGTTCGCCAGTAGGTGGCGTTACCACCACAGGCCAGTGTTGGAACACAACCAAGCCAGAGCGGATTGGGTGTCCTTCCCCGGGAACAGTTCAGTGGGAGTGGTCTCCCCGCTGGGCATGCTGGGGAAGGGTACTTAAGGAGCAGACGCCATTGTTCTGGGCTCGTCTGCCATGTGACCCTCCTGGCCCAAGGTGTGTGTTACTGCTTGTCTCGCTGGCCCGAGGCTGTGCACCTACAAGGTAGGCCCAGATGTCCTGTCTGGGGCCTACGGCTCGGGGGTGGTCCTGTGCTGTCTGTCCTGAGGGAGGAAGCCACTCAATGGAGGAACCAGGGGAGGACCCATCTTGGAGAGAACCCAGCGGAAGGCTGGTATCTCGGGAGGAGGCCTGGTGACTTTATTGGAGGATGCACCCTAGCCAAATACTACCCTGCAGTATCGCCGGTCCGGCTTAAAGGCTCTCGTACTGCTCGGCTGAATACTTGCTAAGTCCTTTGGCGGAGGACCAAGTTACAATTTGTCCACATCGCCCAATCCTGTGGCAGAGGATTGTCTACCTATTTTACTTTCATCAAGTCTGTGGCAGAGACTTTGGGTCCGTGCTCCACCCCGGCTGCTAGGCCGGTGAGAGAGGTCTATCCGGGTGAGCAATTTCCACTCGAAGGAAAGGGGTATGTGTACTTTGTTTAGTGTCGTTTTAAAACCTAAAAGTTCCTCAGTGGTCTGCATCATGTGCCTGAACTTCCACTAACACTCCGTCCTTTTTTTCCTGCAAGTTGGTGTGAAATAAAAGCAAAGAAAAGGATTTACAACTTGTGTGGACATTGAAGTTTCTCCTGAAGTGTATAGACTCTCATCCCCTAGACAATGAATGGTGGGGTAACGTGCAAGGCCCAGAATCTAAACCAGCAGCTCCTATGGGGGTAGTGCTACACTAGGAATGCCCACTCCTCTAGATTGACATCCACCTATCAAGACATTTTAAAATGTATATACAATAACTCCTCCCAAAAGCCAGCCCACTGCTTGCATCAGAACAAAGGAATCTCGAGAGGAGAACTGGGGCAGGGTGCTGTGATGTTTTCTAATAATCCGTGCCCCCCCCCCCCCCCACACTGATGGGAGAGGAGAAAAGGCTTGATCTGCTCCTCTTCCTCCCACCCCTACCCCTGTCTGCCCACACTCCAATTTCTGTCACTGTGCCTCAGAAAATGAAAGTGGGGGCGGGAAATTTGAAGCCTAGCAGTCGCAAATACATCTGGATGAGAGGTGCTGACTACCAAGGGGTGAGTGAGCTCACCATCCATCCCTGTCTGTGACTGAAGTCTCCCCCTTCCCCATCCTGCCTGAGTGAGTACACCAAGGTAAATCAGGGCTTTCAGAGCACCCCTTACATCGGAGGTCCCCTTTACAACAGAGGCCGCAGTGTTCCCCCTTACATCGGGGTTCCAAGAGCATCCCTTATGTCAGAGTCCCCAGAGTTCTCCCTTACATCAGAGTCTGCAGAGTCCCCCCTTATAGTGTAACGGAACTCTGCAAATTCAGATATAAAAGGGGAACTCTGTGGACTCTGATGTAAAGGGTGACTCTTGTGATTAACTTTATATGATTAGAAATGTTATTTAATCGTAAAATATATGTATAGTTTATACTATAAAAAAAATTGCTGTGCTCCGCTAAAGTGTTCGGGTTTGACTTGAAGAAAAGGTGGCAACCCTACGCTCCCACCAGCCATGACTTGCTGCATTGCATAGAGAAGCACAGAGACCCAGCGATGATGGGTTCAAAATAGGGCAAGTAATGAAAATGGAACGATTCTATTTAAAAATTTCATTATCATGTTGATGAGGGGGGAAATGAGTAACCAGAGAAGGCAGAATATAAACAGATCTACCCATCAAGGTATTTTAATATTTGCATAACTCCTCCCAAGAGGCAGCCCATTTATAAGTTGGTGGAGACTGCTTCCTCGGCTTCTCTTCCCGGCCAACCTGATCCACCTCCTGTCCTGATTGGCTGGGGGGAAAAGCTGGAAGGCAATAGCGAATATTGATTCGCTAGTGTCACACGTGGGTGGGTTCCTGCGCCCTGAGCCCAAGCTTTTTCAAGCCAATTAGAGCCTCAGACTCTAATCACATGGCTTGAAAAAAAAAAAACTCATAGAACCCTATGAGTCCGGCGCCCTGCATGCAAACTAGGGGGGCCCCCTATGGACCAGCTTAGCGTTTCCTAGTATCAACAATTTTTCTCCACCAAGTGTCTGCAGAAAATTCTAAGGATCTTCAACATAATGAACCACAATACTATCAACGAACAACTGTTACTATTACTTTATATTATTCTAGTATAAAGGATTTTTCTTTATGTTATTTTATTTTATTTCTGTTTTAATTTTTTGTTCTTTTTCTTTTTTTATATTTTATTGTAGATCTTCTATTTGGAATAATTGATTATATTAACAGTTAACCCCCCCCCCCCCCCCAAAATGTCATTAGCATGTTAATGAGTGGCATGAAGGAACCAATGAAGTCAGATACAGTGGTGGCTGGTGCTCAATATTTTGGGGGGGTGGGTGGGGTTAAACTAACCCCACCCCCTCTCCCCGGGAGACAGACGGGTTGGCAGAGATCCCCCCACCCGCGGGAGCCGGACGGGAAGATGGCAATCAGAGTCCTCCTTACCTTAGGAGGCAGGGGGAAGGAAGAGCCGGGGGCCGAACAGATGTGAAAGCAGTGCAGAGGAGGTGACGTTTCCCAGAGAAGAGTCCGGTCTCCATCTCACCTCCTTCCTTTACCGCCATGGACAGAGGGGCCCCGATCACACCAGGATCACACCCACTTCCCTGTCCCGTTTCCTGGACGGAGACTTCTGGGTGATGAAGAATGAGCTGCAGAGGCAGATAGTGGAGAACCCCCTCTTCCAGCAAAGGTACGGAGAGGGCTAGGGCTGCAATGCTTCTCGTCCTTGCCATACAGGATGTGGGTCCTGAGACTTCCTGGCCAATCGGGTCTCAGGGTCCCCTTCCTGATTGACCGGGAGGAGAATCTGGAAGACAAAAGCGATTATTCATTTTCTATTGTCACACAACTGGGTGGGCTCAGGGCGCAGTGCTCTGCGCCCCGAGCCCACCCTTTTTTTCAACCAATTAGAGCCTCAGGCTCTAATCCTGTGCTTAAAAAAAAAAACCCCATTGGAATCCATGCGTCCGGCACCCTGCATGTAGATTAGGGGCTGGGCGCATGGATTAGGAGGGCGGCGCCCCTGTGCCCTACATGGACGGGTCGCCACTGATCAGATATATAAACAGGCCGACAAAAAACATATATTGTGGGGTATAAGTCTTTAGATGAGGTGGCTTCAATGATTTTAATTTTTCAGACCTTCTTTCCATTATTTTTGCCTGGTGATCCTGCCAATTACACACTTCCCATGCTAGAGTGACAACACTCACTCACTGTACTGTATCTATGGAGGAGCAGCATTGTCACAGTTAGCTGCTCCCCTGATTTGGACTACAAATGCCTCCCCTTCTCCTCATCTCCCCTACATAGGGGGGGGGGGATTGTGTATTCTTCAGAAAATAGCTGGGAAGGCTGATAACTTTGTCTAAGATTTCAGTTCAGGTCACAGGAAGTGTCCAGGACACTAGATTTCTGGCAGGATCAACAGATATTTCTGTACTTGCAAAAAAAATGTTCTTAACCTAAAACACAAATTTTAGTAGCAAGTCTTTAAATAAGACAGACAGGGGGCAGTGGATTTGCTCATAGGTTGCAGAAAACACCCAATTGCGCTGCCAAGCCATGGTGGAAATCTCATGATAAGGGGCTCTTCCCTTTTCTCCATGGAGAAGGGAAGTATCGGCACTGTAATGTATGACAGATCTGCAATAAGAGTTGCTGCTGTGATTTCTGTTATCTGTCAATATTTTACAATCCTCAGTCTGTCACACTGATTACTGTTTTTGAGAACCCTCTGGCTGTCCCATCTTTCTGCACTGAGTGTGAAGATCGTACTTACACAGTTGCTAGGTTGGTGCCATTGAATGCTAATTTGTTCAGCTCGGTGAATCCGTTGTTGTAGAGTTTTCTGAAATAGAAGAAAGATTAGGATAAGGGCCATCATCACGATGCATGGTGCTCTGGGCAAAATGTCAGTGTGGGCTGTCCCTTCCCACATTCCACCAATGTAAGCAGTATTCTTCCCACTGACTTCCACTGTAAAGAGCATTCTTCACGTTGACCACCAATGTAGGGGAAATTCCTCCCACTTACCACCAATGTAAGGAACGTTCTTGATACTGATCACCAATGTAAGGAGCATTCTTCCCATTGACTACCAGTGTTAGGAGCGATCTTCCCATTGACCACCAATGTACGAAGCATTCTTCCCTCTGATCACCAATGTAAGGAGCATTCTTTCCACTGATCACCAATGTAAGGAACATTCTTCCCATTGACTACCAGTGTTAGGAGCGATCTTCCCACTGATCACCAATGTAAGGAGCATTCTTCCCTCTGATCACCAATGTAAGGAGCATTCTTTCCACTGATCACCAATGTAAGGAACATTCTTCCCTCTGATCATTAATGTAAGGAGAATTCTTCCCACTGATGATTGGCCAGTCTTGTTGGTTGGAGGCTAGACAGTGGAGACCTTGAGTGGAGAGTGAAGAAGTTTTGCTTTTGACTGATGGGTTGCATTTTAGGTTCTTTTTTGGGTCTTTTTCCTTGCAGCTTTTTAACACCTTTTTCTGGCACTTTTTAAACATCCTTTTTTTTTCTTTCTTTTTTTCCTTCAGCCTACTAATTAAGGGGAGTGGTTAATTGGTCACAGGTGCTTGAGGCCTATATAAATTTCTGTAGAGCTCATTTTGAGCCTGCTCATCTTGAGTTTGCTGGAACTCTGTCCAAGTGGAACTGGACTAAGTAGCTGGTTAAAATCAAGAGTTTAAAACGGGGGTCATAGTAGCTGTGTAGTGTGAGTACCTGAGTGTTGTCTGAGTAGTGTGTGTGGATCGTTAGTACTTGTGTATTGTGGGTGCACGCTGGTCTGCGAGTGCACGTAGGTCCGCTGGTCTGCAAGTGCACGTAGGTCTGCGAGTACCTGTGTATTGTCTTGTTGAGTACCTGTCTATTGTCTTGTTGAGTAGTTGTGTCAGGAAGCTAGTTGTTAGGTAATTTGGACAAAGTATAATCTCTAATCATCATTAAATTAATAGGTACGATGCCCGGCGGGTGTGGTGAGGCGACTCGGTGTACATCTTGCAGCATGTATGCGTTCCTTGATCATCTGATTGAGGGCTATTACTGCTGTGCAAAATGTAAGAACATTGTTTCCCTGGAAGCCCAGGTTCTGAATCTGGGGAAGCAACTGTCAGCACTAGGAAGACCCTCCACACTAAAGGAGAGCCGGAAACGTACCCGGCAGGTGATGGCAGGGGCCAGCACAGAGGTGGGTGGAGACAAAGAGGTGCAGGCACTAGAAAATAGTAGATGGGTGACAGTCAGGAAGGGTAGAGGGGGAAGTGCCAGGGAGGCCGATCCAGGGCTGGAGCATCCCAATAAGTATGCTCCATTGAGTGACATTGGTGAAACCAGTCAGGGACCAGCACTGCTGGAGCTGAGGGACTCTCCTAGCTGCCGGGGGAAGAACTCCTCCAGTGAGAGTGGGGGGGAAGCAAAGGGAAAGGAAAGACAGATTCTGGTGGTAGGCGATTCAATTCTTAGAAGGACAGAGAGGGCAATCTGTAACAAAGACCTGAAGCGCCGAACTGTATGTTGTACCGGGCGCTCGGGTTCGACAGATCACGGATCTGGTGGACAGATTACTGGGAGGGGCTGGGGAAGACCCAGCTGTCACGGTGCACGTTGGCACCAATGACAAAGTCAGAGGCAGATGGAGTGTCTAAAGAACGATTTTAGGGACTTGGGAGCTAAATTGAGGAAAAGGACCTCCAAGGTAGTATTCTCAGGAATACTACCGGTACATCGAGCCACACCAGAAAGGCAGAGGGAGATTAGGGAAGTGAACAATTGGCTGAAGAGCTGGTGTAGTAAGGAGGGGTTTGGGTTCCAGGAGGACTGGGCGGACTTCTCAGTCAATAATCAGTACTATAGAAGGGACGGACTGCACCTAAATGAGGAGGGTGCAGATCAGCTGGGAATAAGGATGGCCAAAAAGTTAGAGGGGTTTTTAAACTAGGCGACGGGGTGGAGGGTCCAGAGATAGAGAGAGTCAGCGTGGAACATATTCCAGAGGGTAGTATTAGGGGCATTAGTGGTAGGGTAACCAAAGCACATAAACCCAAGGTAAGTATAGTAGCAAGTCCTAGTTGCAATCTCGGAACACCCAAGAGGATAGTATGTGACCGGTCAAAATATATTAATGCATTAAAGTGTTTGTTCACCAATGCCAGAAGTCTGCCAAGAAAAATAGGTGAGTTGGAAGCTCTGGTGCACGAGGAGAGCTATGATGTGATCGGTATTGCTGAAACTTGGCTTCATTCCTCACATGACTGGGCTATTAATATTCCTGGCTATGCACTCTTTCGGAAAGACAGGGTAAAAAGGAAAGGTGGAGGGGTCTGTCTCTATGTGAGAAGTGATCTCAAAGCGAGTGTGAAAGAGGACCTGGTGGATGGAGAGTGGGTTGAGTCTGAAGCATTGTGGGTGGAACTGCATACAGATGTGCGCAGTTCAAAGTTAATCATTGCAGTTTGTTATAGATCACCCAATGTTAATGAGGAGGGGGGGGGAGGGGGAGACTCAGCTCCTTGCACAGATGGAAAGGGCTGCAAGGGCTGGGATGGTGACATTGGTGTGCGCAGCCTATTGCATTAGGGTGTGCACCCCAAAGCTCAAACACACACTACCGATCACTCACCATGTTCATTCAGAAAGGGAAGGGACTGATAAATACATATTTACCAGCCCCTTGCCTCACTCATCCTAAAACATCCCTGCAGCAACAGCCGGCAGGAGATGAGAGGAAGGAAGCCAGTAGTGCTGCAGAGGGAAGGAGGGAGGAGCCAGGGCAGTAGGGGGAATCTGTGCTGCACAGGGTGATTAGGGTGTGCCTGGGCACAACCCCTATGGACGGTGATAATAATGGGGGATTTTAACTACCCAGAAATTGACTGGAGTAATGGCACTGCTGGGACAGTTAAAGGGCAAAAATTTATAAACCTATTGCAGGACAATTTTATGGTCCAGTTTATTAAGGTTCCAACTAGGAATGATGCTCTGTTGGACCTGGTAATCTCAAAAGGCACATCAAGAGCGTATTACTAATGTTCAGATAAAGGAACACCTGGGTAGCAGTGACCATATCATGATTTCATTTGATGTTAGCTGTAAGCAAAAATCACATACGGGAAAGATAAAAACACTTAATTTCAAAAGAGCAAATTTTCCAAGGATGAGCGCTGCTCTCCAGGACTTAGACTGGGAGGGAATATTGGCATCAATGGGCACAGAACAGAAATTGGAATTCTTCAAAAAGACTGCTTGTGAACTCACTGCAAAGTATATTCCCATGGGCAATAAGTTTAAAAGGCTAAAAATCAAACCTATGTGGCTCACGGCCAAAGTTAAAAAAGCTATAAACTATAAGAAAAGAGCTTTTAAAAAATATAAAAATGAGGGAACACTAGTGTCATTTAAATGTTACAAAGAATATAACAGGATATGTAAAAAGGAAATCAAGGATGCAAAAATTCAAAATGAACGAGAGATTGCAAAGGATAGTAGGACAAACCCCAAAAAATTCTTCAAATATATTAATAGTAAAAAGGTCAAGTCTGAGCATGTAGGCCCTTTACAAAATAATCTAGAGTGGGTGACTGGGGACAAAGAGAAGGCTAATTTATTAAATACTTTCTTCAGTTCTGTGTATACAAAGGAGCATGGGGGAGCTCATGTCCAAAATGGGGGGTGGTAGTGACACAGCCCCAAATCCACAATGGCTCAAAAGTGATAGGGTCCAGAAATATTTAGACAGAATAAAGGTGGATAAAGCACCTGGACCAGATGGCATACACCCACGGATCCTAAAAGAATTGAGCTCTGTAATTTCAAAGCTATTGTATCTAATTTTTAGGGACTCATTAATGACAGGAATAGTACCACTGGATTGGTGCAGGGCCAATGTGGTGCCTATATTTAAAAAGGGAACAAAGTCTTTACCAAGTAACTATAGACCTGTTAGTTTAACTTCTATAGTTGGGAAGATACTGGAGAGATTAATAAAAGACCACATAGATGAGTTCTTGCTGGAAAAAAATATTTTAAGCAACAGACAGCATGGATTCATGAAAGACAGAGGTTGTCAGACAAACCTGATTTATTTTTATGAAGAGGTAAGTAAGACCTTGGACAGAGGCGTGGCAGTGGACGTGGTATATTTGGATTTTGCAAAAGCGTTTGATACAGTTCCCCACACACGGCTCATGTGTAAGGTAAAGTCTACAGGATTGGAAATATCAGTTTGTAAATGGATAGAAAACTGGCTAAAAGACAGAATTCAGAGAGTAGTGGTTAATGATTCTTACTCTGAATGGTCCAAGGTTATCAGTGGTGTACCCCAAGGTTCAGTGCTGGGACCCTTACTTTTTAATATCTTTATAAATGATATTGGGTCTGAGATCAAAAGTAACATTTCTGTCTTTGCAGATGACACCAAGCTATGCAGTGGAATAACGTCCTTACAGGATGTCGCCAATTTACAAGACGACCTCAATGCTCTGTCTAATTGGGCGACTATGTGGCAGATGAGGTTTAATGTTGATAAATGTAAAGTTATGCACTTGGGGGCTAAGAATATGAATGCATCATACATACTAGGGGGAGTACAACTGGGGGGATCCGTAGTGGAGAAGGATCTGGGGGTTTTGGTAGATCATAAGCTCAATAATAACATGCAATGCCAAGCTGCGGTTTCCAAAGCGAGCAAAGTCCTTTCTTGTATTAAGAGAGGTATGGTCTCCAGAGAGAGAGATATAATTTTGCCCCTGTACAAATCATTAGTAAGACCTCATCTGGAATATGCAGTTCAGTTTTGGGCCCCAGTTCTCAAAAAGGATATTGGGGAACTGGAGAAAGTGCAGAGAAGGGCAACCAAACTGATAAGAGGCATGGAGGAGGAAAGATTAGAGGAACTGAATTTATTCACTCTTGAGAAGAGGAGATTAAGGGGGGATATGATCAACATGTACAAATATATAAGGGGTCAATATTGTGAACTTGGTGTTGAGTTATTCACTTTACGGTCAACACAAAGGACAAGGGGGCACTCTTTGCGTCTAGAGGAAAAGAGATTTCACCTCCAAATACGGAAAGGTTTCTTCACAGTAAGAGCTGTGAAAATGTGGAATAGACTCCCTGCAGAGGTGGTTCTGGCCAGCTCAGTAGATTGCTTTAAGAAAGGTCTGGATTCTTTCTTAAATGTACATAACTGGGTACTAACATTTATAGGTAAAGTTGATCCGGGGAATATCCGATTGCCTCTCGGGGGATCAGGAAGGAATTTTTTCCCCTGCTGTAGCAAATTGGATCATGCTCTGCTGGGGTTTTTCGCGTTTCTCTGGATCAACTGTGGGTATAGAATTAGGTATATGGGATTGTATGATATTATTTAATTTTTTTATGGTTGAACTGGATGGACTTGTGTCTTTTTTCAACCTGACTAACTATGTAACTATGATCACCAAAGTAAGGAGCATTCTTTACACTGACCACCAATGTAAGGAGCGTTCTTCCTATTGACCACCAATGTAAGGAACATTATTTCCACTGATCACCAATGTAATGAGAATTCTTTCCACTGACCACCAATGTAAGGTGATTCTTCCCAAAGACCACAAATGTAAGGAGAATTCTTCCCATTGACCGTCAATGTAAACAGTATTTTTCCCATTGACCGCCAATGTAAGGAGTATTCTTCCCACTGACCACCAATGTAAGGAACATTCTTCACTTGACCACCAATGAAAGGAGCATTCTTCCCATTGACCACCAATGTAAGGAGAGTTCTTTCCATTGACCACCAATGTAAGGAGAATTCTTCCCACTGATCACTAGGGATGAGCTTCGTGTTCGAGTCGAACATACGTTCGACTCGAACATCGGCTGTTCGATCGTTCGACGAAGATCGAACGATTTGGGCCGTTCGCGCCAAATTCGAGTGACGCGAACGGCCCACAATGCACTACGCCATCGCAGTGTCATCCAGGCGCTGTGATTGGCCAAGCATGCACTGTGACCCCGCATGCTTGGCCAATCACAGCGCCGGCAGCGAGGAGAGCAATGATTGGCCACAGGCAGGATGCCTGTGGCCAATTATTGCTGAGGGTGTTTAGTACACGCCCCACACTATAAAAGGCCGCCAGCACGGCGGCCTAGTGTAGTGTGTTCCGGAGCAGGGAAAGACAAGCATAGGCAGGGACAGTGACATTTCTTTCTTTCTTGCTTAACCTGGATTCCTTTAGTTTAGGGAAAGAGAAGGATAGGTAGGGAGAGTGTCAGTGTGTTTTACTGTGCGAGTCCTTGTTTCTAGGGACAAAGAAGGAAAGTGAGGGGATTTCTCCTTGTGCTATAGTGTGCTTTAAAAAAACATTTTTTCTAGGGACAGAAAACTGTAGGTAGGGAGAGTGTCAGTTTCTTTCACTGTGCCAGTCCTTGTTTCTAGGGACAAAGAAGGAAAGTGAGGGGATTTCTCCTTGTGCTATAGTGTGCTTTAAAAAAACATTTTTTCTAGGGACAGAAAACTGTAGGTAGGGAGAGTGTCAGTTTCTTTCACTGTGCCAGTCCTTGTTTCTAGGGACAAAGAAGGAAAGTGAGGGGATTTCTCCTTGTGCTATAGTGTGCTTTAAAAAAACATTTTTTCTAGGGACAGAAAACTGTAGGTAGGGAGAGTGTCAGTTTCTTTCACTGTGCCAGTCCTTGTTTCTAGGGACAAAGAAGGAAAGTGAGGGGATTTCTCCTTGTGCTATAGTGTGCTTTAAAAAAACATTTTTTCTAGGGACAGAAAACTGTAGGTAGGGAGAGTGTCAGTTTCTTTCACTGTGCCAGTCCTTGTTTCTAGGGACAAAGAAGGAAAGTGAGGGGATTTCTCCTTGTGCTATAGTGTGCTTTAAAAAAACATTTTTTCTAGGGACAGAAAACTGTAGGTAGGGAGAGTGTCAGTTTCTTTCACTGTGCCAGTCCTTGTTTCTAGGGACAAAGAAGGAAAGTGAGGGGATTTCTCCTTGTGCTATAGTGTGCTTTAAAAAAACATTTTTTCTAGGGACAGAAAACTGTAGGTAGGGAGAGTGTCAGTTTATTTCACTGTGCCAGTCCTTGTTTCTAGGGACAAATAAGGAAAGTGAGGGGATTTCTCCTTGTGCTATAGTGTGCTTTAAAAAAACATTTTTTCTAGGGACAGAAAACTGTAGGTAGGGAGAGTGTCAGTTTCTTTCACTGTGCCAGTCCTTGTTTCTAGGGACAAAGAAGGAAAGTGAGGGGATTTCTCCTTGTGCTATAGTGTGCTTTAAAAAAACATTTTTTCTAGGGACAGAAAACTGTAGGTAGGGAGAGTGTCAGTTTCTTTCACTGTGCCAGTCCTTGTTTCTAGGGACAAAGAAGGAAAGTGAGGGGATTTCTCCTTGTGCTATAGTGTGCTTTAAAAAAACATTTTTTCTAGGGACAGAAAACTGTAGGTAGGGAGAGTGTCAGTTTCTTTCACTGTGCCAGTCCTTGTTTCTAGGGACAAAGAAGGAAAGTGAGGGGATTTCTCCTTGTGCTATAGTGTGCTTTAAAAAAACATTTTTTCTAGGGACAGAAAACTGTAGGTAGGGAGAGTGTCAGTTTCTTTCACTGTGCCAGTCCTTGTTTCTAGGGACAAAGAAGGAAAGTGAGGGGATTTCTCCTTGTGCTATAGTGTGCTTTAAAAAAAACATTTTTTCTAGGGACAGAAAACTGTAGGTAGGGAGAGTGTCAGTTTCTTTCACTGTGCCAGTCCTTGTTTCTAGGGACAAAGAAGGAAAGTGAGGGGATTTCTCCTTGTGCTATAGTGTGCTTTAAAAAAACATTTTTTCTAGGGACAGAAAACTGTAGGTAGGGAGAGTGTCAGTTTCTTTCACTGTGCCAGTCCTTGTTTCTAGGGACAAAGAAGGAAAGTGAGGGGATTTCTCCTTGTGCTATAGTGTGCTTTAAAAAAACATTTTTTCTAGGGACAGAAAACTGTAGGTAGGGAGAGTGTCAGTTTCTTTCACTGTGCCAGTCCTTGTTTCTAGGGACAAAGAAGGAAAGTGAGGGGATTTCTCCTTGTGCTATAGTGTGCTTTAAAAAAACATTTTTTCTAGGGACAGAAAACTGTAGGTAGGGAGAGTGTCAGTTTCTTTCACTGTGCCAGTCCTTGTTTCTAGGGACAAAGAAGGAAAGTGAGGGGATTTCTCCTTGTGCTATAGTGTGCTTTAAAAAAACATTTTTTCTAGGGACAGAAAACTGTAGGTAGGGAGAGTGTCAGTTTCTTTCACTGTGCCAGTCCTTGTTTCTAGGGACAAAGAAGGAAAGTGAGGGGATTTCTCCTTGTGCTATAGTGTGCTTTAAAAAAACATTTTTTCTAGGGACAGAAAACTGTAGGTAGGGAGAGTGTCAGTTTATTTCACTGTGCCAGTCCTTGTTTCTAGGGACAAATAAGGAAAGTGAGGGGATTTCTCCTTGTGCTATAGTGTGCTTTAAAAAAACATTTTTTCTAGGGACAGAAAACTGTAGGTAGGGAGAGTGTCAGTTTCTTTCACTGTGCCAGTCCTTGTTTCTAGGGACAAAGAAGGAAAGTGAGGGGATTTCTCCTTGTGCTATAGTGTGCTTTAAAAAAACATTTTTTCTAGGGACAGAAAACTGTAGGTAGGGAGAGTGTCAGTTTCTTTCACTGTGCCAGTCCTTGTTTCTAGGGACAAAGAAGGAAAGTGAGGGGATTTCTCCTTGTGCTATAGTGTGCTTTAAAAAAACATTTTTTCTAGGGACAGAAAACTGTAGGTAGGGAGAGTGTCAGTTTCTTTCACTGTGCCAGTCCTTGTTTCTAGGGACAAAGAAGGAAAGTGAGGGGATTTCTCCTTGTGCTATAGTGTGCTTTAAAAAAACATTTTTTCTAGGGACAGAAAACTGTAGGTAGGGAGAGTGTCAGTTTCTTTCACTGTGCCAGTCCTTGTTTCTAGGGACAAAGAAGGAAAGTGAGGGGATTTCTCCTTGTGCTATAGTGTGCTTTAAAAAAACATTTTTTCTAGGGACAGAAAACTGTAGGTAGGGAGAGTGTCAGTTTCTTTCACTGTGCCAGTCCTTGTTTCTAGGGACAAAGAAGGAAAGTGAGGGGATTTCTCCTTGTGCTATAGTGTGCTTTAAAAAAAACATTTTTTCTAGGGACAGAAAACTGTAGGTAGGGAGAGTGTCAGTTTCTTTCACTGTGCCAGTCCTTGTTTCTAGGGACAAAGAAGGAAAGTGAGGGGATTTCTCCTTGTGCTATAGTGTGCTTTAAAAAAACATTTTTTCTAGGGACAGAAAACTGTAGGTAGGGAGAGTGTCAGTTTCTTTCACTGTGCCAGTCCTTGTTTCTAGGGACAAAGAAGGAAAGTGAGGGGATTTCTCCTTGTGCTATAGTGTGCTTTAAAAAAACATTTTTTCTAGGGACAGAAAACTGTAGGTAGGGAGAGTGTCAGTTTCTTTCACTGTGCCAGTCCTTGTTTCTAGGGACAAAGAAGGAAAGTGAGGGGATTTCTCCTTGTGCTATAGTGTGCTTTAAAAAAACATTTTTTCTAGGGACAGAAAACTGTAGGTAGGGAGAGTGTCAGTTTCTTTCACTGTGCCAGTCCTTGTTTCTAGGGACAAAGAAGGAAAGTGAGGGGATTTCTCCTTGTGCTATAGTGTGCTTTAAAAAAACATTTTTTCTAGGGACAGAAAACTGTAGGTAGGGAGAGTGTCAGTTTCTTTCACTGTGCCAGTCCTTGTTTCTAGGGACAAAGAAGGAAAGTGAGGGGAATTCTCCTTGTGCTATAGTGTGCCAAAGCATTCCTCATCAACCATCTTTGAAATCCTTGTTTTTTGGACAGTCAGGGAAATTGTCGTTGTGCTATTCTGTGCAAAAGCAATAATCCTCAACCATATTTAGAAATCCTTAAGTAAAGGGACAGAGAAGGACACCTGAAGGTAGCCCTTATTGCTTTTTTCCCATCTCCCTGCAGGCCATCTATTAGAATGTCTGGAAGGCAAACAAGGAGAGGCAGACAGTCAGGAGGCAATAAAAGAGGGCAAGCAGGCTCTGTGTCTGGGGGCAACAGTGCTGGTCGTGGACGTGGTGCATTGTCATCAGCACATGGCCATGGGACACGCTTGTCCTTCTTTTCGGCAGCTGGACATGTTGAGCCACATCATGCCGAAGACTTGGTAGAGTGGATGACCAAGCCCTCCTCCTCCTCCTCATCCTCTCTCACCCAGGCTCAGGGTACTGGCAAAGCAGCTGCCAAAGCGTCCTCTTCCCTGGTATCAATGTCAGACTCATCATCAGTCACTCCTTCCCTAGACCCACCATGTCCTCCTCCTGAGGAGTCCCCCGAACTGTTTGAGCACAGTGTTGGGTACATGCTCCAGGAGGATGCCCAGCGTTTCGAAGGGTCTGATGATGAAACCCAGCTACAGGAAGGCAGTAGCGTGAGAGCAGACAGAGGGGATGCTCAAGAAGGACACCAATCTGGCAGTCATGTTCCAGCAGCTGCAGCATACTGCCAGATTGGCTCCAGTGATGAGGAGGGAGGGGATGATGAGGTCACTGACTCCACGTGGGTGCCTAATAGGAGAGAGGAGGAGGAGGAGGATGAGGAGGAGGCACATCTCCAACGAGGCAGGATGCCCTTTGGTGGCCAGCGTAAGGGCAGTACACCGACGGAATCACACCGCAGAGCTCCGCCTGTGCAGGGCGCTGCCTCTGCCCGTCATTCAAAAAGTTCCTTGGTGTGGGCCTTTTTTGAGGCTAGTGCATCAGATCGCACAGCTGCTGTTTGCAACATATGTCTCAAGCGTATATCGCGTGGCCAAAACATCAGCCGCTTGGGTACCACATGCCTGACCAGACATATGTTGACCTGCCATGCAGCTCGTTGGCAAGCCTACCTCAAAGACCCACACCAAAGAACAAAGCGGACCTCTCCTTGCACCGCATCAGCTGGGATCTCCAACCCCACTATAACTTCAGTCCTCTCTGAAACATGCACTGAGAGGAATGAAGGTGTAGAATTAGGTGTGTCACAGCCAAGTACTTGCGGCCACTCTGCTAGCAGTACACCGACGTCCGATTCTAGCAGGCAAATTTCCCTGCCCCAGCTGCTGGACCGTCGAAAGAAGTTCACTCCCAGCCATCCACATGCCCAGCGGTTGAATGCTAGCTTGGCTAAATTGCTAGCGCTTCAACTGCTGCCTTTTCAGTTGGTAGACTCGGCCCCCTTCCGTGAGTTTGTGCAATGTGCGGTTCCTCAGTGGCAGGTTCCCAAACGCCACTTTTTCTCACGGAAGGCTATTCCGGCTCTCTACCGGCATGTGGAAGGCAATGTCTTGGCCTCGCTGGACAGGGCGGTCAGCGGTAAGGTGCATATTACCGCTGACTCATGGTCCAGCAGGCATGGACAGGGACGTTACCTTTCTTTCACGGCCCATTGGGTCACTCTTTTGGCAGCTGGGAAGGATGCAGGACAAGGTGCAGTAGTGTTGGAGGTTGTTCCACCGCCACGCCTCCAAAATGCTACTACTGGTTGTGACACACCTCTCTCCTCCACCCCCTCCTCTTCTTCCTCCATGGCCTCTTCCTGTGGTTTGTCCTATGAACCAGCGGTGCTCCGTAGCCGTTCACGGGGCTACGCAAGTACGCAGGCAAAAAGATGCCATGCCGTGCTTGCGCTGGTGTGTTTGGGGGACAGAAGCCACACTGGGGCAGAGGTCCTGTCTGCTCTGCAGGGCCAGGCCGAGAGGTGGTTGACGCCACGCCAGCTTAAGCCAGGAATGGTGGTTTGCGACAATGGCACCAACCTCCTCTCCGCCCTCCGACAGGGACAACTGACCCATGTGCCCTGTGTGGCTCACGTCCTTAACCTGGTGGTGCAGCGGTTCTTGGGCAGGTACCCGGGCTTACAGGATGTCCTGAGGCAGGCCAGGAAAGTCTGTGTGCATTTCCGCAGATCTTATAATGCCAGTGCTCGCCTGGCTGAGCTGCAAAAGGAGTTGAACCTGCCCAAGAACCGCCTTATATGCGACATGCCCACCAGGTGGAACTCAACGTTGGCCATGCTGCAGCGGCTGCACACACAGCAGAGGGCCATCAATGAGTACCTGTGCGACTACGGCACCAGGACAGGGTCAGGGGAGCTTGGTTTTTTTTCTCCACGCCAGTGGGGCATGATCAGGGATGCATGCACTGTCCTGGCACCATTTGAGGAGGCCACGAGGATGGTGAGCAGTGACAGTGCATGCATCAGTGACACTGTACCTCTTGTCCACCTGTTGGAGCACACGCTGCATGGAATAATGGACAGGGCACTTGAGGCAGAACAGAGGCAGGAAGAGGAGGACTTCCTTGCCTCTCAAGGCCCCCTTTACCCAGACAGTGTTCCTTCTGTCCCACCCATCGCACAGGAAGAGGAAGAGGAGGAGGAGGAGGAGGAGGAGGAGGATTGTGTCAGCATGGAGGTGGAGGCTGGCACTCAGCATCATCAGCAGCAGTCTTTTAGGGATGATTTACAGTCCCAAGAAACCAGTGGACTTGTACGTGGCTGGGAGGAGGTGGCTGCGGATCATGTCGTCCTTAGTGACCCAGAGGACTCCGGAGCGAATGCCTCAGCAAACCTACGCTGCATGGCCTCCCTGATCCTGCAAAGTCTGCGGAAGGATCCTCGTATTCTTCGGATCAAGGAGAGGGACCATTACTGGCTGGCCACTCTCCTTGATCCACGGTACAAGGGTAAGGTTGCGGACCTTATGTTACCTTCGCAGAGGGAGCAGAGGATGAGACAACTCCGGGAGGCCTTGCAGAAAGGTCTGTGCAACGCGTTCCCAGAGACTGGGAGGTTACAAACTCCTGGTCCTGGACAACGAGTTGCTGAGGCTTCGGCCAGTCAAAGAAGGAGCGGTGGGGAAGGTGGCCGTCTGACCGATGCGTTCAGACAATTCTTTAGTCCGCAGCCCCAAAGTATGATCGGTTCCAGCAACCATCACCAGCGTCTGATAAACATGGTGCAGGAATATCTAGGGGCAAGGTCAGACTTGGACACCTTCCCCACCGAAAATCCTCTGGCTTACTGGGTCTTGAGGATGGATCACTGGCCAGAGCTTGCACAGTATGCAATTGAGCTACTGGCCTGTCCTGCATCCAGCGTTCTTTCGGAACGCACATTCAGTGCTGCTGGAGGATTTGTCACGGATCACAGGGTGCGCCTGTCCACCGACTCGGTTGATCGACTGACTTTCATCAAGATGAACCAGTCTTGGATCACCACCAGCTACCACACACCTGATGCTGATATAACAGACTAATTGATTTTAACATGTCACATCCCTTCAAGACTGATGCTGATGCTGAGTGCCTGTGCTGTTATGTTGACTGGCTATCCTCCTCCTCCGAGTCCTCAATGATACGATTGATGATGATAGCTTGGAAGATCATTTTTGTTTATGGGTGCCGCCACCAGTGGCTAAGGCCCAATTTTTCAGCCCCTGTTTTACAGGGGCGTGTAATTACAATTTTTTTAGCAATAATTTCCCATAGGGCTCATTGCTGTGCTCCAAGTACAGTATCTGTGAGGGGTTGGAGTGTTGTGCCACCAGTGCCTAAGGCCCAATTTTTCAGCCCCTGTTTAACAGGGGCGTGTCATTACAATTTTTGAAGCAATACTTTGCAACAGGGCTCATTGCTGTGCTCCAAGTACAGTATCTGTGAGGGGTTGTAGTGTTGTGCCACCAGTGCCTAAGGCCCAATTTTTCAGCCCCTGTTCAACAGGGGCATGCAATTACAATTCTTGATGTAATAATTCACAGCAGGGCCCATTGCTGCACCCACCAAGAGTAACTCTGAGGGCTTACAGTGTTGTGGCAACGCCACCACCACCACCACCACGAAAGGCCCAATTTTTCAGCCCCTGTTCAAAAGGGGCATGTAATTACAATTCTTGATCTAATAATTCACAGCAGGGCCCATTGCTGCACCCACCAAGAGTAACTCTGAGGGCTTACAGTGTTGTGGCAACGCCACCACCACCACCACCACGAAAGGCCCAATTTTTCAGCCCCTGTTCAAAAGGGGCATGTAATTACAATTCTTAATCTAATAATTCACAGCAGGGCCCATTGCTGCACCCACCAAGAGTAACTCTGAGGGCTTACAGTGTTGTGGCAACGCCACCACCACCACCACCACGAAAGGCCCAATTTTTCAGCCCCTGTTCAAAAGGGGCATGTAATTACAATTCTTGATCTAATAATTCACAGCAGGGCCCATTCCTGCACCCACCAAGAGTAACTCTGAGGGCTTACAGTGTTGTGGCAACACCACCACCACCACCACCACCACGAAAGGCCCAATTTTTCAGCCCCTGTTCAACAGGGGCATGCAATTACAATTCTTGATCTAATAATTCACAGCAGGGCCCATTGCTGCACCCACCAAGAGTAACTGTCAGGGCTTACAGTGTTGTGGCACCAGCACCACCATCAAAGGCCCAATTTTTACTACCACTGTTCAACAATTATATGTAATTAAAATTCCTGATATAATAGTTGACAGCAGGGCGTTCCAGCACCAACCAAGAGTAACTGTGAGTGCTTACAGTGTTGTGCCAACACCAACAACTAAGGGGCCTATTTCTGCAGAGTATATACGGCAGGTCCCTACTTTCAAACATCCAACTTACAAACGACTCCTACTTGCAAACGCAAGAAGACAACAGGAAGTGAGAGGAAATCTACCCCTAGGAAGGAAAATTCTCTCCTGTAAGAATAAATATGGGAGAAAGGTGTCTCCTCTGTACTGATGCTTTATCAGCAATCCTTGTTTCAAGAAAAACACCACATTTCAAAAACAGTTGACATTGGGACGGAAAGTGAGGTGAAATGTTCTGAACAGGGGCACAGACAGCAAAACAAATGTTACAGGGGTGATAACCCTTACCTATGTTTTCCAAAAAGTTTAAAAATAGATTTTTGGGCTGGAGCTACACTTCAACAATGTACCTGTTCAAAATTTCAAACAGATTCTACATAAGAACAAACCTACAGTCCCTGTCTTGTATGCACCGCATGTATACGGCTGTTCAGAGTATATAGGGCCTTTTTTATTTTATGTGCGGGGTTCCCCTTAATATCCATACAAGACCCAAAGGGGCTGGTAATGGGCTGGGGTAGGGGGGGGGGTCATGGGGTAGCTATGCCATTTTTCTTAAAGATTTTCATCCATATTACCGGGACCAGACATTACATTAAAGCCGCAAGCAGTTTTAAATGGCTTTTTTTTCCTTTAGAAGTGTCATTTTGTGCAGGGACAGTTCTAAACACGGGAAACACGTGGCACTTCACAGGCATACTTTAGACACCCCCCAGGTACGATATTTAAAGGAATATTTGACTTTTTTTTTTTCACTTTATGCATCATTAAAATGACTGCTCCTGAAAAACGACCGTTTTTAAAACTTCTTTTTGCATTGATACATGTCCCCTGGTGCAGAACCCGGGTTCCCAAACCCTTTTTAGGACAATAACATGCATAATAGTTGTTATAATTAGCACTTTAGAATTCGAACGTTCGCATCCATTGTATTTAATAGGGTTCTAATGTTCGTACGAACTTTCGGTCCGTTCGCGGGTTCTGGTGCGAACCGAACCCGGGGGTGTTCGGCTCATCACTACTGATCACCAATGTAAGGGGAATTCTTCTCACTGACCACCAATATAAGGAGCATTCTTCCCACTGACCACCAATGTAAGGAACATTCTTCCCCCTGATCACCAATGTTACATAGTTACGTAGTTAGTCTGGTTGAAAAGAGACACAAGTCCATCTAGTTCAACCAATAAAAAGGGGAAAAAATTATACTATCCTAAATACACAATCCTATACCCATAGTTGATCCAGAGGAAGCCAAATACCCTAGCAAAGCTTGATCCAATTTGCTCCAGCAGGGGAAAAATTCCTTCCTGATCTCCCAAGAGGCAATCGGATATTCCCTGGATCAATATTACTTATAAATATTAGTATCCAGTTATATTATGTACATTTAGTAAACAATCCAGGCCTTTTTTAAAACAACCTACTGAGCTGGCCAGAACCAGCTCTGGAGGAAGTGTATTCCACATTTTCACAGGTCTTACTGTAAAGAAACCTTTCCATATTTGGAGATTAAATCTCTTTTCCTCCAGACGTAAAGAGTGCCCCCCTTGTCCTCGGAGATGACCTTAAAGTGAATAACTCAACAGCAAGTTCACTATATGGACCACGTATGTATTTGTACATGTTGATCATATCCCCCCTTAATCTCCTCTTCTCAACAGAGAATACATTCAGTTCCTCTAATCTTCCCTCATAGCTGAGCTCCTCTATGCTTCGTATCAGTTTGGTTGCCCTTCTCTGCACTTTCTCCAGTTCCCCGATATCCTTTTTGTGAATTGGGGCCAAAAACTGAACTGCATATTCCAGATGAGGTCTTACTAATGATTTGTACAGGGGAATTCCAAAGACCACCAATGTAAGAAACATTCTTCACACTGTCCACCAATGTAAGGGACATTCTTACGACTGACTACCAATGTAAGGAGCATTCTTCCCATTGACCACCAATGTAAGGAGAATTCTTCCCACTGACCACCAATGTAAGGGGATTCTTCCCAATGCCCACCAATGTAGGGAGAATTCTTCCCACTGACCACAAATGTAAGGGGATTCTTCCCAATGCCCACCAATGTAGGGAGAATTCTTCCCACTGACCACAATAGTAAGGGGATTTTTGCAACCCTCCCCAGGCTTCCTCATTTACTTTCTACCCATTGCCTACCCTCCTTCCACATACTTAAGACATGTAACACCTGTGACCAGCTTGATGCTTCATGGCCATGGAGATGCCATGGCTGAATGTGGGTCATCTCACCACCTATTTAGTTAGTAATTCCCTTTCCAGAATCTCATTAAAGTGTGGAGTGACCCAGTGGCTTCAGGGTGGGGCAGATCTCCTCAAAATCAAGTGTCCTACAGATTTTCCCTGCAGGCTGAAACCTCCTGCCACCTACAGCTTTAAACCTCTTGGTGATCCAGCAGCGCCTGGTACTTACAAGGTCAGGAAACCGTTGCCCAATCCCTGGAACGCATTGGCTGGAACGGATGCCATATTGGGATTATCTGCAATCTCACTATAAAGAATTAAGAGATCAGTTCAACCACACACTGGACAGAATTCATATCTAGAGTCATTTGACTGAATGGTTAGAGTCATTTAGTACAAGGAAATAAATACAATGTATGTCAGTGTTTTAGTATTACAATGTACATTATTGTGAAACATAATGTGTACAGACAACACAGGCATATATAGTGTCTACATTCTCAGCCAGGATTCCTCCATTCTCAGCCAGCATTACTCCAGAGGTTGGTAGGGGTTCCTTGACCTGTGGCTGATTAACCTCCTTTTTTGATGGTTTTGGGGGCAACAACACCTGGCAAAGCCAGCAACATGACACTAAATATCTTTTGACCTGTCTATAAAGATGGTATTCCGACCACCAAAGTAAGGAACATTGTTCCCCAATACCAGAAATTTATTTTGGGGGTTCCTCTTGGGTAAAAAGGCTGGTCTACACTTTTGAGGTTAGCTAAATGCTGCAAGTTTGAGGCAAGTATGGCGGTACAAAAACAGTCAATCCAATTGTTTTAATTTTGTTTGGAAATCTATAGGATTTTAAGATTAACATGATTACTTTAACCCCTTCAGCTCCGGAAAGGTTTACCCCCCTTCATGACCAGGCCATTTTTTGCAATATGGCACTGCGTTACTTTAACTGACAATTGCACTGTACCCCAAAAAAATTGATGTCCTTTTTTCCCCACAAATAGAGCTTACTTTTGGTGGTATTTGATCACCTCTGCGTTTTTTGCGCTGTAAACAAAAAACTGACAATTTAAAAAAAAAAAAAAGCGGTTATGGGATTGGCAAAGCATGTCACTCTTCCCTTAGAAGATGCTGTGTCCTTCAAGGACGATCTCAAGAGAAGGATCGATAGAGACTTGAAGAGGATCTACGTGATGGTGGGAATGGCCTGAAAACCTGCCTTGGCAGCCATGTCCAAGGCAAAGAAAGTTTGGACAGAAAAGGTTGATACAGTACTCAGGGGCGTTTCAGCTGAAACTAGCGTCGGTCTTTCTGGGGGAGGCCTCCATTGATATTATCCGCCTGCTGGCCCGGACTATACTCTCTTCTTTGACAGCCAAGCGAGCATTATGGCTGCATCCCTGGCTCGCTGATCCAGCCTCCATCAAGCTTGGTGTAGGATCCCCCTCAAGGGGTCCTCACTGTTTGGCAACAAGCTGGATAGTGCCATAGCCCGGGCCATGGGCAGGAAGTCAGTGTTCCTACCCCAGGACAAACACCTCTGGCCAAAAGAGGCCCCAGTCAAAAAGGTGAAGCGCAGAACAGGCAAGGGATGTGCGTTTCTATAGACCAGTTCGGGACTTCAGGAGAAACTGGAAGAGGGGACTGACATCCTTCCAGAGGTCTGCCAAGAACTCAACTTCTGGTGGACGTGAGCCCTCCAAGTCTTTTTGAGATTGGGCCCGCTCAGGAAAAGAAGCAGGTGCTGCCGACCTATGTGCATTCGCTGGTGGCTCAGGGTGCCGCAGTGCCCATCCCAAAAGGCGAAGAATTTCAAGGCATGTAATAGATCTCATGTATCTAAACAAGTTAGTTAAGAACGAAAGGTTCAAAATGGAGACCCTGTCTTCAATCCAACAAGCCATCCAGCCGGGTGACTGGCTAGTCTCCATAGACCTGAAAGATTCATACTTTCACGTACCCGTTGCAAAGGAGTTCCACAAACTCCTCCAGTTCATGGTTGGGCAAGAGCATCTTCAATTCACCTGCCTCCCTTTCAGACTCTCAACCTCACCTCGGGTGTTTTTGAAAGTTCTTCTGGCCGTGGTAGCCCTCATCAGAACTAGAGACGTACGCCTACATCAGTATCTCGACGATCTCCTTCTGCTGTCACAAGACAGAGAGCAGCTGTTATTTCACAGGGTGCAAGTCATTTCTACTCTTCTGGAGTTTGGATGGTTATTGAACCTAGAAAAATTCAACTAGAACCAACACAGCGCCTAGTCTACCTAGGGGCCCAGTTTGACACTGTGCAGAACACAATTTCTCTGCCTCTGTAGTACGGGACAGAGTTTGCCTGGCCCTAGCTTCCTCATATCTGAAAGCTTCACAATGCCTCAGAATCATAGGCACAATGGTCTCTACAGCCCCATGGTCAAATGGGCACTTTCCTGGGTCATGATTATTATTATTATTATTATTATTATTATTATTATTGACTGATGCCAGCAATACAGGATGGGGGGGCCCACTGCGGGTCAGAGGTCGCCCAGGTCAGATGGGATACCCATCTTCACACTTGGGTGTCGAATATCCTGGAACTACGGGCAGCATTCTGTGCCCTTCTGGCCTTCCGCCATCTGATAAAGAGAGAGTCCATGCTGCTGAGAATGGACAACACCACAGCAGTCACCTACGTGAAGAGACAGGGTTGGACTCGGATCTTCCCCTACTTCAGGAAGTGGAGCCGATCATGATGTGGGCCCAGAAGAACCTGGACAACATCTCGGCAATCTATGTTCCCGGAGCCCAGAACACCCAGGCAGATTTCCTGTCCCGCACCCAGCTGGACAACAATGAATGGTCCCTCTATGTGGAGACATTCAGGTGGGTGCTGTCCTTGGGAGTCGATCTCAAAGTCGACCTGTTCGCATCCCCCTTCAATTTCAAACTCGGGAAGTACTACATTTAGGGCCGTTGTGGCCAGGCCTTCGGGGTAGATGCCCTAACGGAGCAGTGGAACTTCAGTCATCCTCACGTTCTTGCAGAGACTCCGTGCAGAAGCCATCGAGATAGTGGCAATAGCACCATACTGGCCGAACAGGCCGTGGTTTCCCCTGCGGACAGCTCAGCTTTCGGCACCCTATGCCCCCTACCCTCAGACCAGACCTTTTGTCCCAGGGGGCAGTTCTGCATCCGTGCCAGGCACATCTACAGCTGATGGTCTGGTTCTTGAGAGGGAGTCTGGAAACTCTCGGCTGTGCATCAGGGGTCATCTCCACCCTCATGAGTTTGAGAAGAGCCAGCATGAACAAGGTCTACGGAAGAATATGGGCCAAGTTTTTGGAGTTCATATCCTCCACGGGAAGAACATTCAGAGACCCGCGGGTGCAAGAAATCCTGGAATTTTTACAATCAGGTCTGGATCTGTCTCTGTCCGTCGGCCCCCTTAGAGTCCAAGTGTCGGCCCTAATGGCCTTCTCTGGAGTTTCGTGGGCCAGTCACCCTCTCACCCGGCAGTTTTCAGGGGGGTAGCAAGACTCAGGCCCCAGAGAAAACCAAGGTTTCCCAAATGGGATCTTCCCCTTGTCCTCAACTCACTCAGCCCAACATGCATTAAAGTGGTTGTAAACCCTTACAATCCCCTTTTTGCCACAGGTAAGCCTATAATAAGGCTTATCTGTAGCTACTCCGGATATCTCCTAAACCTGCCGGCAGCTCCTGCGCGCATCTGCGAGAGTGACGTCATCGTGGCTCCGGCCAATCACAGCGCCGGAGCCTGCAATACCTGGAAGTAACTCCAGGAGCTATGTCGCCGGCCGGTGCTGTGTACGGGCACTGCAGCAGGGGCTTCGATCTCAGGTGAGTATTACATAATGAGCTAGTATGCTATGCATACTAGCTCATTATGCCTTTGTCTTGCAGGTCTTTTTTTTTCTATGTGGGTTTACAACCACTTTAAGGATCTCTCTGTCAAGTCTGCCTTTCTTGTGGCCATCACATCTGCCAAAAGAGTTTTGGAGATCGAGGTCTTCGGCAACAAAGAACCATTTCTAACCTTCTTTCCAGACCGGGATGTACTCATACCCATGCTTGACTCGAATCCCAAAGTCACATCGGTGTTCCACAAAAACAAAGAGATTGTTCTTCCTACCTTCAAGGCACCAAAAGCCACTGAGGCTCATCCTCTAGATGTGGGTGAAACACAAAAGGAGTACCTTCAAGCAATGGCCTCTTTTAGACAATCAGATCAACTTTTTATCCTTTTTACCGGGAAAAAAAGGGGAAAACATGCTTCATCTAGAACAGTGGTTCTCAACCTGGGGGTCGGGACCCCCTCGGGGGTCGAATGACGATTTGCCAGGGGTCACCAAATCCTTAGCTGTTCCTGAAGCCCGCACAGCTCTCTCAGCCTTCTCACGGCCGCCCAGCAGGGCTGTCCCTGAAGCCTGTGGCCGCCCACTCAGCCTCTTCGCAGCCACCCATTCAGTTCACAGCATGGCTGGGGGGCAGAGACTAAATGTCAGCTGACTGGTGATAAATGTGAAGTGGGAGGGGCTGAAGGAGACTATCTCCTGATTTCGGCATAGGTGTCACTGCTGTGAGATACCACAAAGTCGGAGACACAGTGAAGCCAGAGACACAGTGAACAACATCACCTGTCATTATAGTTGCCATTAAAAGTCCCCACTACAGTTCTCAGATCAGCAGATGACCTTGATCAAGAGCACCTAAGTTGGCTGATCAGAACTCCTTACCAGTACTGCCACTCATCCCAACTCCCCACCAGCACTGCCACTCACCCCCCTCCCCTTAACCAGTGGCGGATCCAGGGGGGGCAACAGGGCAATTGCCCCCCCGAGACCATCTGTCACACTCACTTGCTTGCTCTGTTTTTTTTTTTGCGCCTGATCTCCCGAACTTTGGGGACCCGGTACCGGCCAGCCCTAGGACCCCTGGACCCCAAACTTGGCACACATGTAGCCCAATGTCTCTTCTACAAGTGTGCAAAGTTTGGTGTCTGAGGGACCTACAGGTGGGGAGAACTGATTTTTTAAATCCGGGCACCCCTTCCATAGACTCCAATGTTAAACGGTAATTTCTCCGGTGATTTTGCGGACCCCGGTACTGGCCGGTCGTAGGTCCCCTGGACCCCAAACTTGGCAAACATGTAGCCCCATGTCTTCTCTACAAGTGTGCAAAGTTTGGTGTCTGGGGGACTTACGGCCGTGGAGCACTGATTTTTTTAAACCGGGCACCCCTTCCATAGACTCCAATGTTAAACGGTAATTTCTCCAGTGATTTTGCGGACCCGGTACCGGCCGGTCGTAGGTCCTCTGGACCCCAAACTTGGCACACATGTAGCCCCATGTCTCCTCTATAAGTTTGAAAAGTTTGGTGTCTGGGAGAACCGATTTTTCAAAGCCGGGCACTCCTTCCATAGACTTCCATGTTAAACATCAGTCTAGTCATGGGCACAGTGAGGCATGGGCACAGTGAGGCAAAGTGAGGCAAGTATAAGCCTAGGACACCCTAGGCTTATACTTGAGTCAATACGTTTTCCCAGTTTTTTTGGGTAAAATTAGGTGCCTCGGCTTATATTCGGGTCGGCTTATACTCGAGTATATACAGTACTTGTTCTGCGGCTGCCGCTGCCTCTCTGAGTCTCTCTCTCAGTTTCTCACATCAGCCGATCAGCGGCGCTGAGAGAGAGACTCGTCTAATGTAGTTACGTGGCGCACTGACACGATACCAGGAGCGGAGGAGGAGGTGGGTGGAGCCTCTTCCCTGCACTCGCTGCTAACGCCTGGGCCGCTTGGCGTCTAGCAACGAGTGACGTCAGTGAGTCACGTCAGGCCGCTCTGTGGGCAGGTGCAATAGCGTGCGGCTCCACAGACGGGTAAGAAAGCGGGCGGCTCCGCTTGCGGCACGGTTTGTTGTCGGGGGCAGCGCGGTTCGTGGGCAGACCGTGCTGCTCAGTGTGTTGGCAGCGCAGGTGAGAGTGAGAGAGCAGGCTCAGTGTGGCAGCTGACCAATCAGCTAGCCAGGAGCGGGGGAGCAGAGAGATGAGATCATCTCTCACCGCCCGTGCCTGCCCTACATTCCTGCAGTGACTTCCGCCCTCACTGTGCAGACAGCAGAGAGATTACATTATCTCTCTGCTGCCTGACTCTGGGAGTCTGGGACACAGCAAGAGACAAACAAAACTACACCTTAGCAGGCATGTTAGTGACAATCCGCAAGGTGTGGCAGGCGACGTGGCAAGTGACAATCCGAAAATTGTGTCAGGTGACGTGGCAAATGACAATCTGCATCTGGTGGCAGGCAAGTGACAATCCACAAGATATGGCAGGTGACGTGGCAAGTGACAATCCGCAAATTGTGTCAGGTGACGTGGCAAATGACAATCTGCATCTGGTGGCAAGTGACAATCAGCAAGGTGTGGCAGGTGACGTGGCAAGTGACAATCAGCAAGGTGTGGCAGGTGATGTGGCAAGTGACAATCCGCAAGGTGTGGCAGGTGATGTGGGAAGTGACAATCCACAAGGTGTGGCAAGTGACAATCCACAAGATGTGGCAGGTGACGTGGCAAGTGACAATCCACAACGTGTGGCAGGTGACACGCTCAGGGCTCCCACTAATTGCAGGCGACGGTGGCAAGTGACACACTCGGGGCTCCCACTGATTCTGCATTGAACTATTTAATTTCATATTACAATGTAATAATAGAAATAATGCGCTTCAATCATCCTGACACCATAACAACCATGGTGCCGGGATGATTGAAGCGCCGACACCAACCATTTCCCCGATAAATTTCCCACAAAAAAATCATTTTTTGGCAGTGCCCCTCCCGAGAAAAGACTCTGGATCCGCCCCTGCCCTTAACAAGGAGTAAGAGAAGGAATAAAAATAGAGAATACATGGAAGGGAGAGGAAAAGAGGGTGAGGAACAAAGAAAAAGAGAGAGAAAGAATAAGAGAGAGAACAAGAAAGGTGGCTAGAGAGGCATGGGGGAAAAAAACAAGAAATTAGGATGGAGAGAGATAAAAGGGAAAGAAAGGAGAACAAAGAGTAAGGCCTCGTACACACGGCCGAGAATCTCGTCATGAAAAAACTTGTCGTTTTTCTTGGCGAGATTCTTGGACAAGAAACTTGTCCCGGCCGAGTGTACACACGCTCGATTCAAAGAACCCGCGGTTCTTTGAATGGAGCGAACGCGGTGACATCATCGACTACGACGAGTGTGCGCTCATCACATTCGATGCCGTCGCCGCCATCTTTCTACACCCTACCAATGCCTAGGAAGCTACCACGCATGCGTCAAAGTCATTTCGAGCATGCGTGGGTTTCCACGGCGACAGGTAAGTGTACACACACACACACTTTTCTCGTCGAGAAACATGCTGACGAGAATCTCGATGAGAAAATAGAGAGCAGGTTCTCTATTCTTCTCATCAAAATTCTTACCAGTTTTCTTGACGAGAAAACTGAAAGCCGCGTACACACGACCGATTTACTCAGCAAGAAAGCTCTGCCAGCAAGTTTCTTGCTGGTTTTTGCAGAGAAACTCGGTCGTGTGTACGAGGCTATAGAGTGGTACATCCTAAAATGTACCATAAGGGGTTTTAATTCCTTTATGAGTGGAAGGGACTCGGGGAGCGCTATATGTCCGTGGATTTGGGGCGCAGATTACTTGTCTTACCTTGGGTGCTGCCAACCCACACTACGAAAATAATTTTATTGTTAGGGGTCCCCACAACTTTGGAAATTTTATCAAGGGGTCACGGCACTAGGAAGGTTGAGAACCACTGATCTAGAACAATCACATCTTGGATCGTTCAGGCTATCCAGCAGGCGTATAGGGCGAAGAGCTTGGCTCGTCCGGAGGCATTGACAGCACACTCGACTAGAGGCATCTCGACTTCCTGGGCGGCGGCCCAACATGTGGCTCCAGATGTTATCTACAGGGCAGCCTCATGGGCTTCTATCAACACTTTCATGGCGCATTATTGTGTAGAACCTGCATCCTTATCTTCTGTGAATTTTGGTTTAAGAATCCTGTCAGTTGACGGGGCAAATTAAAACCTTTTGTTCAGCAATCCCACCCAGAGGCGGAATTTTCAGGGTCGCGACAGTCGCAGTTGCGACTGGGCCCTGTAATTCCGCCAAGTCCGGGGGGCCCGCAACCCGTCCGTGTACTCCGCTGGCGCCGCCCACCTGACTGTCACTCACTGACGTGTACGGCGCGCACTGCGTGCTATTCGTTCGGCCGCGGGGCCGCCGCTGACTGAAGACAGACTGAGATAATTCAAGAGAGCAGGGCAGCTGAGGCAGCACTCACTCTCACTGACTGGGATTGTGGACCGCCTCCGCCCCGCCTCCGCCTATCCAGAGACACAGAGATGTAGGGAGGCGGGGCAGACTCTGAAAAATGAGAGAAGGCCGGGAGAAGCTTTCCTCTCTATGGCAGCGTGGAGTACCTTCCCGGAGTCTACCCAGGAATGAGGCAAGGCAGAGTGGCAAATTTTTCATCCTGGCGCCTGGCGGGAGAAGGCACACACAGTGACATCTGTCAGAGTGACCCACAGAACGGAATTCCCGGGGGAATCGATTGATTGACGGTAAGTCAATCAAGTGACAGAGCTCAGCTCAGCAATCGATGCCAACCGCCACCACCTGTGCCTCGTCTTACTGATCCCACCCCCCCACCACTGATCTCATCATCCCTATCCCCCCCCATTACTTCTACAACAGAGGTGATGGGGGGGGATAGGGATGAGATCAGTGGTGGGGGATGGGATCAGTAAGGAGGCACAGGTGGTGGTGGGAGAGGATGGCACCACCGCAGCCACCCCCCCTCAAGTACCACCGCAGCCACCCCCCTCAAGTACCACCGCAGCCACCCCCTCAAGTACCACCGCAGCCACCCCCCTCAAGTACCACCACATCCACCCCCCCTCAAGTACCACCGCAGCCACCCCCCTCAAGTACCACCACAGCCACCCCCCCTCAAGTACCACCACTACCACCCCCCCTAGTACCACCACTACCACCCCCCCCTCAAGTACCACCGCTGGTACTTGAGGGGGGGTGGTAGCGGTGGTACTTGAGGGGGGGTGGTAGCGGTGGTACTTGAGGGAAGGTGGCTGCAGTGGTACTTGAGGGGTGGCTGTGGTGGTACTTGAGGGGGGTGGCTGCGGTTGTACTTGAGGGAGGTGGCAGTGGTGGTGCCATCCTCTCCCACCACCACCACCTGTGCCTCCTTACTGATCCCATCCCCCCACTACTGATCTCATCCCTATCCCCCCCATTACTTCTACAACAGAGGTGATGGGGGGGATAGGGATGGGATCAGTAAGAGGCACAGGTGGTGGTGGGAGAGGATGGCACCACCACTGCCACCGCAGCCACCCCCCCTTAAGTACAACCGCTGCCACCCCCCTCAACACCAGCACTTCACTGATCCCATCTAGGGTTGCCCCCTGTCCGGGATTCACCCAGACAGTACGGGTTTTGAAACATGTGCCCGGGTCTCTGCCCGCCTGAGACCCAGGCACATTATTCAGATCCGCCAGTTGCTCCCTGAGTCCCTGTGCCTGTGCCGAAGCTGTGCCGCCACCGCCGTGTGTGTCTCGAGTTCGGTCCGCTTTATTCTGCAACTGCCGCCTTCCTATCTACCCCCCCACATTGTTGGTTCACCTCCGTCCGCTCTGTGTGCTGCAGACGGGACACAGAGGCAGAGACGGAGCCTCCATGTTGCCGGGGACTCTCCTCTGGTTCCCCCCCCCCCCCATACACTACCATACAGTTCTGCCACCCCCCTCCCATACACCATCCATCCATCCAGTTTTCCCTCTCCTCCTCATACACACATTTATCATCCCCTCCATACACCATCCTTTTATACAGTCCCCCTCATATATATATAGTCCTCCCCCCCCATACACCATCCATATATACAGTCCCCCCATATATACAGTTCTCGCCCCCCCCCCATACACCATCCATATATACAGCCCCCCCATATATACAGGTCCTTCTCAAAAAATTAGCATATTGTGATAAAGTTCATTATTTTCTGTAATGTACTGATAAACATTAGACTTTCATATATTTTAGATTCATTACACACAACTGAAGTAGTTCAAGCCTTTTCTTGTTTTAATATTGATGATTTTGGCATACAGCTCATGAAAACCCAAAAATCCTATCTCAAAAAATTAGCATATCATGAAAAGGTTCTCTAAACGAGCTATTAACCTAATCATCTGAATCAACTAATTAACTCTAAACACCTGCAAAAGATTCCTGAGGCTTTTAAAAACTCCCAGCCTGGTTCATTACTCAAAACCGCAATCATGGGTAAGACTGCCGACCTGACTGCTGTCCAGAAGGCCATCATTGACACCCTCAAGCAAGGGTAAGACACAGAAAGAAATTTCTGAACGAATAGGCTGTTCCCAGAGTGCTGTATCAAGGCACCTCAGTGGGAAGTCTGTGGGAAGGAAAAAGTGTGGCAGAAAACGCTGCACAACGAGAAGAGGTGACCGGACCCTGAAGAAGATTGTGGAGAAGGACCGATTCCAGACCTTGGAGGACCTGCGGAAGCAGTGGACTGAGTCTGGAGTAGAAACATCCAGAGCCACCGTGAACAGGCGTGTGCAGGAAATGGGCTACAGGTGCCGCATTCCCCAGGTCAAGCCACTTTTGAACCAGAAACAGCGGCAGAAGCGCCTGACCTGGGCTACAGAGAAGCAGCACTGGACTGTTGCTCAGTGGTCCAAAGAACTTTTTTCGGATGAAAGCAAATTTTGCATGTCATTCGGAAATCAAGGTGCCAGAGTCTGGAGGAAGACTGGGGAGAGGGAAATGCCAAAATGCCTGAAGTCCAGTGTCAAGTACCCACAGTCAGTGATGGTCTGGGGTGCCATGTCAGCTGCTGGTGTTGGTCCACTGTGTTTTATCAAGGGCAGGGTCAATGCAGCTAGCTATCAGGAGATTTTGGAGCACTTCATGCTTCCATCTGCTGAAAAGCTTTATGGAAATGAAGATTTCATTTTTCAGCACGACCTGGCACCTGCTCACAGTGCCAAAACCACTGGTAAATGGTTTACTGACCATGGTATTACTGTGCTCAATTGGCCTGCCAACTCTCCTGACCTGAACCCCATAGAGAATCTGTGGGATATTGGGAAGAGATAGTTGAGAGACGCAAGACCCAACACTCTGGATGAGCTTAAGGCCGCTATCGAAGCATCCTGGGCCTCCATAACACCTCAGCAGTGCCACAGGCTGGTTGCCTCCATGTCACGCCGCATTGAAGCAGTCATTTCTGCAAAAGGATTCCCGACCAAGTATTGAGTGCATAACTGAACATAATTATTTGAAGGTTGACTTTTTTTGTATTAAAAACACTTTTCTTTTATTGGTCGGATGAAATATGCTAATTTTTTGAGATAGGATTTTTGGGTTTTCATGAGCTGTATGCCAAAATCATCAATATTAAAACAAGAAAAGGCTTGAACTACTTCAGTTGTGTGTAATGAATCTAAAATATATGAAAGTCTAATGTTTATCAGTACATTACAGAAAATAATGAACTTTATCACAATATGCTAATTTTTTGAGAAGGACCTGTACAGTTCCCCCCTATACACCATCCATATATACACTCCCCCCCCGTATATACAATTCTCCCCCCCATATACCATCCATATATACAGTTCTCACCGGGTGACACCGTCCACTGCCCTACTGACACCGTCCACTGCCCTACTGACACCATCCACTGCCCTACTGACACCATCCACTGCCCTACTGACACCGTCCTCTGCCCTACTGACACCGTCCTCTGCCCTACTGACACCGTCCTCTGCCCTACTGACACCGTCCTCTGCCCTACTGACACCGTCCTCTGCCCTACTGACACCGTCCTCTGCCCTACTGACACCGTCCTCTGCCCTACTGACACCGTCCTCTGCCCTACTGACACCGTCCTCTGCCCTACTGACACCGTCCTCTGCCCTACTGACACCGTCCACTGCCCTACTGGCTGACAGTGTCCACTTTTAAGGTAGACTAGTTTCATATTTTAACTGACATTTCTTTTATTAATTGAATCATATTTTATGGGTACGCTAATGCTTTTTTTTCTTTTATTTAACCATGCCTCTTTAAGCCCCCCCCCCCCCCACTGTTAATGCAATTTGGCCACAGCCACTGTTCATTGTAGCACACCTCATTTCTACTCTCTTTGGGTAACCCAAAAGGTGTCCCAGGTATTTTACAATCCTATAGCGCGTAGTACAAAAAAATTGCCGTGCACCGCAAAAGTGTTCGTGTTTGGCTTGAAGAAAAGGTGGCAACCCTAATCCCATCCCTCCTCCCCACCAGCACTGTTACTGATCCCATTCCCCAGGTCAGATTGAATTGATCCTATGATTGCTTCATAGGATCAGCAACTGATGTATTGCTTAATTTATGTGAAATCCCTGGTGATATGGCCAGTCCCTCTTTGTACAACAAAGTCCCCCTTTGTTGTACAGTGTAAAAAAATTAAGTATCAAAATTAGGCTTTTCGGTGGGGGGGGGGGGGGGGGCTTCATGATTTCTTGCACCGGGGCCCTGAAGTCTCTAGTTACGCCACTGATCCCACCCGTGTGTTTTCTTGGCTAGTTATTTCCCACACGAAGGTTGCCATGGAGTCTGTCTGGAAAACTGAAAATTTCCTATCCAATATTAATTTACCATAATTTTCCTTTCCTGATGGACTCAATGGCAGACGGAGTTCCCATCGATGAATCAAGAGTTGGCTAGTTATGGAACACAGTCTCTGGCCGTGAGCTCAAATTTATGGGAATGGGGTCCTATAGCATTGGAGAGGAGGCAGGGTAAACCCACACGTAGGCTGCCATGGAGTCCATTAGGAAAGGAAAATTACGGTAAGTATTTGATAGGAAACTGGGGCCAATATGTATTCTGCTACATGTTTTTGGTAAAAAAAAATTCCAATAAGCGTATATTGATTGGTTTGCGCAAAAGTTATAGCGTTTACAAACTATGGGATATTATTTTATTTATTTACGGCGATCGGCGACTTATAGCGGGACTGCGACATTGCGGCATATGCTGTCCCTTCAGAAAGCATGGACCAGTGAGGTCAACGGCTGCATCCCTTGTGAATATCTCCCAAACAGTGCAAGTTTAGGAGATATTCACTGTACCTACAGCCAAACCTTATTATACTGTAGGCTAAGGCCTACCCCATGAAAGTCGTACCCCATAATTTTCAAGGCGTACCGTTCATATCTGTGTGACTTCAAGTCGCAACGACTTAAAAATAGTCCCTGCACTACTTTGGTCTGACTTTGATGCGACTTGAGGTCCATAGACCTCAAGATTACACAGGCATTGCTTCAAGTCGGGTCAAAGTCTTGCCAAAGTTGTGCGACTCTCAGGTCGCACAAGTGTGAATGGGGTCTTAACTGTAAGTACAAGTTTAAAAGTGATCTTTACTTCAACTTTAACAGATTGTTTCTAATATATCAACAAAATCATTCAAGTCTAAATACCTATTCAGCGATACCCCCAAAAAAGGGCATGTGCATTAACAAGAGTCCAGATAGCTGCACACTAAAGAATCCATCTTTATATGATCATAAAAGCAAAATCTATAGCAGCAAACCACTGTGGGGCATAAGGAAAGTTTAAGCGTTTTGTGCTACATCAGCACTTAATCACGATTAAGCGCTGATGTAGCGTGAAACACGCAAACTTTACTCGTGCCCCACAGCCTTTTGCTGCTGTAGGTGTTGCTTTTATCATTGAATAAAGATGGATTCTTTAGTGTGCAGCATGTCCGTGCCGTACCTTTGGGGCTCATGCGCACATGTGCGGGAGTGATGTCATCGTGGCCACGGCCATTCATACAGGAAGTGAGGGGAAATCTCCCCAGCAGGAATACAGACAATAGTAAAAACTCAGCAAAGGATCTAAGCCTTTTCTACTGCATCGGAGTTGGTGCATTATTTTATAACATATACAGTATATAGAGAGATAGAGAGAGAGAGAGAGAGAATCCAACAGTAGGCACCACATTCAGATAAAAGCAGACTGCCCGGGTGCACTGAAGATGAACAGATAGAACTGGCCCGGTGGAAGAGGCACTCCCGAGTTTTGTACTGAAGCGACATAAACAGATTTATTGTTCTACGTTTAGACAAGGCATTGCTCATCTTTCCATCTTTCTCAAGCCTTTCTTGAACCAAGCACTCCTTTGTTGAAAGGTCGACTAATAAATCTATTCATGTTGCTTCAATAAAAGACATGAGTGCCTCTTCCATCAGACTATTTTTATGTATACATATAAAATATAAGGCCGGTTTTACTAACACAAACAGGGGGGTGACCAAGGACTGAATTCTGGAAAAATCTGGGAAGTCGGAAAGTCCGGTATTTAAAATGACTCTGAAATAAGAAAGAAAAAAGGTTAAATGACATTACAGACAATAGAAAGACCCAACCTCCAGCCTACCTGGGGTCTGCTATTACTACCACTCAAACATCTACGGAGAGAGAGAGAGGAGAAAGGGAGGTGGATGGGGGAGAGAGATTGGGGTAGAGTGGGAGGAAAGAGAGGACACCTTGGCAAAAATGTATTTGGTCCTACTAATAAAGTTTATTTGAAGTGAATTTAGATTTGAGAAAAAGAGAGAATAGGGGGCAAAGGAACGAACCCCCTAACAGTATCATCACTATTAAACATGTCCAATTTGTTTCGCTCCAAATGTAAAATTCGGACAAATGTTTGGTTATTCAGCATTTTAGATGTACTCGAATCTCCGAATGAAATATTAACGAATTTCGTTGACATTTTATTTGTTTTCTAACTAATTACAAATTTTCAGCACAATTCGAATTCTCATCAGTTGAAAAATGATCAACTGATTCGAATTCAGTGTGAAGAATAGCTGGTTGTTAAGCAGTGGGTCGGGAAGCTGGCTGCCGTTTCCTTAACTACCAGTGACTCATCAGCTGGCAGCGGGCTTCCTCACTGAGAGATGAAATGTAAACAAAAGAATGCCGTCAATAGGAAATTCAGCAAAAAAACAGCATGAGCCCCCCCCCCCCCCATCTATACCAGGCCCTTTGGATCTGGTATGGATTTTAAGGGAAATCCCATGCCAAAATAAAAATTAAAATGGCGCAAGGTCCCCTCCAAAATCCATACCAGACTCTTATCTGAGAATGCAGCCAGGCAGGCCAGGAAAAGAGGGGATGAGCGAGCATCGTCCCCCCCCGAACCATGCCAGCTCACATGCCCTAAACATGGGGTGGGTGTTTTGGGACAGGGGGGCCCCCCAACCCCAAAGCACCTTGTCTCCATGTTGCTGGAGACAAGGGCCTCTTCGCCACAATCCTGGGCGGTGGTTGTGGGGGTCTGCAGGCGAGAGGCATATCGCAAACTCGAAGACACAACACAAGTTTTTGACAAGTCCTTTATTAAAAAATAAAAAACAAAGTCCCCCAATGTAGATCCAAGGTCAATCACAATGCCTGCTGCACTGTTGGACTCAGTAAAAAAAAATACCTGGATTGATGATGAATCTATATTGGGGGACAATTTTAATTATTTTTTAATAAAGGACTTGTCAAAAACTCTTGTGTCTTTATTCACTTTTTAGGTGAATGGGTAGGGTACCCCATACTCATTCACATGGGGGGGTTCGGAATCTGGGGGCCCCCTTGCTCCTGGGTCTGCACACCTGCCGTGCCCTTTATAAGTGGTTCCCACCATCCCCGGGCTGAGTTCCTGGGTCTGTACACCTGCTGTGCCCATTATGAAGGGGTTCCCGCTGTGCCTGGACTGAGTTTCTGGGTCTGAACACCTGCTGTGCCCATTATAAATCGATTCCCGCCAGCCCTGGGCTGAGTTCCTGGGTCTGTTCACCTGCTGTGCCCATTATGAAGGGGTTCCCACCATCCCTGGGCTGAGTTCCTGGGTCTGTACACTTTTTGTACCAATTATGCGGGATTCCCATCATCCTGAGTTCTTGGGTCTGCATGACTTTTGGTAAGCTGAAGCATTACATCCAATGAGAATGATACTTACAAGTAATTGAGAAGCGGAAGGTTCTGGAATGCCCGAGCTTCTATACATTTCAGATTCATCAGGCTCCTCATTTCTCTGTAACAAACAACCTTTGTGAGGGTCTGACACTTCAACATTTGTCTTTCAACACTTAGCTGGCAACTTCCTGCGCTGCACCCTTATTAGTTACATTGTTCCCAGCTATCTGTGAGGAGTGCAGAACAGTGAACACCTTCCATCCCACCCTGCTCACCTCCTGTCCTAAGGTGACAACACTGCTGCTCCATAGTTACGGTCAGTGAGTGGTGACACCTTAGGGTGGGAAGCATGTTATTAGCAGGATTACTAGGTGAAAATAAAGAAAAAGAAAACAAAGGCAGCCATAACATCTACGGAACTGAAAGCCTGAACATATTACATTTTTGTTCTTGGGTTTGGATACGCTTTAAGAGTAACGCTAAGGCTGTCATTCGCCTAGCAGAGTTTATTCAGGGGAATGAAGCAGATATGAAAGAACTAGCGATATAGTCAATATAGTCAGTAGGCCCACCTAGCTATCCTTACGGCATAGCTTCCAACTGTCACTGATTTCGAGGTACTGTCCCTCATTCGGAACAAAGTCCCTCTGTCCCCCTTATTAGTCCCTCATTTTTGGTCTGATCTATGTAGTTTAGGGCTGCGGAAATTAACGATTAATTCCTTGATTAATTGTTAGTTTTTTTGATCGATCAAAATTATTTTGATCGGTATGCGGATCGTCACACCACGTGATCCGCGGAACTAATGCAGAGTTACAATGCAAGGAGATCAGCTAAAAGTAGTTGGATCTGTATGTGCGTTATAATTAATCGAAATTAGTAAATTAATCAATGAAAAAATAAAATAAAAATTAATCGAACACGAAAATTTTAATCAGTAACAGCCCTAATATAGTTGTATATAAAATGCACTACTTATCTGTCAAAAAGTGTTTCCTGGTGCTAAACCTTTCAGCCAATTTATAAATTGCAGCATTTGTAAATCCAAAAAGCCAATATAAAGGAATAGTAATGGGAAAAAAGCACTTGTGTATGTCCAATTCTCCTTTAAAGGGGGACGTGACAGGGGGTGTGTCCTATGCCTACATACTTTTGCTAATAGGTAACCTGCGTTCCCATCTCAGAAAGTTGGGAGGTATGTAACGGTAAAACCTCCATCTCTGCTTTTTAAGGCTGACCAGTGGCGGCCACTCCATTAAGGCTGCCTCCCTAATCCATGCGCCCGGCCCCTAATCTACATGCAGGGCGCCGGACGCATGAATTTCAATGGGATTTTTCTTTTTTTGAAGCACATGATTAGAGCCTGAGGCTCTAATTGGCTTTAAAATGGATGGGCTTGGGGTGCAGAGCACTGCACCCTGAGGCCACCCAGTTGTTGACCAACTGTGCTAAAGACCAGGGGGGGTGGTCGGGTGGTTTGAGGCTGACCGAACATGGGTTTAATACTTTTGCTCCCAATGAAGTATGGCATACATCATCAGCGGGGGGGGCGGGGCAGTAAAACAACCTGCTGCTGCAGACAAATGTGTAAATCTGACAGGCTGACTGCTAGCTATTAGGAGGATGTGATTTAGTACTGCCGTCCAATCGCTTCCATTCACCCCGATACGTTTTGGGGACAGTTGGTCCCCTAAGTGATGAAAAAAAAGGAGGAAAAAAATAAAGTACACCCAAGCACGGAATTCCCCTCCCCCCCCCACTACATACACGCACACACAAGAGTAAACACATGTCAGATCGTCAATTGAACCACATATGTTACATATCGCCATGCTGTGCTTTTACGGTGCCTTTACAGTGTCACCTATGGAAAATTTGGAGAACCAAAGTTTGTTCCTGTTTTAGGGGTGAATGCAATTTTTAAATCAAAAAGGGCTGGCAACTCGGATGCTCTTGAATAAAAGTACTTTATTGGTTACATGGGTTACATGGGTGCACGGGTACAGGCCATATGCTGACGCGTTTTGGCTAAGAAGCCTTCATCAAAGAAAATGCAATTTCTAGGTCTCATGCACACAGGGGGTGTATGCCCAGCTTTTCTGAATGCCTCTCAACCGGTAGGAGAAAAGCAAAGTCAAAAATGTGCCTGGGTGACTGATATCTCATTTCTGGAGGCATCAGGGCAGTACAAATACCCCTAAATTACCCCTTTTTGGAAATTAGACAGTCAGAGGTATTTAGTAAGAGGCATGGCGAGATATTTGAAGTTGTCATTTAAAAAAAAAAAAAAAAAAAAAAAAACATTTTTTTTTTTTTTTTTTACATAATGTCACCGTGCAGTACAGCCTCATCATATAACTGGTGTGGCGGTGAGCAGGGACACTGACTGGTGACAGTATGTAAACATTTTATTTTTAATATTTTTTTTCAATTTTTTTATTTTTTATTACTTTTACTTTTTTTTTACTTTAACACACTGTGACCAGAGCAATACAGTGTTACCATAGTAATACTGTACTACTCTGGGGAAGTGATCAGGATTTATTTATATTTTTTTTACACATTATGATTGCTCATACCAGTGAATTTTTCTACTGGATGAAACTGATTAATTCAGTGTCTTTTGTTGTGATTAGCCAAAGCTAATCACATGGTACACATGGGCTGTGATTGGCCCTGTCTGTACCATGTTATCACTGTGACCAATCACAGCTGGCAACACAATTGTATACAATGGGTGGCAAAAAGGAAGCCATCCATTGTTTACAATTGTCATGTGATCTGCTGTGATTGGTCACAGCGATCACATGGTACTGGCAACGGGCCAGTATAGTGGTCAGTCATTGGCTGTGTCCAGTGGAAACAGCTGGTGACAGGCTGCGCAGCCCCGTGGCCGTGCGTGAGGCATGTTTTGGGAGGACGTTATGTGTCGAAAACTGGCTATATGAATCAAAATTTGCCTGGTCCAACAGGGGAGTGCGGACTGCAGGTGACACCCGCCAGAGGGGTGACACCATCAAGTAGGAAAGGGGGATGACACCATGTTGTACCGTGGAAGGGGGGTGACACCATGTTTTACCGCATCGAGGGACACCATGTTTTACCATGGAGGGGTGGGTGACACCATGTTTTACCCCCCCCCCCCCCCAGGTGTGGATGAGGGAATCAGGTCAGTAACTGACTCATCTATGGGCTGCCTCATTCTTCAGGGTGTCTGCTTTCAGAAACTCTGTAAGGTTTTGGGGGTTTGACGTAATCTTCAGGCCTAAAACTACTTACATGTGTGCAAAATAAAAAAACGCAAAAATGGCTCTGGCATGAAAGGGTAATTTAATAAACCTTGCCTGCCGTGGCCATGGATGTTCCCCATGAGAGGGTTAATAATGAGGGCGGTGCAATGCGTCTATATATAACGCACTCCATATGTGTTTATACATCACATTATCACTATAATCCCGATTGCTATGATGTCAGTGGGCGTAGAGCAGCGCAGATTTTGGCTGACCCTCCTCCGCTCTGTCTGAATGTGACAATATATTTAGGGCTGAACACACAACATGCGGGACGAAAGCCTGTGCGGTGGTCAGAGACATCTGGGTCTACTTATTCCACTTGATACACATCACCTACGGTCCTGAGAGAGGCCGCGATCCCCCGTTATTCATTAATGACTGCATCAGCACATGTGATACTTAAAGGATCAGTCCACCCCAAAAACAAGATTTCACTTATTGGTATATGCTGGAGTGTAAACCCCCCTAACAGGTTCTTCTGTCTCTCGGGGACTCTATTGGCGACTTCCTGGGTCTGCACACCTTTCATGTTTCTATTCCTGGACACATGGCGGGTTCCACAAATGCAGTGGTTCAACCTATGGCGCTGGCAGTAAGGTGGCGCTGTACAACCAGGCGGATTAAAATAGATTCTCCCTCTATTTTCTTTTCCACACATTCCTGGAAGCTGGAAAGTGTCAGACGTTTCTGGTTTTCTATAATCGCACCACAAGCCGCCAGGTTAGCGCCTGACAAACATAACCCGCCAGGCCGCAGGTTTATTTTCATCTTCTCTTCTTACACAAAGTTTTCACAGGCCGGCAGCTTGGAATAACACGGCCGCCAATTACAGAGTGAGTGCAGGCTCCACTACCATTAATTGATGGGAGAGTAAAGGGGGGCCCCATAAACCCCCACTACCACTCTCTGCTCGAAGCATAAAGGGGACTCCGTCAACTCTGCTACCATTCTCTGCCGGAAGGTTAAAGGGGAACCCCACCAACTCTGCTACCATTCTCTGCCGGAAGGGTAAGGGGGAACCCCACCAACTCTGCTACCATTCTCTGCCGGAAGGGTAAAAGGGACCCCCACCAACTCTACCATTTTCTGCCCAGAGGGTAAAAGGGACCCTCAACAACTCTGCTACCATTCTCTGCCAGAGGTGTAAAAGGGACCCCCGTGAACTCTGCTACCATTCTCTGCCGGGGGTGTAAAAGGGACCCCCGTGAACTCTGCTACCATTCTCTGCCGGAAGGGTAAAGGGGACCCCCTCCAACTCTGCTACCATTCTCTGCGGGGTGGGTAAAGGGGACTCCCACTAACCCTGCTACCATTCTCTGCCGGGAGTGTAAAGGGGACCCTCGTTAAATCTGCTACCATTCTCTGCAGGGTGGGTAAAGTGGACTCCTTCTAACCCTGCTACCATTCTCTGCTGAAAGGGTAAAGGGGACCCCTGCTATCTCTGCTACCATTCTCTGCCAGGATGGTAAAGGGGACCCCCACCAACTCTGCTACCATTCTCTGTTAGGAGTATAAAGAGACCCCAACACTCTGTATCCCTCTCTGTGGGGAGCTTAAAGTGGGGCCCAACCAACTCTGTACAACTCTCTGTGGGGATAATAAAGTGGGCCCCCACCAACTCTGCGACTTCTTTCTGTGGAGTGTGTAAAGGGGACCCCCTGCAGACTCCACTACCACACTTTGCTGGGAGCGTAAAGGGGACCCCACCAACTCTGCTACCACTACTTGCGTGGAGTATTATGGGACTCCAACAATCTGCTAGCATTCCCTAGGGTAAGCTCCAACGGGACCCCAGTAAATCTTCTACCACTACATGCAGGCTACCACTCTCCATCAGGAGCAAAAAGGGGGACACCGCAAAATATATTGCTACACTCTGCGGGGAGTGTAAAGGGGACCCCCTGCAGACTCCACTACCACTCTCTGCTGGGTGCACAAATGGAACCCCACCAACTGTGCTACCACTAAGTGTGTGGAGTATTATGGGACCCTGAAAATCTGCTACCACTCTCTGCAGTAAGCTCCATGGGGACCCCCGCCAACTCTTCTACCACTCCCTGCAGGGCTACCACTCTCCATGGGGAACAAAAAGGGGGACACCGCCAAGTCTTCTACTACTCTCTGCGGGAAGTGTAAAGGGGGACCCCTGCCAACTCTGCTACTTCTCTCTGCAGCATGTGTAAAGGTGGCTCCCGTCAACTATTTAACCACTCTCTGTCGGTAGCCTAAAGGTGACCCATGCGGACTTCACTACCACTCTCTGCTGGGACCATAAAGCGGACCCCCGCAGACTCCACTACCACTCACTGCAAGGCACGCAAAGAGGGGCCCGCCAACTTTGCTACCACTCTCTGCAGGGAGCTTAAAGGGGACCCACACTCTGTGGGGTCCTACAGACCCAGCGTCTCTCAGCACATGCGCGGGATATCAATCCATGATGGTGACATGAGACCAGAGCACCAAGGAAGAATTTTGGGCTAAAATGTTAGCTGATAAGGGCGGTGTTCCTCCATTGATATACATGTTTGGGGTGGGAAGGAGTTTTTTTTTTTTTTTTACAATTTTTTTTTTTTAGGTGCCCTGTTGGGGGGCTTTGGTGAAATATCAGCAGAGGGAGTCTGTGCCCCAGGGCTGATTAGGGTGTGCCCAGGCACACCCGGCACACCCCCTGCGCATGCCTATGACTGCGTCCCATTTGCAGCAGTGTTCTTTTTTTTTTTTTTTATTCTTTATTTTATTTTATCATATCAAAAGTCAAAAGTGCACGGATACAAAATATAAATTTACAAGAAAAAAATACCATTCACCAGCTTTCAACCTTTGTATCCTATTGTCGTCTGATTTACCCATCCAATAGTGCCCGACCTCTCCCTCCCACCGCCCCTAATACCCACCCCCCTCCCCTTAACGCTACCCACCCCCCTCCCCTCTTCGACCTCTTAAACTTTATAGATAAATCTCTTTTTCTTTTTTTTTCGTATTATATTTACTCTCATTGTGGGAGGGTTCCCTCTATCTAGAGACTAAACACCTCTACGTATCTCGTTGTCTTTTTAAACACTTTCCATCTCTCCCATTTCTCTGTTGACTCTACGCTTTCTTCTTCTAAACTCTGCCTCAGACCTTCCATATTATATGTTTCCTCTACTGTGGTTAACCACTCTCAAATTGATGGGACTTCTACCTCTTGCCACTTTTTAGGGATAAGTCTTTTTGCGGCATTCAACATATGTGGTATTTCTGAGTCTTTAGATTGATTTACTGATCCTTCAACCCCATGTAGTAGGACTATCCACGGGTCCTCAGGTATTTATTTTGTAGTGATTTCTTTTATTAGCTGCAAGATCCCTCTCCAATACTTTTTAATTTTTGGGCAGTCCCACCACAGATGCGCCATCGTTCTCAGAGCCTTACATCCTCGCCAAGACTCCGGATTTTCCCAGTTGGTACCTGCTGATTTTATCGGGCGTTGCATACCACCTAGTTAGACATTTGTAATTCATTTAGACCGTTCTGGTATCTACTGCCGAGCTATGGGTTCGATTTTTTATCTACGTGTGACCCCAATTCCCTTTCCCATTTGATTGTGAATGGCAGGATCTCCGGCTGTTCCGCGGCCAACAGTATTTTATAGATACGAGATACAATCAATACCTCTTGTGTTTTCTGCAATACACAGCTGCTCAAGCGGCATTAAATCAGTCTCAATTCTTATTGGCTGAGGTAATTGCTCAACAAAGTGCCTCAGCTGAAGATACCGCCATTCATTTATCAACCTTAGCCCTTGTTCACACTGGTGCGATTTGACATGTCAAATCGCATGTCAAATTGGCGAAATTTGCCGCAAATTGCGGGCAATGGCACCGTCCTAATCGGTGCGACGCCGCATCTGCGGCACTGGACCGATTACAAAAAGTAGTTTCTGTACTACTTTTTTCGATTTCAGCCGCGATTTACATTGACATCTGTGTCAGATGTCTCTGTAATCGAGCTGAAAACGGGACTGACAGGCAGGAGTGAAATCAGCTGAACTCGCACGGCTTCACTCCCGCAGCCCCAGTGTGAACCTGGGCTAAATTCCGGTTTGTGTTTCAATTCGTGAAGTGGGATGATTTTCCCCCTGCTAATTCTATCTCTTAGTTGTGCATTCTCACTCTTTATCCAATTACCGCCAATTACTTTTTTACCGGGTGGAAAATAATCATTATCTTGAATTAAATGTCCCCTTACTTTTTTGTGGATTGCATCCCAGATTTTAAGTGCATTTCATGTCAGTGCATGTGTATTATCACCTAATTTTCTAAATTGTGGGAGATTCCAAACTATTTTTCTTAAATGTACCTCACTCATGTTTTCTAACTTCACCCACCTTTTTTTCACTTTGCCCCCTAGAGCATTCCACTACTCTTGATATCACCACGGCCTTATAATATTCTTTAATGTCTGGGACCGCGAGCCCGCCATGTTTTTTCCCTTGTTTAACCCCTTCCATACCAGGCCATTGGGAAATGACGCTGGCAGGAACCCTCTCTCCCTCCAGGTGGACGTCATATGACGTCCTCCGCTTTGAGGGGGGATATCTGAATGATGCCTGCAGCTAGAGGCATCATTCAGATATCCTTGTTTAGAGCCTGCGATCCTGCGCACTATAAGAACGATCATAGTGGCGATTCCGCCGATTGATCGTTCTTATAGGCGGCGGGAGGGGACATCCCCCCCCTTCCTCCGCCATCCGGTGCTTCTCCGGGATCTCCCGTGCGATCGGGGACCCGGAGAGAATCGTCGGCGCCGTTGGTGGGTCACGTGATGAGCATAGAGATGACTGGTGACCAGATGGTCACCAGTCATCTCTATGATCGTCGGAGGCCCGGGCGCGATGTGATGACGTCACGCCCGGGTCGTCAAATGTAAACAAAGTCGCCATTGCGGCTGTAAGTATGAGATCAGTGAATTTTTTTTCACTGATCTCATGCTTTCCAGCCTGGAGGAGAGATGTGGGGTCTTATTGACCCCGCATCTCTCCATAAAGAGGACCTGTCACATACATTCCTATTACAAGGGATGTTTACACTCCATGAGTGTGCGCAATTTTAAAGCGAATAAAAGTGTAAAAATAAAAAAAATAAAAAAAACAATTATTTTTTTTTTTTTTATAAAAACGCCCGTCCCCAATAGCTTGCGCTTAGAAGCGAACACACACGCAAGTCCCGCCCGCATATGTAAACGCCGTTAAAACCACATATGTGAGGTATCGCCGCGTGCGTTAGAGCGCGTGCAACAATTCTAGCACTAGACCTCCTCTGTAACTCTAAACTGGTAACCTGTAAAAAATTTCAAAGCGTCGCCTATGGAGATTCCATGAGTGTGCGCAATTTTAAAGCGTGACATGTTAGGTATCTTTTTACTCGGCGTAACATAAGCTTTCATATTTTGCAAAAAATTTGGGCTAACTTTACTGTTTTGTTATTTTTTAATTCATGAAACCATTTTTTTCCCCCAAAAAAAGGCGTTTGAAAAATTATTGCGCAAATACCGTGCAAGATAAAAAGTTGCAACGACCGTCATTTTATTCCCTAGGGTGTCTGCTAAAAAAACATATATAGTGTTTGGGGGTTCTGAGTAATTTTCGAGCAAAAGAATGATGATTTGTACATGTAGGAGAGAAGTGCCAGAATAGGCCCGGTATGGAAGTGGTATAAAAAGCCCTGTATGGAAGTGGTTGTAAACCCATATAACTTTTTTTTTTTTTTTTCTAGCCCACCTGCAAGACAAAGCTATAATGAGCTAGTATGACTAGCATACTAGCTCATTATGTACCACCCACCTTAGATCGGGGCCCCCGAAGCCGTCCGTGTCCCTCTCTCCAGCCATCGCTGCGGCGATAGCCGGAATGTTACTTCCGGGTATCGCCGCTCCAGTCAATCACAGCGCCACTCCGGCGCTGTGATTGGCCGGAGCGGGGAAGACGTGACTCCGCGCATGCGCGCGGGAGCCATCAAATTCGGCTAAGCCCAAGCATTGCTGGGACTTAGCCGAATTTGTGAATGGGATTAACCCCATGAATGCGCCGTTGTCTACGGCGCGCATGCGCCGTAGACAGCGGCCCCTGTGATTTTAGTAAATATCTCCTAAACCGTGTAGGTTTAGGAGATATTTCTTGCACCTACAGGTAAGCCTTAGTCTAGGCTAGGTGCAAGTTGCAAAAGTGGGTTTACAACCACTTTAAGTACTGCTAATGAAATTCTTGTTTTTTTATTTTGTCAGATAAATCTCCTTATAGTACTTATTAGTGCATTAAAATAGGGTTGAGTTAGTGCCATGGGTAACATTTGGAACTTGTATACAATCTTTGGCAACAATACCATCTTCACAGTACTAATCCTCCCTATCCATGATAGGGGTCTATACATTACTCTCTTTATTTCATTTTTAACCACTTGCCGCCCGCCCTATAGCGGATTGACGGCGGCAAAGTGGTTTCAAAATCCTGGCTGAACGTCATATGACGTCCTCAGGATTTTGAGCCGCTGCGCGCCCCCGGGGGCGCGCATCGCGGCAATCATTGTTGCAGGGTGTGCAGTCTGACGGAGACTCTTTACCACGTGATCAGCTGTGTCCAATCACGGCTGATCACGATGTAAACAGGAAAAGACGGTCATCGGCTTTTCCTCACTCGCGTCTGTCAGACGCGAGTAGAGGAGAGCCAATCGATTATCAGCGCAGCCCCCCCGAGGATGCCCACACTGGACCACCAGGGATGCCACTGGACCACCAGGGATGCCCAACACCAGGTATGCCTCCCTAGACCACCAGGGATGCCATTCTGTGCCCCTAATCGATGCCAATCAGTGCCCACAATGGATGCCAGTCAGTGCCCACAATGGGCATCACTGATTGGCAGGCATTATTGTTTGGCACTGATTGGCATCCATTAGTAACACATTACAGTACCACCTATCAGTGCCAATCCATGCCCATCCGTGCCACCTATCAGTGCCCATCCATGCCGCCTATCGGTGCCTATCCCTGCTGCCTATCGGTGCCCATCCGTGCCGCCTATCTGTGCCCATCCGTGCCGCCTACCGGTGCCCATTCGTGCCGCCTACCGGTGCCCATCCGTGCCGCCTACCGGTGCCCATCCGTGGTGCCTATCTGTGCCCATCCGTGCCGCCTATCTGTGCCCATCTGTGCCCATCCGTGCCCATCCGTGCCGCCTATCTGTGCCCATCTGTGCCACCTACCGGTGCCCATCCGTGCCGCCCATCGGTGCCCATCAGTGCCGCCGTATCGGTGCCCATCAGTGCCGCCGTATCGGTGCCCGTCAGTGCAGCCCCATCAGTGCCCATCAGTGAAGGAGAAAACGTAATTATTTACAAAGTTTTGTAACTGAAACAAAAAAAAAATTTTTTTTCAAAATTTTTGGTCTTTTTAAAAAAAAAATAGCAGAAAAAAAAAAATCGCAGAGGTGATCAAATACCACCAAAAGAAAGCTCTATTTGTGGGAACAAAATGATACAAATTTAGTTTGGGTACAGTGTAGCACAACTGCGCAATTGTCATTCAAAGTGCAACAGCGCAGAAAGCTGAAAATTGGTCTGGGCAGGAAGCTGTATAAGTGCCCAGTATGGAAGTGGTTAATTTCATCCAGTAAGGATATGTAATTGATTTTATATATTATCTTCATCTTATTTGCTAGTTTTATTCCTAAATACTTTAGCTCTTTTTTCCAAGGGAATGGGAATGGAGTTAATAAAATGAGGCAGTCATATTTTTATGTGTATGTTTTGGTGAAGTGCGCTAATTAGTGCACAGCTGCATGCCTGTTTTTGCTCTGTACGGAAAACTGTTTGCACATTCGTACATATTAACAAAGCGCAGACAATGCACACTGTTCAGTATTGCTACTCTGGCAGATGTTCCCCACTGGGTCCAAAGAGCCGACCACCATTATATCCACTGCCCCCCCTCCAACCTTCATCAGTGAAAAGATGTTCCTCTCCATGCAGCTGATACAGACGATGACACAAGGCTTTAGTCTCTCCTCCACATAAGAGCTCTTGAGGGCTAGACGAAGTTCTTTACCTCCTTATAAACTAATCGGCACAATCGAATTGCTCCTTATATCACCGCTGAGCCATCCTAATGACATCAATCAATCTGGACCTAAATTCACTTCTGTCTGCTATTATTGGAGGGAATGCAGGCGAGTGGACTGTCTGTGCTGCCACTGCAACCAACCAAGTGCCAACCATAATGTTCTAATGGAAACAAATGTTTAATTGTCTCAATTCTACTAAAATCCAGAGAACAAGAACGACACCATAATAAGTATAAGAAACACTACTAATTTAACCACTTTAATACAGGGCATTTCCACCCCCTTCCTGCCCAGGCCAATTTTCAGCTTTCAGCGCTGTCCCGCTTTGAATGACAATTGCACGGTCATACAACACTGTAAGCCAATGAAATTTTGATATTTTCTTTCCCACAAATAGAGATTTCTTTTGTGGTATTTAATCACCTCTGCGGTTTTTATTTTTGCACTATAAACAAAAAAAGACCCACAATTTTGAAAAAAAAAACACAATATTTTTTACTCTTTGCTATAATAAACATCCCAATTTAAAAAACAAAACACATTTCTTCCTCAGTTTAGGCCGATATGTATTCTTCTACATATTTTTGGTAAAAAAAAAATCTCAATAAGCGTATATTGATTGGTTTGCGCAAAAGTTATAGCACCTAAAAAGTAGGGGATAGATTTATGCAATTTTTTTTTTTTTTTACTAGTAATGGTGGTGATCTGCGATTTTTGTCAGGTCTGCGATATTGCGGCGGACATATCGGACAGTTTTGACACTATTTTGGGACCAGTGACAATTATACAGCGAACAGTGCTATAAATATGCACTGATTACTGTATAAATGTCACTGGCAGGGAAGGGGTTAACACTAGGGAGCGATCAAGGGGTTAACTGTGTTATCTAGGGAGTGATTTTAAGTGTGGAGGGAGGGGATGGACTGGGGGAGGTGACCGATCGGTGTTCCTATATACAAGGAACACACGATCGGTCTCCTCTCCCCTGACAGGACGTGGATCTGTGTGTTTACACACACAGATCCACGTCCCTGCTCTGTGACCAGCAATCGTGGGTGCCTGGTGGACATCGCGGCCGCCAGGCACGCGCATTGGCTCCCAAGTGACGCGGCGGACGCATGCCCCCCAGCGGCCGGGAAGCCGAGGACGTCATATGACGGCCGCCCAGGATGGCAGAGCAACCTTGCAGCCGTCATTTGACTATACGCGGGATGGGAAGTGGTTAAAGTTGAACTCCGGGATCAGCAAATATCATCGAAATACATTTGTTATGTGTACTATTCTTGTTGTGCTTTGTGTATTTCTCTAAGATCTGTGCAGGAATCCAGTGTGAGACTTTCTCTCTGTGTAGGAGCTTCCCGCAATATAGACCGCTCACTGCGGCGCTCTCTCCTTGTGCAGGGTGACTGGTCTCATCTCTGCCCCCTTCTCGTTTTCTGTAGTAGGGCCCCACCCACAGCTCTGCTCTCTGGCATGTATTGGCCATCGGGACTACCGGGAGATTCCCGGTGGGCCGATGGCTCAGTGGGCCGGTTTCAAGCTCTGTCAGATTGGATGGAGAGCGTCTGTGAACAGCAATTTTAAAGTCTTGCCACAGATTCTCAATTGGATTTAGGTCTGGACTTTGACTGGGCTATTCTAACACATCAATATCTTTTGATCTAAACCATTCCATTGTAGCTCTGGCTGTATGTTTAGGGTCGTTATCCTGCTGGAAGGTGGACTTCCTCCCAGTCTTAAGTCTAACAGGTTTTCTTCTAAGATTGTCCTGTATTTGGCTCCATCCATCTTTCTATCAACTCTGACCAGCTTCCCTGTCCCTGCTGAAGAAAAGGATCCCCACAACATGATGCTGCCACCACCATGTTTCACAGTGGGGATGGGGTGTTCAGGGTGATGTGGAGTGTTCGTTTTTCGCCACACAAAGCATTTTGCTATTTGGCCTCATCTGACCAGAGCACCTTCTTCCACACGTTTGCTGTGTCCCCCACGTGGCTTCTCGCAAACTGCAAACGGAACTTCTTGTGGATTTCTTTCAACAATGGCTTTCTTCTTGTCACTCTTCCATAAAGGCCAGATTTGTGGAGTGCAGAACAAATAGTTGTCTTGTGGACAGATTTCCCCACCTGAGCTGTGGATCTCTGCAGCTCCTGCAGAGTTACCATGGGCCTCTTGGCTGATTCTATAATTGATGTTCTCCTTGCCCGGCCTGTCAGTTTAGATGGACGGCCATGTCTTGGTAGGTTTGCAGTTGTGCCATACTCTTTCCATTTTCAGATGATGGATTGAACAGAGCTCCGTGAGATGTTCAAAGCTTGGGATATTTTTTATAACCTAACCCTGCTTTAAACTTCTCCAAGACTTTATCCCTGACCTGTCTGGTGTGTTCCTTGGCCTTCATGATGCTGTTTGTTCACTAAGGTTCTCTAACAAACCTCCGAGAGCTTCACAGAACAGCTGTATTTATACTGAGATTAAATTACACACAGGTGGACTCTATTTACTAATCAGGTGACTTCTGAAGGCAATTGATTAAACTAGATTTTAGTTAGGGGTCTCAGTGTAAAGGGGGCTAAATACAAATGTACCCCACACTTTTCACATATTTATTTGTAAAAAATGTTGAAAACCATTTATTATTTTCCTTTCACTTCACAATTATGTGCCACTTTGTGTTGGTCTATCACATAAAATGCATGTAACATGACAAAATGTGGAAAATTTCAAGGGGTATAATTACTTTTTCAAGGCACTGTAAGTAAAATATATTCAAATCAAAGCTGTCCGGAGTTCAGTTTTATTGATGTTTTTTATTAATAAAAAATATTGTAGATTTTATATTTGTACCGGCTAGAATTTTATCTTATTTTATAATCGTATTGTTAGATAAATGTAATGTTGCACAAAGCTATGTGCGGAAGCTGCTGTACCCTGCGATCTTTACTGGGACCCATTTGTCAGAGGGAAAAAACGATATGATGCCGTTGTGTGATGTCATTAGGTATTGTGATGTCAATCTGTCAGGAAAGGTTCCATCCGCTGGTGATATTAATTATTTGGCTTGCAGTACTGTGGTCCACCAGCAGGTGTCTCCTGGCAGTGTGGAACTGTCAGGAGAATTTTTCCCTGCTGGTATTATATTATCCTTTGGACGCAGTACTGGTCTTCACCAGCGGATGGATGCTGGCAGTGTGGAGCGAACTGCTCTTCCTGTGCTCAGGTGTGACTTGAAGTCAATTACAGGCATTCCTATTTATACCTGGCAAGTACAAACACACCTTGACCTGGTATCTCTCATCCTGAGCCTGCATCTGACCCGACCCGACCTGATCCGTTCTGATCCCTATCCCGAGCCCATCCTGGACCTGCCCCTCCTGTTACCTGTTTGCCTTTGATCCCTGCCCATCCATCCATCCTCTCCCTGTCCTGTTGTTCTCCCATCCATACCCATCTGCTGATATCCCTTGGTGTATGACCTCGGCCTGGCTTGTTTACGATTACGGTATCTCCCCTTTATTTGTATATACTATTTGTTGTTGGTTGTTGCACTGGTTGTTTTCACTTGTTTGTCACCTTTTTAATAAATTATTATATTTTCACCTACATCCGTTTGGTGTCCTCTGTGCAGTCACACAGTCTGGTCTACTAGTTCTGTGACACAATCTGTGTGCCGTATCCTGTGCTTTGTGATGTCACTCTGTGTGCTGTGTGGATTTCATTCCAGGTGCTGTATTTTGTGCTGTGTGATGTCATTCTTTGTGCTGTGTGACATCATTCTGTGTGCTGTGTGATGTCATTCTGTGTTATGTGATGTCATTCTGGTGCATCAGCATTTACTTACATCTGGCTGATTTTGGAGAGTCCCTGAAAAGCTCCGGCCTCCAGCTTCCTCAGCTCAGTATCCAGAGCAATGAAACTAAGGGACAGAAGGGTTACATTGTTAATATATAGGTCTATAGAGCCTGCTGTCATTATCACTATAAGGTCCTATTCCCACCTGAGCGTTTTGTAAATGCACAGAAAATTTTGCTTTTTTTTTTTTTTTTTACAAACCGCACAAGCTTTGGCTGTACTTCTCCTTTAAACTCTTTTTATTTTTATTCGTTTTGTTCATTCATTTTCTAGTGTAGCATTAAAAAACACAACATTGAAGAAAGCCTGCATTCCATTTGTAAATAACTTTGCAATACGTTGTACCAGAATCGTACATTTAGCATAAATGTAATGCCCCTTTCACACTGGGGCGTTTTTCATGCGGTTTAGCGCTAATATTAGCGCTATTATACCGCATGAAAAAATCCTGCCCTTTAGCCTTCAATGTGAAAGCCCGAAGGCTTTCACACTGAAGCGGTGCGCTAGCAGGACCGCTCCAAAAGTCCTGCTAGCCGCTTCTTTACAGTGTTCACCGCTCCTTTACCGCGGTCTCCCATTGAAATCAATGGGACTCCCGCGGTCTCCCATTGAAATCAATAGGACAGCGCTGTAATACCGCCCGCAAACCGCGGCAATAGCCGCGGTTTGCGGGCGGTATTAACCCTTTTTCGGCCGCTAGCGGGGGTTAAATTTACCCCCCTAGCGACCGCATACCGCGGTAAGAACGACGGTATAGCAGCGCTGAAAATCGCGCTGCTATACCGCCACCGCTCCTGCCCGCCCCAGTGTGAAAGGGGCCTAAGGCTCCTTTCAAACAGGATGGCTCTGTTTTGACGGACTCCGCTTGCTCAGCGGGGGATCGCTCCGCTGATCCCCGCTGAGCAGGCGGATGACAGGTCCATCTCCGCTCACTGTTCAGAGACGGACTTGTCAGACCCCTGATATGGGGAGATCGGATGAAAATGGATAGCCTGTCCGTTTTCATCTGATCCCATCCGATCCGACCCGCTGGACGGATGGCCAATGAGTTTGTTGGATGGGATGTCAGCGGACATCCACCTCCCTATAGAGGACAATGGGTGGCCCAATCGGGTCTGCCTGAAAAACGGACAGGCGGACCCGATCAGTCCAATTGTGTGAAAGGGCCTAATCAGAAAAATCTATAGAATAACATTGATACTTTTTACCTACCGTAACAATTTTTTTTAAAACTACCACAGATCAAAATAAAAAAATGTGTTCGTTTTTAGTTTTGTTACATTTTTAGTGTATGGATTGCATAAAAGTTATACAGTAATGATTTTTGGAAGAAAAAGAAAGCCTTGTTTGCCCTTACAGAAAGAAATATGTTTTACTTTATTATTTTAAAGAGAAAATCCAGTCTCATTTTCTCTGCCCCCCCCCCCCATTATGTTTAGAATGAAGGTGTCTCTCCTGCTCCCCAAATTGTTTTGGATTTTGGTGGTAGCATTGAGATTAGGCTGCTCTGGGAGTCGGAGGCCTCCTTTTAAATGCAGCCTAAAGCCTAAGGGCTCGCTTACACTTGCGGTTGGGCGTTCAGTGGCGGTCTGCGAGGCAATACTTACATCCGAGTGATGTTGGGAATGGTGGAGAAGGCTCCTCTTGGAATAACAGCGATTTTGGTCTCCATCAGTTTCCTGTAAGATCAATACATTGTGTTAGATTGCACTGCAAATCTACAGTAAAAAAGTGTACTGGAACCTGAACTCCGGGCACAAGAATTTTCATTTAAATATAATCCTCAATAGCCACAAAGGACATACAGTTGTGCTCATAAATTTACATTCTCTGGCAAAATTTATAATTCCTTTGCCATTTTTCAGAGAGTATGAATTATAACACAAAAACTTTACTTTCATTAATGGTTAGTATTTGGCTGAAGCCATTTATTATCAATCAACTGTGTTTACTTTTTTAAAATCATAATGGCAACAGAAACTACCCAAATGACCCTGATCAAAAGTTTACATACCCTGGGGATTTTGGCCTGATAACTTGCACACAAGTTGACACAAAGGGGTTTGAATGGCTATTAAAGTGGTTGTAAACCCACTAATTGTTTTTTTTTTTTTTAGCCAACCTGCAAGAGAAAGGCATAATGAGCTAGTATGACTAGCATACTAGCTCATTATGTACCACTTACCTTAGATCGGGGGCCCCCGAAGCAGTCCGCGTCCCTCACTCCAGACGCAGCCATCACTGCGGCGATAGCCGGAATGTTACTTCCGGGTATCGCCGCACCAGCCAATCACAGCGCCGCTTCGGCGCTGTGATTGGCCGAAGCGGCGAAGACGTGACTCCGCGCATGCGTGCGGGAGCCGTCACATTCGGCTACGCCCAGCAATTGCTGGGAAGTAGCCGATTTTGTGAATGGGATTAACCCCATGAATGCACCGTTGTCTACGGCGCGCATGCGCCGTAGACAGCGGCGCCTGTCATTTTTAGTAAATATCTCCTAAACCGTGTAGGTTTAGGAGATATTTCTTGCACCTACAGGTAAGCCTTAATCTAGACTTACCTGTAGGTGCAAGTTGAAAAAATGGGTTTACAACCACTTTAAAGGTAACCATCCTCACCTGTGATCTGTTTACTTGTAATTTGTGTGTGTGTATAAAAGGTCAATGAGTTTTTGGACTCCTGACAGACCCTTGCATCTTTCATCCAGTGCTGCGCTGACGTTTCTGGATTCAGAGTCATGGGGAAGGCAAAATAATTGTCAAAGGATCTGCGGGAAAAGGTGGTTGAACTGTATAAAACAGGAAAGGGATATAAAAAGATATGCAAGGAATTGAGAATGCCAATCAGCAGTGTTCAAACTCTAATCAAGAAGTGGAAAATTAGGAGTTCTGTTGAAACCAAACCGCGGTCAGGTAGACCAACTAAAATTTCAGCCACAACTGCCAGGAAAATTGTTCGGGATGCAAAGAAAAACCCACAAATAACTTCAGGTGAAATACAGGACTCTCTGAAAACATGTGGTGTGGTTGTTTCAAGATGCACAATAAGGAGGCACTTGAAGAAAGATGGGCTGCATGGTCGAGTCGCCAGAAGAAAGCCATTACTACGCAAATGCCACAAAGTATCCCGCTTACAATACGCCAAACAGCACAGAGACAAGCCTCAAACCTTCTGTCACAAAGTCATTTGGAGTGATGAGACCAAAATTGAGCTGTTTGGCCACAACTATAAACGCTACATTTGGAGAGGAGACAACAAGGCCTATGATGAAAGGTACACCATCCCTACTGTGAAACACGGAGGTGGATCGCTGATGTTTTGGGGATGTGTGAGCTACAAAAGCACAGGAAATTTGGTCAAAATTGATGGTAAGATGAATGTAGTATGTTATCAAAAAATACTGGAGGAACATTTGCATTCATCAGCCAGGAAGCTGCGCATGGGACGTACTTGGACATTCCAACATGACAATGATCCAAAACACAAGGCCGACCTGTCATTGGCTACAGCAGAATAAAGTGAAGGTTCTGGAGTGGCCATCTCTGTCTCCTGACCTCAATATCATTGAGCCACTCTGGGGAGATCTGAAATGTGCAGTTCATGCGAGACAGCCCGAAAATTTACAGGAACTGGAGGCTTTTTGCCAAGAGGAATGGGCAGCTTTACCATCTGAGAAGATAAAGAGCCTCATCCACAAATACCACAAAAGACCTTCAAGCTGTCATTGATGTTAAAGGGGGCAAAACACAGTATTAAGAACTGGGGTATGCAAACTTTTGATCAGGGCCATTTGGGTAGTTTCGGTTGTGATTATGATTTAAAAAGAGTATTGATAATAAATGGCTTCAGCCAAACAGTAACTATGAGTGAAAGAAAAGTTTTTGTGTTATCATTCATATTCCCTGAAAAATGGCCAAGAAATCATAAATTCTGCCAGGGTATGTAAACTTATGAGCACAATTGTATATCCACTTTGTGTTCACCAACTGCCTATACAAACCCAGATATTACCTTGTAAAAGATTCTTCTGGAGAGAAAATAGCCGAGTAACATTAGATTTTGCCAGAGTTTGCATAGAACAAATGTACATGCGGTTTTACAGGACAAATAGCTCTGCAATACGCCTCTATGTGTTGCATTACCACATCGCGTCACTGCGCGTTCATTTTGAATGGGCTGGCAAGGAACCCTAATGCACACAAAGAAATGGATGTCACCCTTTTTTTATAACATGGCACACCATGCGGGTGTATTGGACATTGTATATTGGACGTGTATTGGACGTGCGTTGTGCTTTATTGTACATTTCTAGCATGTCTTTGCAGCTATTTCGGATAACCCTGAAATTGGCCACTTTGCTGGGAAACACTCAGCTGTATGTGTCTGACATAAGAGTCTCAAAGGATACGTAATCCCAAAAAATACATTTTTCTAATTTGCTCCCTTTTGATCCAATAAATAGACCAGTCACTGCTTGGGCACATAGAAAACAATTGTTTTCTATGTGCCCTGTTCACACTGCATCGCAGCCTGGAGGTGCAGATATGCTGCATTTTATTGCAGTGCACTGGATGTCGCTGCATTCCACCGCACAGCAGTGCAATGCACCGCGCTACTGTGCAATGGCATGAATGAAGTGTCACTTTGTGCACTTTAAATAAAGTTGAAAACAAAAAGAAAAAAAGGGGAACTATATAATGTGATGAAATTTGCATCACACTGCCCACACACCGTGGCTCACTGCAGCCAAAATGGACAGCTTCCTGCACACTAATGCCTCATACACACGACCGGTTTTTCCGTCGGGATGAACTCCGATGGATTTTTCCGACGGAATTCCGCTCAAGCTGTCTTGCATACACACGGTCACACTAAATTCTGACCGTCAAGAACGCGGTGACGTAAAACACTACGACGAGCCGAGAAAATGCTTCCGAGCATGCGTTGAATTGTTTCCGAGCATGCGTGTTTTTTTCTCCGTCGGAGTTCCATACAGACGAACATGTTCTCTTTCTAACTCCATTGGAATTTCCGACGGAAAAAGTCCGATGGGGCATACACACGGTCTTAATATCCGATGAAAAAATTCCGTCTGACTTTTTTAATCGGAAATTCCGACCGTGTGTACGCGGCATGAGGCATTCTGGTTTATATGCAAGCAATGTGAAAGGGCACTGAAAGTGATTTTTTTTATCTGTTGAATAAGTGCAAAATCAAAAATGTAGATCCTTCCAGAAATCCAGTGCATAGATTCCAGCAGTCCAGGATTTGCAGAGACAATCCAGTATCTTGGCTCTCTGTACCACTGATGTGGTGTCATGGGCCATAAGGGTGCATGTACACTTGTGAATGCACTCTGGCTGTGACTGTATGCGAGAACCCCAGCGGGGGTTCCTGTGATTAAGCCTGCCATATACAGAGCGATTCTCTTTCCTGTAACCAACCTCCCGGTGGGGGGAACCGTCCACACCGGGAGAACACAGTGATTACTGCTAGTGGCTATAATAGTAAAATCTAATAGGCTGGTTGTACCCAAGTGGATCGATCCACTTGGGTACAATCAGCCTGCCCATGCATGGTTCCAATCTCTATGGCCGGGTTTAGCATGCGAGCGGCAGCTCCATTACAAGCAATGGGAGGCTGCTGGCTCTTGCAGGCAGTCTTGCAGCTAATCGTGGGAACCCCTGCTGGGTGAGGTTCTCACTTATAATTGCAGCCAGCTTGCATTTTCAAGTGTGAATGCACCTTAGCCCAGATTCACACTGACAGCGGGAATGAAATCGTGCGAGCTCAGCTGAACTCGCACGATTTCATTCCCGCATGTCATTCCGACATCGGGGAGCGATTTCAGAGACATCTGTGCGGGTTTCTGCACAGATGTCTATGGAAATCGCACCCCGAAGTCGCCAAAAGTAGTACAGAGACTACTTTTGGGAATCGGGGTGGCGCCGCAATGTCGGCGTCGCCCCGATTCGGACGGTGCCATTGCCGGCAATAGCCGCTGATTTGGCATGCGATTTGACACTGACACCAATTATTTTAGAGCTATTCCTCCCTGGGGGCCACTATCACATTGACACCATTTAATCAAGGGGCTATTCTCCCCTAGGAGCCTTGATCTCACTAACATTAATTACTTGAGGAGCTATTCTTCCCTAGGGGCCACAATCCCTCAGACACTGATGAATTCAGGGGTTATTCTTCCCTGAGGGCCATGATACAAGTGACACCAATGATTTGGGGGCTATCCTACCACCGGTGGCCACAATTCCAATGAGATCAATGTTTTGGGGGCTATTCTCCCCTGGGGGGCTACAATCACATTGATTACTCCTTTACATATTTAGAATTCCTGTACTTTATGATTAGAAACTTTTTTTCTTACTGCTGGGGCATGGAAAGTTTTGGAAGAACTTACCTGGCCCTGATCTCACTAAGGTTGAGGACCTTCCTCAACCTTAGTATGCTTGTGTCTTCCAGTGCTGGCGACCTGAAATTTGTCCGGCAGTATTCAGCTGCGGAAAAAGGGCTAGAAAAGCCGGAGATCTCCAGAGTCACAGGGCCTGAGGAGTTAACTCAAACGGGTGAAACTCTGGAAAATAAAAAGTCCAATAATAGCCATAGATCGCGTTTCCTGCCAAGGATGAAAAAACACTGATTTTGTTGTGCAGAGGGAAGAAAAGCCTTTGTATGTACTCTTTTTGTTGCTGCTGTCAGCTCTCCAGCTAGGAAAACAGAGTGCCGACTCCAGGTAAAAATGCAGAAAAACATCCAGTAAGTGCGCTAAGTGCGAGCACAAAGAAGAACCGCGCACTTTAGAAAATAACCAGCAACTAACTGTGTAGCTGCAGGGAGAGCATAGGGAAGCACAAGTTTAAAGCTGAACTCCAGGCACAAACATTTTCACTGAAATACACTATATTATTGGGACGCCGGCCTTTACACACACGTGAACTTTAATGGCATCCCAGTCTTAGGCCTCGTACACACGGCCGAGAATCTCGTCAGGAAAAAACTCGTAGTTTTTCTTCACGAGATTCTTGGACAAGAAACTTGTCCCGGCCGAGTGTACACACGATCCATTCAAAGAACCCGCGGTTCTTTGAATGGAGCGAACGCGGTGACGTCATCGACTACGACGAGCATGCGCTTGTCACATTCGATGCCGTCGCCGCCATCTTGCTACACCCTACCTATGCCTAGGAAGCTACCGCGCATGCGTCAAAGTCATTTCGAGCATGCGCGGGTTTCCACGGCGAAAGGTAAGTGTACACACACACTCTTTTCTCGTCGAGAAACAGGCTGACGAGAATCTCGACGAGAAAATAGAAAGCAGGTTCTCTATTTTTCTCGTCGAGATTCTTGTTGGTTTTCTTGACGAGAAACCTGATAGCCGCGTACACACAACCGATTTACTCGGCAAGAAAGCTCTGCCAGCAAGTTTCTTGCTGGTTCTTGCCGAGAAACTCGGTCGTGTGTACGAGGCTTCAGGCTGGATTCCCACCTATGCAGTTTTAGTGCTTTTTGCATTTTGCAGATTTGCACTACAGTCCATTTTCCATGGTTTCCTATGGAACACGTTCTGTAGTGCAAATCTGCAAAATGCAAAAAGCACTAAAACTGCATAGATGTGAATCCAGCCTCAGTCCGGAGGGTTCATTATTGAGTTGGCCCACACTTTGCAGATATAACAGCTTCTCTTCTGGGAAGGCTGTCCACAAGGTTCAGGAGTGCGCCTATGGGAATGTTTGACCATTCTTCCAGAAGTGCATTTGTGAGGTCAGAGTCTCCGCTCTAATTCATCCCAAAGGTGTTCTATTGGGTTGAGATCAGGACTCTGTGCAGGCCAGTCAAGTTCCTCCACCCCAAACTCACTCATCCAGGTCTTTATGGACCTTGCTTTGTGCTCTGGTGCGCAGTCATGTTGGAACAGGGAAGGGTCATCCCCAAACTGTTCCTACAAAGTTGGGAGCATGAAATTGTCCAAAATGCCTTGGTATGCTGACGGCTTAAGAATTCCCTTCACTGGAACTAAGGGGCCAATCCCAAACCCTGAAAAACAACCCCACACCATAACCCCCCCCTCCACCAAATGATTCGGACCAGTGCACAAAGCAAGGTCCATAAAGACATGGATGAGCGAGTTTGGGGTGGAGGAACTTGACTGGCCTGCACAGAGTCCTGACCTCAACCCAATAGAACACCTTTGGGAAAAATTAGAGCGGAGACTGCGAGCCAGGCCTTCTCATCCAACATCAGTGCCTGACCTCACAAATGCGCTTCTGGAAGAATAGTCAAATATTCCCATAGACAGACTCCTAAACCTTGTGGACAGCCTTCCCAGAAGAGTTGAAGCTGTTATAGCTGCAAAGGGTGGGCCAACTCAATATTGAACCCTACGGACGAAGACTGGGATGCCATTAAAGTTCATGTATGTGTAAAGGCAGGTGTCCCAATACTTTTGACAATATAGTGAATATTCCTCATTAGCCACAGAGGATATAAATCCTTGTTGTGCACACCTATGAAAACCTAGATGTTACCTTGTAAAAGAAGCAGTAACATCATCACTGTGCAGGTATACACCGCCTGTGCAGAGATTAGAACTGTGGGAGGGGCCCAGCAGGCTCCACCTACTACAGGCTGCCTGCAGAAAACAACAGGAGGGGGCAGAGACAAGACCAGTCACCCTGCACAAGGAGAGAACAGCAGTGAGCGGTCTTTATCACAGAGGGAAAGTCTCACACTGTATTACTGCACAGATCTGGAAGAAATACACAAAGCACATCGAGATTCAAGGAAGAATACTGTACACATGACCTATGTACTTAGACAATATTTGCAAATCCCCAAACTCAGCTTTCAAGCAAAACCCCTGGCAAATAAATAAATATACAGATTACATATAAGGGAGTTGTTCCACCTGCCACTGGATTCAGATCTCTGTTCATTCAGCCCAGAGATTTACACAGCTCTGTCACACAGCACAGCCAGGTTGTTACCTGACTTTATTTTTTACTGAGGTTAATAATGCAGCATGGTCATATTCCAACCCCAGCCTGTGATTGGACATTGACGGAGCACCACCAAACAACTCAGCTCTTTTCTCTTTTACAATATTATCCCCCCCATGTCTCATAGTTGCCAACATTGGAAAAAAAACATCTGGGACACTTTTTTTGTATTGAGGCGGAGCCTTGCTATAATTAGGGGGCAGGGCATTCGTTTGTAGGCGTGTCATGTTGGAAAATGGGCGTGGTTTATGTACGATAGTGGGTGTGGCTTAAATGGGCGTGGTTCAAAGGGGTGTGGCTACAGTCCGAGGTGAGAGAAAGAGAGAGAAAGAAATAGAAAGAAAGAAGCCAGATCCTACACCACAATAGAAATGTGTAACAAAATTGGCAGATAAGTATACTCCAAAACACCTGTTGGCGCTTCAATCATCCCGACACCATGGTTGTTATGGTGTCAGGATGATTGAAGCGCATTATTTCTATTATTACATTGTAATATAAAATTAAATCATTCAACTCACCATAATGCCGAATCACTGTAAGCCCCAAGTGTGTCACCTGCCACGTCGCCTGCCACCAGATGCCATCAGGTGCCCCCAATGGAGTCCGTCCTTACATCAGCTTTACCCAGCGGAGTCCTTCCTTACATCAGGCGTACCCAGCGGAGTCCCCCCTTACATCAGGTGTCCCCAGCGGAGTCCCCCCTTACATCAGGTGTCCCCAGCGGAGTCCCCCCTTACATCAGGCATCCCCAGCGGAGTCCCCCCTTACATCAGGCATCCCCAGTGGAGTCCCCCCTTACATCAGGCATCCCCAGTGGAGTCCCCCCTTACATCAGGCGTCCCCAGTGGAGTCCCCCCTTACATCAGGTGTCCCCAGCGGAGTCCCCCCTTACATCAGGCGTCCCCAGCGGAGTCCCCCCTTACATCAGGCGTCCCCAGCGGAGTCCCCCCTTACATCAGGCGTCCCCAGCGGAGTCCCCCCTTACAGCAGGCGTCCCCAGTGGAGTCCCCCCTTACATCAGGCGTCCCCAGTGGAGTCCCCCCTTACATCAGGCGTCCCCAGCGGAGTCCCCCCTTACATCAGGCATCCCCAGTGGAGTCCCCCCTTACATCAGGCATCCCCAGTGGAGTCCCCCCTTACATCAGGCGTCCCCAGTGGAGTCCCCCCTTACATCAGGCGTCCCCAGCGGAGTCCCCCTTACATCAGGTGTCCCCAGCGGAGTCCCCCCTTACATCAGGCATCCCCAGTGGAGTCCCCCCTTACATCAGGCGTCCCCAGTGGAGTCCCCCCTTACATCAGGCGTCCCCAGCGGAGTCCCCCCTTACATCAGGCATCCCCAGCGGAGTCCCCCCTTACAACAGGCGTCCCCAGCGGAGTCCCCCCTTACAACAGGCGTCCCCAGCGGAGTCCCCCCTTACATCAGGCGTCCCCAGTGGAGTCCCCCCTTACGTCAGGCGTCCCCAGCGGAGTCCTTCCTTACATCAGGTGTCCTCAGCGGAGTCCCCCCTTACAACAGGCGTCCCCAGCGGAGTCCCCCCTTACATCAGGCGTCCCCAGCGGAGTCCCCCCTTAACCAGGTGTCTCCTGTCTCGACCGCCATTACTGTTTCCCCTTCCCCGAGGGGGAACAAAATAGAGGCGGAGCCGACCGCGTGGCTGCACAAAAAATTAAGCTGTGGCGCCGCCCACCCCCGCCCCTTTCCATTACAGACAGACCTGCAGCGGGGCGGGGCGGGGCGGGGGGGTGGCCGGCCGGCCAGCCAAAACACGGATGTAGTACAATAGAAGATAAAGCTGCTGCGGCGCCGCCCACCCACGGGGAGACGCGGGGTATGGGCGGCGCCGCAGCAGCTTTATTTTCTATTGTACTACATCCTGGTTTTGGTTTTCTTTAAAATGGCGGCTGGCGGAGACATTGTCTCCGCCGGCCGTGGACCTCTAGCGGCGTCGGCCCGCGGCGGCCAAAGTCGTGGAAACCGGGAAAAAACGGATTGGCCGGGACAAAATTAATCCGGGAAAAGGGTTTGAATCCCGGGAATGTCCCGGCCAATCCGTGACTGTTGGCAACTATGATGTCTGTCCTTGATGTCCTAAGTCCTGGGACCTGTTAAATAGAGAGCATTCTGCGTGGTATAAGTTCCCAGAGTCCAGGATGGACACGTTACAATATACAGATCCTGGAGTCTAGGACAGTCATGGAGGGGGGAAAACAATGTAACAGATCCCAGGGTAGGGCAGACATGTAGGCTGGGCAGGGCCGCCATCAGGGGGGTACAGGCAGTACACCTGTAAGAGGCCCGGAGGTCTCCAGGGACCCGGATGGCAACCTCCCACTTTTTTTTTTTATAAAAAAAATTCTCTTTTTAATTTTATTTTTATAATTTTTTTTATTTTTTTGTAAGGGGCCCAGAGGTTCCCAGGGCCCCAGATGGCAACCCCCTTTTTTTTTGTTCTTTCGGTTTTTTTTTTTTGTTCGTCAGCACCCAAAGCCCCCCCGATCTCAACAATTCTTGGCGTCAGCACCCCCCTCTTCTCAGTACGTGGCACCCCTCGCCTCTCAATTCGCGGCAGCTCTCCCCCCGCTTCCTCAATTTGCGGAGGCAGCACCCCCCCCCCGGTTCTCCTCTGCTCGAAGGGGGTGCCATGCCTGAAGCTGTGTAAAATTCCTGATGGCGGCCCTGAGGCTGGGTTCACACATATGTGGCCTTGGTGTCAGTGCGGCAGTCTGATACGGTTCTGTTTATTGGTTCAGTTGCGATCCAGGTGGGAATTTTTACCTGAAATCGCACCTGAACTGAACCCAGAAACGCACAGGACCGTTGTTAAAACCGCCCGGCAGATGTGTGAATCGGCTCCATTGAAAGCCGGTCCAATTCACATGTTAAGGGAATTGGATTCGCTCAAAAACGCATTCAATTCGCATATATGTGAACCGAGCCCTATGGAAGATAATTGTTTAACAGGTCCCAGGATCTAGGATAGACATGGAGGAAGGATAACAATGTAACAGATCCCTGTGTCTAGGATAGACAAAGAGGGGGGATTACAATGTAACAGATCCCGGGGTCTAGGTTAGACATGGAGAGGGGATAACAATGTAATTAATCCCGGGTCTATGGTAGACATGGAGGGAGATAACAATGTAACAGATCCCGGGTCTATGGTAGACATGGAGGGGAGATAACAATGTAATTGATCCCGGGTCTATGGTAGACATGGAGGGGGGATAACAATGTAACATATCCCGAGGTCTAGGTTAGACATGGAGGGGGGATAACAATGTAATTGATCCCGGGTCTATGGTAGACATGGAGGGACATAACAATGTAACAGATCCCGGGTCTATGGTAGACATGGAGGGGAGATAACAATGTAATTGATCCCGGGTCTATGGTAGACATGGAGGGGGATAACAATGTAACATATCCCGAGGTCTAGGTTAGACATGGAGGGGGGATAACAATGTAATTGATCCCGGGTCTATGGTAGACATGGAGGGAAATAACAATGTAACAGATCCTGGGTCTATGGTAGACATGGAGGGGGATAACAATGTAACATATCCCGGGGTCTAGGTTAGACATGGAGGGGGGATAACAATGTAATTGATCCCGGGTCTATGGTAGACATGGAGGGAAATAATGTAACAGATCCTGGGTCTATGGTAGACATGGAGGGGGGATAACAATGTAACATATCCCGGGGTCTAGGTTAGACATGGAGGGGGGATAACAATGTAATTGATCCCGGGTCTATGGTAGACATGGAGGGAGATAACAATGTAACAGATCCCGGGTCTATGGTAGACATAGAGGGGGGATAACAATGTAATTGATCCCAGGTCTATGGTAGACATGGAGGGGGATAACAATGTAACAGATCCCGGGTCTATGGTAGACATGGGAGATAACAATGTAACAGATCCCGGGTCTATGGTAGACATGGAGGGGGATAACAATGTAACAGATCCCGGGTCTATGGTAGACATGGAGGGGGGATAACAATCTTCATGTAGAATTAGAGAATGTGAAATGAGATCCATATGTGAGATGGGATGATCACTGACAGAGCCGATGGAAAGAGCCGGTGATTGAGCCGTCACCGGGAGAAGGAAAACACGCGGCAGTCTCACAAAGGACGCATTGAGCGCTGGGGCCGGCGCAGGCACACCGCTCATCCAGCCATGCAGCCAACTCAGGGGGCGCCCTGACAGACTTAAATAAACACCCCGGAGATTAAACAAGACTCTCCGCGGAGAAGGCAAGGCCCCCGCAGCCACAGATATTTCCCACGTTTCCAATAATGACAACAGGTAGGAATCGGTCTGCTCTTCAAATAAACTGCAATTAGCAGCGGCCCATCACCGCCGCGCTACGCCGGGGGCAAACCATCCAAAGCCATTTCCTTTTTTTAGGCTATAACAATTTATCAATAAAAGGACCTTTATCCACAGCTACACTCCGGGAGAATGGGAAAGAATCCTCCATTACTTTGTAGGCACGGAAGTAATGTGAAACTGATTCTTTTTTAGGCTGTGAGAAGCCTCAGATGGAAGCTGCATTCCTCCGATTCCTTGGGAAGTGGCGGCACTCCTGGTGATCCTGAATAAATTCAGGTTTTCTGTTACAAAACTACCAGGCAGCGTGGAAGTCATTAAATCTGAACTCTTATCTCATGCTTCTCACACAGGAACATTTTGGTATAAAAGGCACAAATGAATGCAGCTCTGCAATCATTATCACATCACTAAATGGATGCAAGCCATTTAAGTACCTAAATCTGACCTGGTATCAGCCTCTTGCAGTCCCTTTACAGCAGACTGGGAAAGGGGCAAGCATGCTGATAGAAGGGGGGATCAGAGTGAGAGAGAGATGAGCTCATCATCGTGCTGCTTCTCCCTTCACTGTCCAATCACAGGCTGGGAGCATTTCCGGTGTCCTGCCGAGAATTGCCCCCCAGCGGATTCTGCCCGCTCTGTACTGCGCAAGCGCGGCGCTTGCCTCCGAAAATAGCCGAACGTGTAGAGCTGAGAGTCAGCTCTAGATGGCGCCTGCGCACACCAAATTGTGCTACACTGCTGACATCCAGGCTCTTTCTTTACCATCCCCGTGGACATGGAGGATGATAAAAAAAGAGCCAGGAATGGGTTGAATGCTGCTGGCCATCAGACTGAGGACCTCTTGTGGCAGACGAGAGGTACTGCATGATTGTCGCAATAAAGACTATCTTTTAATGAGCTATTCAATAGACTTGTGCACAATGGAAAAATTTGTTTAGTTTCGGTTCGTTTCTTTTCGGCCCTGTTGATTCGTAATCATTCGTAATTTTGCTAGACGGGATTTTTCGTGTTCAAACTAATTAGTATTTTCGCAAGCGACATTTTTCGTTGAATTTTTAGTTGATTTATAATTCGTACTTTCGGTAGGGTACATTGTTTTTCGTTGATTCTGGACACAACTCCTACTTTCGTAACTTTTTTTGGGTTTGTTGATTCGTAATTTTCCGTGTCTCTCTCACAACGACGCTGCCTATTATGCCTAATGTGCTTCGAATGGATTTGTACTTTTCTAAATACATAGCGGTTATTTGTAACGATTCAAAATCTCGTATTTTACTTTCGTTTTTTACATGCGGCTATAGCCTCCGCCCCTGTACACCATTTTGAGAGGGAGTTCAGCACGGTGAGGGAGAAGCAGAGAGCAGAGTGAGTGTTATTGTGCTTTGTACATTCGTAACTTTTTTCATAACGAATTATGCCGAAGACATTCGGGCATTCGCTAGTTGCGGTATAATTTATTTCGGATTCGGTTTTATTCATAATTGCTTTGTTCGGAAATTCGAATGCTTCCGAATGTCCGAAAGTTGCTAAATTCGGACAAATTTCGATTCGTTACAAAACGAATTGCACAAGCCTACTATTCAATTTATCTTGTTATTTTTGGCTGGGGCTTTGCTTTAAATGTACAAATCTAGCCAGTGAGTTTTATTTAGTTTTAGAGTAGGAAATGGTTAAATCCCTTTAGGTTATGTTTTTCCTGCCTTTGCCCCAATGGGAGATTTTTCTTCACTTCCTGTGCTGGAGATGCAACAGGAAATGAGAGGAAATCTCTCCAAAATGAACAGAATTCCCAGCTTAGAGAGGAGTTGTCACAGGAACAGGTGTCCCCATTGGTAGATTTTCCTTCACCTCTTGCTCTGGTGACAACTAACATTTTGGATTTCCTATCACTTTCTTTTCTGGTATCACTCTAACCTGTTCTGGTTACTTCTTAACGTGGAACTTTAGTCAGAAAATTAAGTTCTGTTAAATGACTGAAAAACTATCGTCTGTTGAATCTATTGTTAATAGGTTTTTCAGCTTTTTTTTTTAATTATTATTATTCATTCATTGTTATTTATTTATATTTGTTAGGGTAAGAGCCCATTCACACAGGGGCGTCTTTGGATCAGACTCCAAATCGCCCCAGGTCGCCCCTAGTCGCCTCAGGTCGCGCTGGCTGAAGAAATCAATGTAAGTGAATGGAGCCGTCCTTATGCACACTACTGCAGTCGCTCCGACTTCAAAAAAGGTCCCTGTACCACTTCAATCCGACTCCTAGGCGACCTGTAATCATTCATTTCAATGGGAGTCGCCTCTCACTGTCTTAATAGGAGCGACTCTCCAGGAAGAAAACATACATTTATCAGGCAAAACTCTCCCTCCCCCCTCCCTCCCATAGAGCTGATTCTTGTTTGATTGGCCACTGGAATGTCTCCTGTCCTGCAGGCAACTTGGAGTTGCCTTGTAAATAGCTCCAGGTCGCGCTGTGATTCATACTCAAGTCGTGTCCAAGTTGCCTCATAAAGTCGCGCTGGAAGTCCTGTTGCCCCTGTGTGAATGGGCTCAAAGGGGTTAGAGTTAAGGTTAGGTTAGGGTTAGGATTAAGCGTTAGGGTTATTTATTATTTAATTTTTTATAGGGTAAGGCCCGGTTCTCACAGGGGCGGCACGACTTCGGGGGCGACTCGGCGGCGCGATCTCAAGACGACTTGAGACGTCCACCTGAGGCGATTTGCATAATGACTTCTGTATAGAAGTCAATGCAAGTCGCCCTGAGTCGCCCCCAAAAGAAGAACAGGAACCTTTTTCTAAGTCGAAGCGACTCGAGTCGCTCCTATTAGAATGGTTCCATAGTACAGAGCGGGACGCGACTCCTCAGGCGACCGAGACGCCTGAGGAGTCGCCCCTATGTGAACCGGGCCTTAGGGTGTTAATACTACTACTACTAATAATAATAGTAATAAATGAAAAAATACATGTACAATAAATACATAATTCAATAAAAATAATCATAAATAAATAGATAAATACATTAAATAAACAGTATGTAATAATACGTAATTAACCCCTAACCCTCACAAAATAAATAAATACATTATTATATAATAAATTATTATAAGTGATTGTTTTATGTTCCAGGGAATGGAGAAGGGGCATCTGCTACCTTGACTATCCTAGGGTGCATATTTCATAATATCAGCCATATATAGATAGGAGATGACTGAAAAGTCATCTATGGAACCCCTAATATGCAAATGATAAAAGTAGTATATGATACTGTGAAATACTGATGAGAGGCTGCGACCTCCTCTGTTAATGACTACTGTTGTGACTATTGCTCCTTATCCATTTTTGAAAACTTTAATAAAAATTATATTTGAAAAAAATAAATAAAAAAATAATATATATATATATATATATATATATATATATTGTAACCTGGGGGACAGGTAGTAGGTACAAAAGCTCCCTGGGATGAGCAGGCACAGATACCAAGTCCATTGGATCAGTGAAAACACAGTGTGGTTTATTGGTGCTATATACAATGTCAATGACAGGTGCTGTACAGTGTGCTGAAAACAAACAGAAGAAAAAATATCTAAACAAAAGCCTAGCCGTGTCTCGGCTCTAACTACACAGTATTTACAGACCCTCACTACTAGGCTGAACAAGCCTAACGCTTGTCAGCTTCCACATTCACAGAGTAACAATGTTTTACCAACCTTCTTGCTCTCACAGACCAATGCTGTCTGTGTTTCCCAGGCTGAGCAAAGGCTGTCTGCTCAGGTGAGCTTTTAATTAAGCTGGTGGAGAGAACCAACACCTGAAGTGGATCCTGGCTCAGAGATTCCTGAATGTATATGAGAGGAGCCTGGGAGATGTATAAACCCCGAACAGGACTTTACCAGGCTCTCTCTGGGATGCTCTGTCACACATCCTCCCCCCTTGTTTCAACCCCAGGGTTGGAACACCTGTAGCCCAACAGGAGTGAACACGGGAGAGGGCATCTACATTCCCCATCTCAACACCTGGCCTGTGTTTTACCGTAAAGGCGTAATCCTGTAGGGCCAAAAACCACCGGTTCACCCGCCTATTAGTCTCCTTCTTTTGGGCCATCCATTTCAGGGGAGCATGGTCAGTTATCAACTCAAACTGGCGCCCCAACAAGTAGTACCTGAGCGCATCCACGGCCCACTTTATGGCCAGACACTCCTTTTCAATGACTGCGTACTTCTTTTCATGGTCATTGAGCTTTCTGCTTAAGTACACCACAGGGTGTTCTTCCCCATTGTGTACCTGTGAAAGTACTGCCCCGATACCAACATCAGACGCATCTGTCTGGACCAAAAAGTTTTTGGAGAAATCGGGGGAGTATAGGATTGGCTGTGCACAAAGAGCCTTCTTCAGGACTTGAAAAGACTCTTCTGCTACTGGAGACCATTTCACCATTACGGAGGCTTTCCCTTTCGTAAGGTCTGTCAGTGGGGCAGCTATAGTTGCGAAATTTGGGATAAATCTTCTATAGTACCCCGCAATGCCAAGAAAGGCCCTGACCTGCTTCTTGTTTGCATGGCGTGGCCACTCCTGGATGGCTTCTATTTTATTCACCTGGGGCTTTATGACACCCCGGCCAATAGTGTAGCCCAAATACCTGGCTTCCTCTAGCCCAATGGCACATTTTTTTGGATTTGCCGTAAACCCCTCCTTGAAGAGGGAATCCAGGACAGCCTGGACACGGGGCAAGTGAGACTCCCAGTCAGTGCTATGCACCACTATGTCGTCCAGATAGGCTGCAGCATACTGTCGGTGAGGTCTTAGGGTCCTGTCCATAGCCCTCTGAAATGTTGCAGGGGCATTTTGCAACCCAAAAGGCATTTTCTTATATTGAAACGACCCCTCCGGGGTCACAAATGCAGTCTTTTCTTTGGCACTACCAGTCAGGGGTATTTGCCAATATCCTTTGGTCAAGTCCAAAGTGGTCAGATAACGGGCCTTGCCAAGTCGGTCTATAAGCTCGTCTACCCTGGGCATTGGGTATGTGTCAAACTTTGTTACCGCATTAAGCTTTCTGAAGTCATTACAAAACCTCCAAGTGCCATCCGGTTTTGGGACCAATACAATGGGGCTAGACCAGTCACTATTGGATTCCTCAATAACATCTAGCTCCAACATCCTTTTAACTTCCTCACCGATGTCCTTTCTTCTAGCTTCGGGAATTCGGTATGGTTTGAGCTTGACACGGACTCCAGGTTCAGTAACAATATCATGCTGAACTGCTGAAGTCGTGCCCGGCAACTCTGAAAATTTCTCTTTATTCCTCATCAGGAACTCTCTAGCTTCCTGTTTCTGGGAACATGACAGGGTGTCTGGAATCGTGACCTCAGGGATCAGAGGGGATTCAGTACCTTTAAGGGTTACCGGGAGGGACTTCGCAGTTAATGCCAGTCTATCCTTCCAGGGCTTTAACAGGTTTATGTGGTAAATCTGTCCGGGCTTCCTTTTACCTGGTTGATACACCTTGTAATTGACCTCCCCAACTCTTTCAATTACTTCAAAGGGTCCCTGCCACTTAGCCAGGAATTTGCTCTCAACAGTGGGAACTAACACGAGGACCCGGTCACCAGGTGAGAAAACACGAAGTTGGGCCCCCTGTTGTATATCCTCTGTTGGGCTGCTTGGGCCTGCAGTAAATGGTCTTTTACTACCGGCATGATTGCTGCAATCCTATCCTGCATTTGAGCGATATGCTCAATAACACTTTTGTGAGGTGTCTGCTCCCCCTCCCAAGTTTCCTTGGCTATGTCTAAGAGTCCCCGAGGGTGTCTCCCATAAAGCAACTCAAATGGAGAGTACCCCGTAGAGGACTGGGGAACTTCCCTGATGGCGAACATCAAGTAAGGTATCAGGAAGTCCCAGTTTTTCCCATCCTTATCAACAACCTTTTTTAACATACTCTTTAATGTCTTATTGAAGCGTTCTACCAAGCCATCCGTTTGAGGATGGTACACTGAGGTACGCAACTGCGTCACCTTAAATAACTTGCAGAGCTCCCTAGTTATTCGTGACATGAATGGGGTACCTTGGTCTGTAAGGACTTCTTTCGGGACGCCAACCCGACTGAACACCATAAACAGCTCTTTGGCAATGTTTTTAGCAGATGCAGTGCGTAAGGGAACGGCCTCGGGGTAACGGGTAGCGTAATCCATGATCACGAGGATATGTTGATGACCGCGGGCAGATTTGGGGAGTGGACCCACAAGGTCCATGGCAATCCTCTCAAAAGGCACTTCAATAATGGGCAAGGGCACTAACGGACTTCGGAAGTGGGGTTGGGGGGCTGACATCTGACACACAGGACAGGATTGACAATAATTTTCTATGTTTTTCCATATCCCAGGCCAGTAAAACCTGCGCAACACCCTTTCAGTGGTTTTCTCAACCCCTAAATGGCCTCCTAGCAAGTGCCCATGGGCAAGTTCCAACACCACCCGTCTGTATAACTTAGGGACTACCAACTGTTCAACCACTTCATCATTAGATTTACATACACGATACAGTAAATCCTCATTGCTGCAGAAATATGGAAAACAGAGCCTGTCCCCTGGTTCGACAGGTACCTCATTAATCACTATTACATTTTCCCAGGCCCTGGCAAGGGTAGGGTCTTTTCTCTGCTCCGTACCAAAATTTTCCTTGTGCACATTAAGATTGGCAAACTCTAACGTAGGCTCAGATTCAGCAGACGGCTGTCCAGCTCTACTGGTTGTGGGGACTTCTTCCGGCTCCCCCAGCTCTCCTGCCATAACTGAGAAAGGATCACCCGGAGAGCCCTGAGAGGAGTCCCCTGAACTCACAAGGTCAGTAATGGCCACGAGTTCTGGCTCTGCGACTGAGTTAGGTACTGCGACTGGGTCGGGACAATCCCACAGTTCCCAAAACTTAGGGAAGTCCCTACCAATGATAGCCTCATGCACCAAGTGGGGCACCAGTCCGACCGAATGGGTCACCGTACCTAAGCCAGTTTTAAACTGAACAGTGGCTATTGGATACTCGCGGGTATCCCCATGTACACAGATCACAGCAACCTTTTTTGCATGAAAATTCACAGTTTCAACCATCTCAGCTGTAACCAAAGTAACCAGACTTCCAGAGTCCAGCAAGGCCATAATAGGCTTATTATTAATAGTCACATGACACATGTGTTTTCCCACATTTGGCATTGCAGCGCATGAAACAGCAGCAAACATAGACTGCCTTCTAAAAGATAGATCACACTGCATTGGTTCATCTGTCAATGGACAGTTTGCTGCAACATGTCCCAGTTCTTGGCAACGAAAACATCTGATGTTTCCCCAGTTTGGTTTGCTGACAGGCAGTGGCTTCCCTTGTTTGGGCCGCCAAACTTCAGTCCTGGCACCAAAAATCCTCCCCCCTATTTCCTTGCCATGCTTACCACCCACTTCCCCTGGAACAGTCTTACCGGTTGCCTGGGGAGACCGTCGCTTTGGGTGGAAAGTCCGTGCGGCTGTAGGGGTGGTGACCAGGTTCTCTGCAGCAAAGTACCTCTCAACGAGCTCCACCAGGTTGTCTGCTGACTTGGGGTCTCCTTGACTCACCCACTTCTGCAGGGGAATTGGCAGTGACCTCAGGAATTGGTCCATGACCACACGCTCCACTATTTGTGGCGCAGACAGGGACTCCGGCTGTAGCTATTTCCGCACCAGGTGGATCAGATCAAACATCTGCGATCTTGGGGGCCTCTTTTCTTGGAAGAACCAGCTGTGGACCCGCTGAGCTCGAACAGCCAAGGTAACGCCAAGTCGTGCCAGGATTTCCCGCTTGACCTTCTCATAATCTCCCGCTTCTGCTGACTCCAGATCATAGTAGGCCTTCTGCGCTTCTCCAGAAAGTAAGGGGGCGATCAGTCCTGCCCACTGGGTTTGGGGCCAACCTTCCCTCTCAGCAGTCCGTTCAAATGTTAGTAGGAAGGCCTCTGGATCATCATCTGCCGTCATCTTTGAAAGAAAGCGACCCACATGGATGGCTGAGGGCTTGTCTCCAATATCCTTCATTATCGCAGGTGACCCCTGTGCTAGCGTCTCCACAACCTCAGTGAGGGTTTTCCTATCCGCTTTTGCAGCAGTGGCAAGCTGTTCAAACAGCCTCTGCGATTGCTCCTGTACAGCACCAATCTGTTGGAACAGCACCTTGGTTTGCTCCTGTGCGATAGCGTTGGCTTGCTGTTGTGCAGCGTTAGTTTGCTGTTGTGTAGCATTTGCTTGCTGCCATGCAGCGTTTGCTTGCCGCAATTCAGCGTTAGTTTGCTGTTGTGTAGCGTTTGCTTGCCGCAATTCAGCGTTAGTTTGCTGTTGTGCAGCGTTTGCCAACACCATTTGTTTGAGGAGGTCCTCCATGTTATCACTTTAGGTACTGGCCTTTTAAGTAGTAACTTACTACAGCTGTCTGCATTCTCCACCATATGTAACCTGGGGGACAGGTAGTAGGTACAAAAGCTCCCTGGGATGAGCAGGCACAGATACCAAGTCCATTGGATCAGTGAAAACACAGTGTGGTTTATTGGTGCTATATACAATGTCAATGACAGGTGCTGTACAGTGTGCTGAAAACAAACAGAAGAAAAAATATCTAAACAAAAGCCTAGCCGTGTCTCGGCTCTAACTATACGGTATTTACAAGCCCTCACTACTAGGCTGAACAAGCCTAACGCTTGTCAGCTTCCACCTTCACAGAGTAACAATGTTTTACCAACCTTCTTGCTCTCACAGACCAACGTTGTCTGTGTTTCCCAGGCTGAGCAAAGGCTGTCTGCTCAGGTGAGCTTTTAATTAAGCTGGTGGAGAGAACCAACACCTGAAGTGGATCCTGGCTCAGAGATCCCTGAATGTATATGAGAGGAGCCTGGGAGATGTATAAACCCCGAACAGGACTTTCCCAGGCTCTCTCTGGGATGCTCTGTCACAATATATATATATATATATATATATATTTTATTTTTTATTATTATTAATAATAATAAAAAAAATCCAGATTTGGGTGTTTATTAGTATTAATAAGAATTAATTTAGTATATTTTTTTAGGATTAGGGTTTAATTATGTATTTATTTATGTGTGTAGCGGGTGGTTACATTTAGGGGAGGCATCTGAGTGATAACAGGCTCAGATGTAGCAATTGTTTTGGTCCATGAACCCTTTTAGGCCAGTGGAGGATATCAGTGGTGTCCAGTTCCCTGCGGCCTATAGGTGGCGCTGTCGCCATAGGCCGGGGTTGAACCACCATTGAAGGTCTGTGCCTTTTTGTCCTCTCTCGGCAGTGGTACAGCAGGGCGGGGAACCTGCTGTGCATGCTGGGAGAGGGGATAAAAGGGGTAGACATCTTCCGCTCTGGGTCCACGCCCAGGCACCTTCAGCCTGGGTGTGAGTGCTGGTGGTCTCCGGGCGTCCTCGGCCCGGAGACGGAGCTGCGATTCCACCCCAGACACCTTTGGTCTGGGGTGAGGTACTCTCTGGAGGCCTGGGGCCTAGTACCTTCGACTGGGTCCCGCAAGGGATGGAGGATTCCTAGGGTGTCCTCCGGTGTTGGACACCCGAATCTAGGGCGAGGGGGACCAGAGAAGTGACCTTCCCGGAGATCCAGCACAGCATTGGCTGGTGACGGTGGAGGCCTCTGGTGACCGTCCGGATGGATGACTCCCCTGACAGGGGCCGCATCTCAAGAAGGTAGTCTACGTTCTCATGGTCGGTGGCAGCGACCCAACTGAAACCCAGGTCGGTGGCAGAGACCTCAAGCCTAATTCACCCGGTCGGTGGCAGCGACCACCCTCACGGTTGGTGGCAGCGACCGTGCTCCAAGCCTGTTTGCGCACACCGAAACAGGAGAGTAACAAGTTCATGTTTTTGCCTGGACCTTCCTCTTCACCTTGTCTGTTCGTTGTCTGACCAGTCTGCTCTCAAAGGACTATTTATTGCTCTAAAAGAATAAATAAGTGTTGGACTTTCAATGGTGTGGAACTTGGCTTTCTGGGAGTTAAAGGTCATTCTCAAGGGAAGTTTTGGCTCTGGACAGGGGCACAGACCCAAAGGTAATTGGTTATAGCTCACACCTCTACACACAAGAGGATACGAGCTGGTGGTGCGTCACACTCTCCTCCCTGGCCCCCTAGACGAGAGCCATTGACATTGACAGAGAAGGAGGGAGTGAGAGGTGAGGTCGCTACATGTATTATTACATTATATTAATTTATTTATTATTTATTTATGATGATTTTTAGTGCTTTGTGTATTTATTTTACATTTATTTATTCATATATTATTCCTATTTTATTTATTTTTTTCATTTGAGCAATCGTGTAAAAATACATGACAAAATGCGTGAATGCGCACAAAAACGCACAAATGGTGCATTTCCATTCATATCTATGGGAATAAAAACATGCCAAAAACGCACAAATCTGTCCTGTTAGAGCTCCAAAAAACCTCCAGAACGTTTTTGAGCTTCAGGCTTCTGTGAGGTGGAGTGGAAATGTGAACCATCTCCATAGAGAATATTTTTTTTTTCCTCCTCCAGCGTTTTGGAGCTTCGAGATTCAAGCTATAAAACACTGAGTGTGAATGGGGCCTGGGGGGGCTTCTATACACTGAAGGTTTTTCATGCATTGAATGCAAGCAGGAAAAAAGTCTTCACCCTTGACAACCAGTTTAATGCCCAACTGTCCCATATATGCATCACTGTGTTCCGTTCTGGGGAGCGCTCGGTTGGTGCCCCCAGAACTCTGACGACGATCAGCTCACTGTCAACTACCAATGATTGGTAGCTGGTAGGACAAGCTCCAGATTATGACATCACTGTGCAGCCAAATGAATAGGAGCCCCTCCCACTGGCTTCGATGTCATGGTTCACTTAAAGGGCTGGTCCCTGCCGGCAGCAACATTTTGGGTTATTCCATCACTTTCAGTCCCAATCAAATAGTGACAATGGTGACATCAGGACAACTAGAGAGGGTGAATCTCCCCAGCGGGGATAGAGAGGGCAATAAAGACCTTCTATAAATTGTTTTAATTTATTTCCTTAATAAATAACAAACAAAACAAAACAAGACAAAACATCATACACAGTGAAGCTAAATTTTAATGCAAATTTAAGATCCAGTCTCATGTTTTTAACTAAGCAAGGATAAACCATCATATTTAACATATTAAATATCAATCCATATCCAATATACAAAAAAAAAATTGCCTTTAGTTCCTACTAACCACAGTGGCCCCAGAAATCCTAACACTATAAATGTCTATATTAACTCCATGGATCAATCAATCAATAACCCTTGTGGGCATTCAATGCCGTATATGGCTTATCCAACCACTTTGCCCAAATTTTATTAAACTTACTAGGACAACGCCTATTCACGTAGGTATCTCTATACAGTGGAAGATTTTTATTTACCAATTGTTTCCAATATACAATCGTAGGAGAAAAGGATTTCTTCCAATGTAAGGCAATTGCTAACACTACATTATTTTATGCGAGGAAAGCTAACACTCTCTCTGACACTGTAGGGAGAGTAGCCTCCGCCAGACCCAGCAAGCATACAGACATTGAAAGCTGTAAGGGAGCGGAAGTGATAGAATTCAATAAATCTTCCACTTCCACCCAAAAAATTGCTATGTATGGACAAGTCCAGAAGATGTGTGTGAAATCCCCCTGTGCTGCACCACACCGCCAACACTCAGATGAGCACGCAAGATTTATCTTTTGAAGTCTATGTGGCATAATATATGCTCTATGTACCAGTTTCTATTAAATCATGTTGTCTCTCAAGGACACAAAGGATCGCAGAGGGAAATCCCACACACTCTTCCAGTCTTCTAAGTCCAAGTCCAGTATATCCCGCATCCACCTAGCCCTAAAGCCTCGTACACACGACCGAGAATCTCGTCAGGAAAAAACTTGTCGTTTTTCCTGACGAGATTCTTGGACAAGAATCTTGTCCCGGCCGAGTGTACACACGTACCTTTCAAAAGAACCGCCGTTCTTTTGAATGGCACGAACGCGGTGACGTCATTGACTACGACGAGCGTGCGCTCGTCACATTCAATGCCGTCGCCGCCATCTTGCTACACCCTACCTATGCCTAGGAATGCGTCAAAGTCATTTCGATCATGCGCGGGTTTCCACGGCGACAGGTAAGTATACACACGCTCGAGTTTCTCGTCGAGAAACAGGCCGACGAGAATCCCGACGAGAAAATAGAGAGCAGGTTCTCTATTTTTCTCGTCGAGATTCTTGCCTGTTTTCTTGACGAGAAACCTGAAAGCCGCGTACACACGACCGATTTACTCGGCAAGAAAGTTCTGCCAGCAAGTTTCTTGCTGGTTCTTGCCGAGAAAATCGGTCGTGTGTATGAGGCCTAAGACCCTCCAATGGCAGGAGGGAAATTTTAATAAAATGAGAATATAATCTGGAGGTGCACCTTTCCAAACTTTTAGACCTAAGTACTAATTCTAGTGTAGATTGAATAATATATTTAACTATCTTGTGAAAACTGGGCATGGAAGGTATGGGAAAGCTGAAAAAAATCGAAATAAATGAGAACTAGACAGATTAAAAAGTGAAGCAAGTGTAGAAAAAGTAGACAGTTTCTGATCAGTTACCTGGGAAACTAATTTGATATTATATTTAGTCCATGCAATAGGCTCTGGTAATTTGTAAAATTGAGGAAGGACGGGATTAAACCATAACGGGGCATTTGGTGAAATTGCGTCCTTAAGATAATATCCACATCTAAGGCCCCGCCTCCCAAACTCTAAAAGTGTTAAGCATTGATGCGGTCAGCTGGTAGGGTGCCCTACGGCCTCTAAACACAAGTAAGCTAAGAGCTTCTATGGAACCCACCACCGCTGCTTCCAACCGAGTAGAGGAGATAGGTGAATCTGGATTTAGCCACCATGCGACTGTAACCAACTGAGTGCTTAAAAAGTATTGATATAAATCTGGAAAAGCTAGACCACCTTGATCACAAGGGTGCATCAAGGTGGTCAATTTATACCTAGGATTTTTTGATCCCCATAAAAAGGATGAGAAAAGTTGATTTTGTTTTGTAAAAAAAGGAAACAGGGAGCCCACTGAGGAGAATGTCTAAAAAGGTAAATACATTTTGGTAAAATTTTCATTTTTAGGAGATTAATACGTCCCAATAAAGGATAATGGTAGAGATTTCTACATTTTCAACTTTAACCCAATATCCCCTAGGATTGGAGTAAAATTTAAGGAGATAAATTCAGAAGCTTGGTGAGAGATTACAACTCCTAAATACTTGAAATTCTCTACCCACTTCAATGGAATATCACTCGAAGCCATACTAAGAGCCTCAATATCTACTGGGAACAACAAGGACTTTGTCCAATTTACCTTCAGTCCAGTAACGATCAAAAAAGAATCCAATATCTGTAAAGCACCTTGAAGAGAGGGTCCAGCATCATTCAAAAATAATAAAAGATCATCTTCATACAATGCTACCCTCTCCCCTAACCAACCAATCCGCAGCCCCTTAATATTAGGGAAGGTGTGGAGGGCCTCCGCCACAGGTTTCATTGCAATAGCGAAGAGGGTCGGAGATAGAGGGCAACCCTGTCGAGTTCCCCTGAATAATGAGAAGGAGTCAACAACCCTCCCCCCATTTTCACTGCAGCTGTGGGATGTCTATATAGGACCTGCAACCATTTTATGAATACCATTGGAAAGCCCATTCTATGGAGTACCTCCCATAAAAAGGGCCATTCAAGAGTATCAAAAGCCTTCTCTATACCTAGAGAGGCAACAACCCTAGATCCTACATTAAGATGTGAAGCATGAATATTAGAAAACAATCTCCGCAAATTCACATCAGTGGCCCTAATGGCCATAAACCCCGTCTGATTTGGATCAATAATATTAGGCATCACCGGTTGTAATCGTTGAGAAAATAAAATGTCCTTGCATTCATTTTAAAATGTAAGTTCACCTTTCAGGAAGATTTAGAAATAATCCCCCTATGCAATTCTACATCTAAGAAATAGTACATACCATATCTCCTCCTGTAGGTATGGTGGTATAAGATAAGGTCCTACCAATACAGATGCAGCTGTTGGGGGTCCTCTTCAGAAAAAGTTCTTACCCCTCATTCCTCACCGTCCTGAATTTCACAATCATGCGCCCCCTTGCGGCCGGTCTGGGTCATTCAGACTGTGTGCAGTGTGTCCCCTCCAGCTTAGCTTAGTAGCGTCTGCTTCGGGCCGAGCAAACTCCCAAACTTGGCCCAGCGCAGCCACTAATGCCTCGTTTCCACTGAGCGGAACGGTTCGGGTCGGTACAGTTTGGAACGGTTAGAATGGTCTGGTCTATTCTGGTGAGCATTTCCACTGCAATTCGGACCGTCAGGGGCCATCCAGGGTTTAGAAAAAATGCCTAGCGTGTCTGCCAATCAGTGGAATGTATTGTAGCTCCGCCCTAACCGAACCGTTCCATTTTCTATGGCCCCACATGTGAAGCAGGACCCAGAATGGTGCGGTACGGTTTGGTTTTATGGCACGCTTTCATAATGGAAACACCCAAAATAGCGTACCGTACCGAACCGATCCGCTCAGTGGAAACGAGGCATTAGTTAAAGAGGTTCTTCAGTCATCCCCCCCTGAAAAATAAATAAAATAAAAGTCTGCGGGTTCAAATACTGTAGCTGCTGAATTTTAATAAAAGCACACTTACCTTTTCAGAGATCCAGTGCTGTCATCACCTGAGCCGGGTCTTCGGGTCCCCGGCACCGCCATGCTAACTGTGGAAAGCCGGTTGTGACTCTTTGCAGCTTCACAGCTGACTCCCTACTGCACATGTGCAAACAGCGCTGTGCCCTGTGAATGGGCCTACAGCCTCCTGGGACCAGTTACGTGTCCCAAAAGGCTGCGGGCAGAAGGGGGGGGCAAAATTCCACTAGGATCACCGAGACAAACCAGGGTGGATGTGGTAGCGGATACCTGTCAAAACCAGGTACCTACTATCCAAAAAATAAAAGTATCTGAAGGTTGAAGGGGGGGGGGGGGCAGAAAGACAAAAGACCAGCTTTGTTTGTAGCTGGTGCACGTGAGTGCACACTACGCTTGCATTCAATTTGAAAGGAATACGGTGGCCTCTAGAGAGTACATTATTGTGAAATTGAGCCTGTCCTTTTAATGGCAGGATGGAGAGGAATGAGGGGCCAGCGCTTTTTCTGCAGAGGACCCCCAACAGCTGTAATGAGAGGGCTTTTCACGATTTCCAACAGGAGGAGCTATGAAAAGTGAACTTACAATTGAATTTTTTTATCTTCTCTATTTCTGCTCGTTGTCATGAAAATCTGTGGAATAGTTGTCCCTTATTTAGCATCGCTTTGCCGCATTACACCGCAAAACATTAGTTCTATTTGTAGACGTTTCATGTGGAAGTTGAGTGGTGGAGTGTGCAGTGTGGGGACGGGAGCCTAAAAATGACATTCAGGGTATAGTACATCATTGGCAGAGATTTCCTTCCCATTTTATCTTTGTGGATTGGTGAAATGTCTGTGTTTCTGTATTATCTGGTGGAACTGAGCAGAGAAATCGCCCAGAATTGATTCAGATGGGGAAAAGGTCAAAATATCTTTATTTCTTTAGAAAAAAAGTTTAAAGATGAATAAACGTATAGATGAAGCGGTCTCACTGCCGCCACCTAATGGGGACAACAATGGTGTCCCATACAGCCAGCTGTCTGTCCTCAGGACATTCTTCAGATACTTTCTATGCGTGTTTTCTCCATACATGGAGTGCGCTAATAACCGATGAGAAAACAAAAAATTAAGTCACAGCCGGCATCTCTGCTGGGGGCATAAAGAAGAGGCAGAGGGACAATGTGACATGGCTGGGACAAAGAAGGAAGCCGTGTCGGATGGGAGGGGAGATGTAGGGACAGGGGACCTCTGGGTGGGTATTCATAATGTGGATCTGCTGTGGGTTGACAAATATAATAGGGTGTTCCTAATAATGTTCTTTTAGAGCTGGGTTGGGCCCAAGAGTTGCTCCTGTTCTGTTCTTTCTATTCTGAGATATTTTTGAGAGGTTCAGTGATGCAAGTTTATCACTGAAACATAGGGTGACCAGACATCCCCGGTTTCCGGGGACAGTCCCCGGATTGAGGACACTGTCCCCGGACCAAGTCTGTCCCCGGTTTTGTCCCCGGATTGGATTTGAACAGGGGCTGGGGAAATTTGAAAGACAAGTCAGTGCAGAATAAAATAAAAAAAATCAGAATGACCCCCCCCCCCCCCACTCCGCCACTCCTAGCTTAGGAGGTGTAGTTTTTTCCATTATCTGTGCCCCTTTCTGATGATCAGGTGTTGGTCGGAGCGGAGGGAATATTTCTTCAGTTTTGGGTGCATGCTCATTCACCTCCGCTCGCATGTTCTTCTGCCCCTGGATTTCATTTTAAAAATCTGGTCACCTTACTGAAACAGCTTTTATCACATTGTGCCATAGATTTTTAATAATACAGGTGCCACTGTATAGTAGTGTGGTGAATGAACAATTTAACCACACCTTCTACACAAATAAAGTATTTTCCAATAAATGTCCAAAAACACATAGCAATCCCTTACCTACTGAAGCAGCCATACTCAACTCCAACCCCCACCCCCACCCCTATGTTGTTGTTTTTTTTTATATTTTCTTCCCCCACTTACCTGTAGTGCTGAGTTCTGTTCAAACTACATAAGGGTTAATTTACTAAAGAAAAATAGAGGGTGCACTTTGGTGTTGCTCTCTGCAAGGGTAGTTGCTCCAGAGCTTAGTAAATGAGCATATGATTGGGTAATCTTTGCAAAGTGAAGTCTCACCTCAATTACTAAGCCCTTGCAGAGTGGAACTGAACTTGCAAAGTGCACGGCTTATTTAACTTCAACCCCAAGTTCACTACAGAATATAAATTCAAAAGTTATGTAATGTATTGTATTTGTATTCTATTTTCAGACAAAAACTGTACTGATTAAATGGAAATCTGGTCTGGTATCATACAAGAAAAAATTTTGTGCTTGTCCCTTCAGAAAAATTACGGATGAAAGCTGTGTACTAATGATCAGATTATCGTACGATCGTTTTGAAAGCAGTAATTTTTGTACGATTTCTGATCACAAGTGCGGGCCTTTGCACCATTGCCAGGGACACTCCCCAACAGCAGGCAGAAGCAAACAATACCGAGCCCAGGGGAAGCCTGTGGAAGGCAGAACTATCAACTAGAGCTCAGGCTGACTAAGCTCAGCAACACTAAATTTAAGTTAGAGTCCCCCAAACAGACAGACGGTTATTATCTTTGTATTATTATTATACAGGATTTATATAGCGCTCAACAGCAGTGGTGGCTGGTGCTCAATATGTTGGGGGGGGGCGGCAATCAAACCTGCCCCTCCCCATGTGGAAAAGGGACGGTGGCAATCAGTGCCCTCCCCACGCGGGAGATGGACGGCGGCGATCAGTGACCTTAATTTAGAAGGCTAATGCTGCTCCTCGTTCCAGCTTGCTGAGGGAAGAGCCAGGGACGTTGCTTCTCCTCCCGGCCAAACAGGCAGTGGGTCCTGAGACGCGATTGGCCAGGAGCCCTGAGACTCCCTGGGCAATCCTGTCTCAGGATCCACTTCATGATTGGCCGGGAGGAGAAGCAGGAAGATATTAGCAAATATTAACTCGCTAATGTCACACAAGTGGGTGGGCTCTGCGCCCTGAGCCCACCCTTTTTTTAAGCCAATTGGAGCCTCAGGCTTTAATCACGTGCTTCAAAAAAAGAAAAAAACATTGAAGTCCATGCGTCCTCAACTAAATGGAAAATCGCTCACCAAACATAATTAGTCACCATGCCATTGGTAGGTCAAAAAGTGTATCTTACAACGGTGGTGACCATCTCCTTTGTACAAATGAATAGCTCTGCATGACTCCATTCATAAATATCCATATATGAACAAAAGCAGAAAACAATAGTGAAATGTTGCTTGAAATTCAATTATAACTAAATGCAAATATTTTTTCAAAGTTTTGGAGAAAGTGGAGATAAATTAGAACACCTATTAGGTTTTTATTGCTGTCTGTGCCCATGTTAGGGAGACTCACCCAATAAATTTTCCCTGATTAACATTATGAAAAAGTCAAAGAAAATCCCAAATTTGGGTTTGTCCCCAGAAAAGTAATACAGGGGACACTAGTTCTGGTGACCTGGGGGGTCCTAAGGGATTCGCTTAAAGCAGAGTTCCACCCAGGAATGGAATTTCCGCTTACCGGATTCCCCCCCCCCACATCTGGTGCCACATTTGGCACCTTTCAGGGGGGAGGGGGAGCGGATACCTGACAAATCCAGGTATCTGCTCCCACTTCCAGGGAAAGATCGCCAAACTTTGTGCAGCGAACTGCCGAATGTCTGGCCCCTCCCCCCCGGCTGCCTTCTGGGAGACACACAGGTCCCAGAAGACAGCAGGGACCAGTCAGAAAGAGCAACGTGGCGCGACGCGCGCATGCACAGTAGGAAACAGTCTGTGAAGCCACAAGGCTTCACTTTCTGTTTCCCTTAGGTTGTATTTTGGATTCCTTATTTTAAAATAAAGGCTTTTATTTTTGAGTGCTGCAGTCCAGAAGACTTTTTCGTTCCTGTTTGCTCCCTTAGGAAGGACGGGTCTCGGCTTCAGGTGCCGACATCGCGGGCTCCCTAGACAGGTAAGTGTCCTTATATTAAAAGTCAGCAGCTGCAGTATTTGTAGCTGCTGACTTTACATTTTTTTTCCCAGTCGGAACTCCGCTTTAATTTGCAGGGTGTTCCTCTCACTTCCTGTTTTGGTTATGGGACAGAAAGTGAAGGGAAATTTCCTCAATGGGACACAGATGACAAAAAAAAAGACAATGTAGACTAATCACCCTATCTTAGGTGATAAGATCTGTAAATGTGCTGTCAGTGTGATGATGCATTTTGTGTTTCTGTTGAAGCGCCTTTTATCATGCGTGTTGTAACATTTTGTCTGAGATTCAGGATTAGTGTTAGGGGCTTAGGTTACAGTTAGGGTTATGCTGCCAATAAGAGCATAGGTGTGCACAGCCTATTGCATTAGGGTGTGCACTTTAAAGCTCAAACACATGAATGTGTATATACACTGACAGTGTCATTAGAGCAGTGGGCGATGTCAGTACGGCACAGATTGGTGTCAGTAGGGCAGTGGATGGTGGCAGTAGCTTATTTATTTTATTATTTTGAAATTTTTCTATAAAACCCCATTAGGGGGCTTTGCTGAAATATCAGGGGTTTAAACAGGGGGAATCAGCGACACATCGGGGGAGGGGAGTGCTGGGTTGCGGGTACATTGTTTGCCGTACCCCCCCCCCCCCCAAAAAAAAGAACCACCAGCCGCCACTGGTGCTCTCTGCCAATGTTAGAGAGCGATGATTGGAGTGTTTTGGTGGGGGGGCCCCCTGTGAGAGCAGGGAAGATCACTGTACTAATTTTGCATGGTTAGTAAAGCGGCTCCGACCGTAACTCCATTTTTTTTTGTTTAACCCGTGGGGTTGTACGAAAAAAAACTTGTAGTGTGTGCCAGGCTTAAAACAAACATGCCAATTTATGAAAGGTCAAACTCATATAAACCTCTCTTTTGTCAGTACTAAATAATAATTGGGAGCATTCAAAATGTCCCAATTCAAAATCAGATGGAGCTGAGTATTATAGGAAATATAAATGCTCAAAATGCCCTGTCTGTTGGTCATAATGTGGTATTTTCCCCAATCACACATTCAAACTACACAGGATATAGCTTGAGAACATTCGATTTTTCCCCATTTGCAAATTTTTTGTTCATAAATACAACCCATAGTGTGAGTAAACAATTGCCTCGTTTCCACTGCGCAGATCGGTTCGGTACGGTTCGGTACGGTACGCTATTTTGGGTGTTTCCATTATGAAAGCGTGCCATTAAACCGAACCGTACCGCACCATTCAGGGTCCTGCTTCAGACGTGGGGCCATAGAAAATGGAACGGTACGGTTAGGGCGGAGCTACTGGCGTCACACGATACATTCCACTGATTGGTGGACAGAAAATCGTCAATGCTGACGTCAAAGCAAAGCGCCAAACAAGCACCTTGTCGCCCTCAATATAAAGGAGAAGGATGCCTGCAAACAACAGCAGGGTCTGGTCATCTGAGGAACTATCTACTTTCCTAAGGATTATTGGTGATAGCGTTATTCAGAGTGAGCTTGATGGATCAGTGAGAAACGAAAAGGTGTACAAAGATATTTCTCAACGAATGGCAGCCGAGGGATTTGAACGGACATCGGGGCAGTGCAGGGCAAAGCTTAAGAAGCTTAAAGGACAATATAAAAAAATTAATGACGACAACAGCCGTAGTGGAAACAGTCGGAGTACTTGGAGGTGGTACGACGACATGGACGCCATTTACGGACACAGGCCGGCAAACCAAGGCAGGGAGGGTGGTCTGGACTCTGCAACTGCAATTCTCGAATCCATGGTAGACCCCTATGGTAAGTTTTAATTTTTTTTTGATGCCATAGGATTTCGCTATGCTAACCTTTAAAAAAAATATATATAACCAAATGTTTTTTTCAGAAACAGCTGATGGACTCTCCAATGATGCGTCAAACTTGTCAGATGATGGACCTTCAACGTCTTTCAGCAGCACCAGTAGTATCTCATCAAGCCAACCACAGAGTACCCAACCACAGATTAGCCTACTACAGAGTACCCAACCACAGAGTACGCCCAATGCACCCCGGCACAATGGTAAGACATGATGATAATAGTGAAATGTGTGCATTTTCTTAAAATAACTAATCAGTGGGGTAGAAGAGCAGTGGGTACAGAGGTGTAAGAGGTGAGAAGGGGGTTCAGCAGTGGGGCAGATGTGCAGGGGGTACAGAGGTGTAAGAGGTGAGAAGGGGGTTCAGCAGTGGGGCAGATGTGCAGGGGGTACAGAGGTGTAAGAGGTGAGAAGGGGGTTCAGCAGTGGGGCAGATGTGCAGTAGGGCAGATGTGCAGGGGTTACAGTTGTGGGGCAGTAGATAAATGTGATGTAGTCTGGTGTGGCAGATGAGAAAGGGGGTTACAGTATTGTTTTGACAGATGTTACCAAAAACACTAGTTTGATATTTTGTATATTATAGGTCATAGGAGACGTTTGCAGTTGGATCTGCGCACAGTCATGGAGGATATGAGGGCAGCAGAAGAAAGGCAGCTGGAAAGAATTGAGAACGAATCTGAAAGGCGGTTTCAGGCACTGCGTCAGGATGCACAGGAAGCTATGCGCCAGGAGGCAGAAATCGCCCGTCAGCAGATGGAGCAGCTGTCTACCTTCAACCAGGCCTTCCTCAGTGTCCTAGGTCAGCTTGTTCAAGTCCTTTCAGCCAGTCGTGAACCCAGACCGTAGTGCCTTTCATGTAGCAAAGGACCTGTACCCATTTTTTTTTTTATTCATTTTTTATTTTAAAAAAACGTAGTTTTCTTTAACAGAATATATGGAACGATGAGTTTTTTGTGAAATAAAAACCATGAGCGAATTTTTTGAGTATGTATTTTTTATTATAAAACATTATTAACAATATAGCAAAAAGGTATTAAAATTTTTAATAAATCATGGTAAAAATTTAAACATTGAGGTGCAGCATCAGAGCCTGGCGTATTTCACTGCACTCTTCTTCCATATCATGGGGTGCTATTACTGGTACTGGCTCTTCTGGAGATGTATTCCAATCCTGGTCAAAGTCTTCTCCATGACTTTCACAAAGATTGTGAAGAGCACAGCAGGTAAGCACCATGGATTTGGCAAGTTTAAGGTCACTGTCATTCCTCTTCATAAGACACCTCCATCTACCCTTAAGTCTTCCAAAAGCATTTTCCACTACGACACGTGCCCTGGATGTTTTTTTGTTGTAGGTTTGCTGTTCTGTTGTCAGGCGGCCATTGTCAGGAAATGGTTTCAGGAGCCAATTTTGTAAAGGGTAGGCAGAGTCCCCAAGAACATAATACCCAACATTGACCCCACAAATGTTCTTAGTGGAACCAGGGTACAGTCCTCCCTGGCCAACCCAGTCCCAAAATGTGGACAATCGTAGAACACGAGCATCATGCAAACTCCCAGGCTTTCCTACATTCACATTCCAGAATAGTCCCTTGCCATCCACTACTCCCTGGAGGATGATAGAATGCCAGCCTTTCCGGTTGAAATAGTCAGTGTGGTATTCTTGTGGTGCTATTATTGGTATGTGTGAGCCATCAATAGCACCAACACACTGTGGAAGGCCCCACCTGTTCTCAAAGTACTCAGCCATGTCTTTAAGCTTTTCCCTGTCCGGAAAATGCACAATTTCAGGAGCTAGCAATGTGCAGACAGCCTTACAGAAGTCCTGCACACACCGGCACACTGAAGATTTACTGACACCGAAAAGATGACCAATACTTCTATATTCACTGTTGGTAGCCAGCTTCCACAGTGCAATGGCAACTCTTTTCCTCACTGGCAAACTGGCTCTGAAGTTGGTGCTTTGCTTCTCCATCGCTGGACGTAGCTTGGTACAAAGGTATGAGAAGGTTTCCTCAGACATTCTAAAATTCTGCACCCACTGTGTGTGTGTGAATCCCGGGACGGTCACATCCCACCACTCATTGGCACGGGGGAAAGCCCAAATGACTGGTCGGCGGCGCTGATTTGCCAAAAGCTGAAGCATCTAAAAAAATAAAACACAGATGGTAACATATCACAAAAAAAAAACATTATACATATATAACATATGTGTCTGGTGGGTCATTGTGTGTGTGTGCATGTCAGGTAGGTGGGTCAGTGTGTATGTGTAAGTCAGGTAGGTGGGTCAGTGTGTGTATGTCAGGTAGGTGGGTCAGTGTGTGTATGTCAGGTAGGTGGGTCAGTGTGTGTTTGCATGTCAGGTAGGTGGGTGAGTGTGTGTATGTGTAAGTCAGGTAGGTGGGTCAGTGTGTGTTTGCATGTCAGGTAGGTGGGTCAGTGTGTGTATGTGTAAGTCAGGTAGGTGGGTCAGTGTGTGTGTATGTCAGGTAGGTGGGTCAGTGTGTGTATTTAAGGTAGGTAGTGTGTATGTCAGGTAGGTCTGAGTTAAGTCGGTCAGTTGTGCTTACCCTATAGCGCTGCCGTCTTTGTCTTTGCCGCACAAAGGTGTACTTCTCCTCCCGGCTAAACATCCAAGCTAGCAAATTTCTTTTCTTGAATGCTGTGTTTCTCATTGCCGCTCGCAACCTTCTCTCATACAGTGCGGCATGTATTTGGACTACAAAGAACCAAAAGGCCAGTAGAGAAAACACAAGCTGCTGGATAACCTCCATTATTGTTTTTGTTGTGTAGCTGGCGCTGACTGACGCTGTGTCACATTTCTCGTCGCACTAGTGTGACATCACGCAAGGCATTTTTTCTAAAATCTGTATGGCCCCTGGCGGTCCGACTTGCAGTGGAAACGCTCACGAGAATAGACCGGACCATTCTAACCGTTCCAAACCGTACCGACCCGAACCGTTCCGCTCAGTGGAAACGTAGCAAATATGATATAGGGCTGGGGAGCAGGTACTTAGGTGACGGATCATGCTTGATCTCCAAAGTGTCACTGGAGCAAACTCCACCCCCACGGTGACCCACCCCCCACAAAATATTCCTTTGTGATGGTTGATAGTTGCATAGGCTCAGGGCCATAGGTAGGGGGGTACCACCAGTCCCCCTATACTGGGCCTGGGCTAGTAGGGGGGCCCCGGCAGCAGGGTGAATCGTATGTGGGCAGGCAGTGTGCTTGGCAGGATCGCAGTTACTGGAACCAATCCCCTGTATGGCTCTCTCTGCAGCAGCAAAGGATCGGTTCTTGTAATTGCCCCCTCTCCGTTACACCGATCGCCCTCCCTGTGCATCATACATCTTTTCCTGCTGCCCAGGCCCCCCTGTGTACCCCCCTCTGCCACCGCAGCACTGCTGGCTTCCCTCCTCTTCTTCCCACTGGCAGCTGCAAGCACACAGTAGGATCCTTCAAGATTGAGAGTGGGGGAAGGGTTAGGTTAATATGTCATATTTACTAGCCCCTTTCTTTTCTGAATAAACCCAATGAGTGATCGGTACCGATCACTCACTCTGTTCAGTCATAACGGAAGCATTGGCTGTATGGGGCCCCGTGTCAGCTTGTCTGTATGGGGCCCTGTGGTTTTTAACAGAAGCCCTGCATAGGCTCATCCTCCACCTTCAAAGTGGCAATGTCCTGGCCTGGTGACAGATCCATCAGGCACTGAGTAATGGTTCTCGGTGCTATTCTTCACACTGAGAACAAATGTAAATCCTGAAGTTTTCCCTTTAGTTCGTTCACACATGCTTTGCTCTTTGAAGAGCGATGCACGTTCAGATCACTCTTCAGAGAGCATATGACAGGCGGAGAGTTGTATCACCTCCCCACGCCTACTTTAATCCCTTGAACCCGGCACTAGCAACTGCATACCACAGGGGGTATTATTCCTGCTGCGGCCATGAAACAAATATCATGGCCGTGGCCTGTGTATACCCCTGGCCGCTGCCTCTGCAGCTAAAAGGGGTAGCGGCTGGAGGGTGGAAAAAGTGTGGCTTAACTGTGGGGTTTTACTTTCTACCAACCTCATGTGTGAACGAGCCTTAAAGGGGTTGTAAAGCTTCCCGTTTTTTCACCTTAATGCATCCTATGCATTAAGGTGAGAAAACATTCGAAGCTTACAAGCCCCCCAGCCCCCCCCCCCCGTTTACTTAACTGAGCCCTCGAAAGTCCTGCGTCGTGAACGCGCTGGCTTCTTGGCCTGGGCTTCCCGTCTCTTCTCGGCTCTTCATTGGATAGATTGATAGCAGCGCAGCCATTGGCTTGCGCTGCTGTCAATCAACTCCAATGACAAGAGTGCCGGGGGTGGGGCCGAGTCCTGTAGTTGGCGGCTATGGACACCGAATACAGGATTCGGGAGCGCGCCCGCAAGGTAACCTCCTTGGGAACGCGATTCCCAGGGGGGTTAGCTGATGCGGGGAGGAGCCGAGAGAGCCACCGAGGGACCCCGGAAGACGAGGTTCGGGGCCACTCTGTGCAAAACGAGCTGCACAGCGGAGGTAAGTATGACATGTTTATTATTTGAATTTTTTTAAATTCAAAACCTTTAGTAACCCTTTAACTGTCTCTTTATTGTAAATTGTCCTGAATGTATAGGGATGTCCGTTGCTTAACAACATACCTCGCAACTTTTTGAGATAGGAATGATGGACACCTATTAGCAAAAGTATAGAGGCATAGCCGCATAGGACACACCCCCTGCCACACCCCCTTAAAGGAGAATTAACCCCCCAAAAAAAGAAGATTAGTTAACCCACAAGGGCTTATTTTTATCACTACTATTCCTTTATATTGGCTTTTGAAATGTAAAATGCAGCAATTTAGAAATTGGATGAAAGGTTTAGCACTGAAAAACACTGTTTGAAAGATAAATAGTGCATTTTATATACAACTATATGGATCAGACCAAAATGAGGGACAAATGAGGAGGAAATAGGGACAGAGGGACATTGCTCCAAATCAGGGACATTCCCTCAAAATCAGGGACAGTTGGGAGCTATGCTTAGCAGTGTTAGGACATGTTTTATTAGCACCCAAGGCAAAAAGGCCAAAATGCTCCCCCCACCTCAATGAGGTGTTAACTAGCTCAACATTAAAGATTGAAGGCCCTGCAATTTTTTGCAACAGCTCCTGTTGACATGCCCAAGGCGGCCGCTTGTCCTGTCTACCCCTACAGCCCAGTCCTAGCTCTAAGTTGGAAGATGACTGTATTGCATGCCTGCATTGTATACCGGTATATATATATATATATATATATATATATATATATACACACACACACATACATACATACATACATACATAGGCATGCGCACAGGGTGTGCCAGATGTGCCTGGGCAAACCCTAATCACTCTATGTGGTACAAATCTCCCCTGTTTAAACACCTGATATTTCACTAAAGCCCCTAACTGGGCTCCTAAAAGAAATGTAAAATAATTATAGAAAAAATAAATAGTAAAAAACAAAAAATAAAATAATAAATGTAAAAAACTACTGATACCATCCACTGTCCTACTGACACCGTCCACTGTCCTACTTACACCAATCTCTGCCCTACTGACACCATCCACTGTCCTACTGACACCAATCTCTGCCCTACTGACACCATCCACTGTCCTACTGACACCAACCTCTGCCCTACTGACACCATCCACTGTCCTACTGACACCAACCTCTGTCCTACTGACACCATCCACTGTCCTACTGACACCAATCTCTGCCCTACTGACACCATCCACTGTCCTACTGACACCAATCTCTGCCCTACTGACACCGTCCACTGTCCTACTGACACCAATCTCTGCCCTACTGACACCATCCACTGTCCTACTGACACCAATCTCTGCCCTACTGACACTGTCCACTGTCCTACTGACACCAATCTCTGCCCTACTGACACCATCCACTGTCCTACTGACACCAACCTCTGCCCTACTGACACCATCCACTGTCCTACTGACACCAACCTCTGTCCTACTGACACCATCCACTGTCCTACTGACACCAATCTCTGCCCTACTGACACCATCCACTGTCCTACTGACACCAATCTCTGCCCTACTGACACCGTCCACTGTCCTACTGACACCAATCTCTGCCCTACTGACACCATCCACTGTCCTACTGACACCAATCTCTGCCCTACTGACACTGTCCACTGTCCTACTGACACCAATCTCTGCCCTACTGACACCATCCACTGTCCTACTGACACCAATCTCTTTTCCACTGACACCGTCAGTATATATACACATGCACACACACACACATGTGTGTTTGAGATTTGGGGTGCACACCCTAATGCAATAGGCTGTGCACACCTATGTATTTATATATATATATTTATATATACTGTATGTATATGATCTACGTGGCTGCTATTTATGCTTTTTTGGATTTGTGATAAAGCGCACACATTTGGTAATACAGGACAGGTACTCACAATATCTCTGTGTTTCCTGGCAGTTCAGGTATGCTGGAGCGATTCCTGCAGATGATGCTGTAGCTGATCTGTTCACATATACAGTTGTCTGGACAGGTGGCCCCGACCCGGGGTAATAGGAGAAGAAGGGGCAGCAGACAGCAGGACAGGCAGGATATCCCAGAGGACATGGCTATCCCGGACCTCACATGGGTCAGTACACGGTACCAGCAGGCAGAAGTCACGATATGCTGTGGTTCAGTCCTGTGGGGTACAGTGGAGCGTTAGCTCTGCAATTCACATCATCCATAATCACTAGGAAGCCTTTCAATTATACGTATTAGCTGCTCATTTCTTATTCTACAAGCAAAACATCTAATGGTGGTCATACACGTTTCAAATTTATTATCCGATTGATGTGCAATTTGATTAAAATAATCAAATTAGCAAAGAATTAAAAAGATATGACTTCCCTTATGATCGATTTAGAGTCGATGTGGATTGGATTCGATCAAACTTATGCTAGCCATACACTATACAAAAAAATCGGGCAAAATTCTGTGATTTAGACAGTTGGTTCGTTTTTCGGACAGTTAATGGGCACAAAATCAATAATCGTTGGGACGTTTTGAGCCGGAAAAACGAAGGACAAGTTTGGAAATTTTCTTTCAAAAGGAACGATAAATTTAAATGTTAATGTGTTTCCTGTCCGAACTGTCTGCACTAGGTATATGTAAAAAAACAAACAAAAAATGTATTCATTTATGTCCACTGGACGATTTATCGGTCATTACATGATGGCACTATCGTTTGCGATCACGGCCGAATGTTAGTTTTTCGTATAGTGTATGGCCAGCATAAGTCGATCGGCTCAAAATTAGTTTTGGCTCGATCTGCAGCACTGAGATGCTTTGGTCATGAATTCAATCAAATTACGATTGATTAAATTATGAGATTACATGGTGGAAATAGAGATGCGATCATAACTTCCAATCATATCTTTCAATACAATCAACTGTCCTGCGTGGCATACCCATTGATTAGGTTGTCTTCTACAGATTGATTATTCGTATCAGGAGAGATAAATTGGAAAATAAATCAATCATTTAACCTGGGTTCACACTTGTGCGGTGCCCAGACACCGCATGTGATTCGCACGGGAATCGCACCACATTCCTGTGCAAATCACATGCAATGTCAGTGTGGTGTGATTTGAGCCTTTCATTTTGTATGGCTCAAATCTCATCGCATTTCCAACAAAATGATGCAGGACCCTTTTGTTTTGCCGAACCTGAATCAGATCTCATGGGTGTTCACACCCATGTGATCCGATTCTGGCAATCGCACTGCGTTTTGCGAGCTGTTTTGTCATTAATTTAACATTGACCTCTGCAGCAGATCGCATGAGCGATTTCAATGCGGTGCATTAAACTTTCAGGGGTTGTTGCGTTTCTCGTAACGCATCAGTGACCCTAGGCTTATTGAAGCATGTGGGGCCACCATTAGATCGAAGTACAATATTTTAACACTACATGGAGAACTTAACCCCTTGTCACCCAGCCCCGGTGTCCCTTTAACAGGGTCTTTACACCCGAGGGTGTGAAGGCGTGTTCAGTTACATCACCAGTGTGATTGGCTATCACAGCGGTCACATGATCGGCAGCCTCGATCAGTAGCTTAGACCAACAGAAATGATGAGCTCAGGAGCTGGAACCCGTCTCAGCTATCCCACCGGGAAGCTGCCAAAGTTGACAGCCAATCAAAGGCAGCGGAGGAATTCCCCCCCCCCCCCCCCCGGGCAGCACACCCTTTGCATACGATCGGCTATGGGGCGCTTCTAGAAGAATGGTCAGACATTCCCATAAGAAAGATCACGGTCTGCTTAGGCTCTGAGGAAAAGGGTGCACCCCGGAAACGCGTCAGCCACTCAGCTATTTTCGGGTACCGTCCGACCCTCTGGTCACCGTATCCTGGTTGCAGCTGTCACGGGACACTGAGTGATTGCCAGAAATGCCTATATGAAAAGCTTGTTTGTGAGTAGGACCATTTTTGTCTTTTATAAGTTTTAATAAAGTTTTTATCTGGTAATGCACTAGGTCGGTGCACCCTCCTTTCTTTTTTCTTATTTTTCAGTTCTATGAACTCCCATTGTTCTGAGGAGGGCTGCAAGATTCTAGTTTGTGCCTTTTACACAAAAAAAGAATGGTCCACACTATCCGCACGCAGTGAAACACCGGAGCGCAGGAGATTTGTTTTTGTTGTACAGACATTCCCATAGACACACTCCTAAACCTTGTGGCCAGCCTTCCCAAAAGAGTTGAAGCTGTTATAGCTGCAAATGGTGGGCCAACTCAATATTGAACCCTATGGACAAAGACTGGGATTCCATTAAAGTTCATGTGCGTGTAAAGGCAGGCGTCCCAATACTTTTGGTAATATGTTATGCAAACAACATACAAGAATATGCAAACAGAGTCATCTTGATCCTCAATCAGACCAGAAACAAAGTGACAGCAAGACAAACACCAATATCAGATATCACCTTCTTAGGCTGTAGCTGTGTAGATCCTATGCCTGCACTGATAATATCGAACTGACTCACATCTCTGATAAATGACTCAATGCTGACCGAATTAAACCCACCAATAAAACGGCTTCCCAATGTGCAGCACCATGGCAACCGTGCAGATCATGCCGAAGTCAAGGCATCATTCACACTGACGTACCTAAAGGGTTAGTTCACCTTTAGCAAAAAACTGTCTATGCAGATAAGGGATGAAAGCAAACTGCGCAGCTTTGACCAAAGTTGAATAATGCCCTTGCTATAGATGTAGGCCATTTACACACCTCCTGAAGCCTGACTGAAAAACTCCCAGAGTTGGCAAGCTCATCCCAATCTGCCTGGTTGCTAAGACGTTGCTAAGACACTCCCAGTTGTTACCATTCTCCTCCACCATCACAGGAGCGAACCCTCAAACACCGAGCGCAGAGCTACTGCATCAGGAGAGAGAAAACCCATGTGATGGGTTTGAATCAGAGAAAGAGATCACTCCTGTGATGGTGAAGGTGAACAGTAAGAACTAGTAGTCTCTTAGTGATGTGACGTCCTAGCAACAAGGCAACAAGGCAGGATGGGATGATGCCATCTCTAATGCCCTGTACACACGATCGGATTTCCGATGGAATAAAATCCGATGGATTTTTCCGTCGGAATTCCGATGAAGCTGACTTCCATCAGTCTTCATACACACCATCAGACAAAATTCCAACCATCCAAAACGCCGTGACGTAAAACACTCCGACGTGCCGAGAAAAATTAAGTTCAATGCTTGTGATTGTCTTATATGCCAACTTTTCTATATCAATAAACCTCTAGTTTTTTACCCTTATCTATCTGTGTGCCTATAAAGTCCAAACCACTAGCTCCTAGTTCAGAATTCGCTTGTGAGCATGCGTCGACTTGATTCTGAGCATGCATGGGATTTTTCTCCGATTGAATTCCACACAGAATTTTACCAAAGATATGTAGCAGTATAAATTTTTGCCCAAATGTATGAACGTTATGAACAAAAATTACTTATTTGCATAATTGTATATAGAAACGAAGAAAACTTGTTATTTTTCAAAATTTTCGCTCTTTTTTAACTTATAGCGCAAAAAAAAAAAAACTGATTGAATACCTCCAAAAGGAAGAAAGGAAGCTCTAATTGTGTGAAAAAAAAAAAGATAAAAATGTTGTTTGGGTACAGTGTTGCACGACTGAGTAATTGGCATTCAAAGCGTGAGAGCGCTGAAAGCTAAAAATTGGTCTGGGCGGGAAGGGGGTGTAAGTGCCCTGTATTGAAGTGGTATAAACAGAGGAACATTTAATAAAAAACACACAAAAATAAAAAAATTTACTTGACAGGTTGCTTTAAACTGACTTAATTTGAAGATGAAGTTCACCCCTTTGATCTGTAGGTGAAACAGAAAGATACAATGTTTATTTTTACCTTTTCGTTTTTCCGGCTGAGCAATGTTGTTGCCCAGCTGCTTTTTACATTTTTTTGACAGCTCCAATTGCTGACTTCTTTAACACTTCAGCTCCATTAGGGGCGCCCGGGTGCCGCCCCCTCTCTCCTGACCACCTTCTATATGAGTAATGGATAGATTCATGCATTGCATGAATCTATCCATGGCCCCCATTCATGTGTCCGGCCCCTTTCAGGTCACCAGCGGCCGTTTTCTAAGCACCTGTTTAGAGCCATGGGCTCTAATGCCCTGTACACACAAGCGGAATTCCGGACAGAAAAAATCCGATGGAAGTTTTTCGTCGCTTTCCCCGACTTGTTCATTCCCCGACTTAGTTGGGGTAGGCGGTACACTTTGGTGGGGGTCAGCCACGCCCACTGACCTTTGACCTCCGGGGACCCGCCCTCTGACCTTTGACCTCTGGGGGAGGTCCCTGTTCAAGAGCCTGGGTCCTAGCCTTGTTCTTAAAGGGAGAACCCTAACCCTGACCCTGACCCTGACCCTAACCTAACCCTAACCCTAACCCTAAACCCTAAACCCTAACCCTAACCCATCGGACTTTTGCTGTCGAAATTCCCGCCAGCAAAAGATTGAGAGCAGGTTCTCAATTTTCCCAACGGAAAAAATTCCTATCGGGAAATCCGATCGTCTGTATGCTTTTCCGACCCACAAAAAAACACGCATGCTCGGAAACAATTTGACGCATGCTCGGAAGCATTGAACTTATTTTTCTTGCCTCGTCATAGTGTTGTACGTCACCGCGTTCTTAACGCTCGAAAGTTCAGAGAACTTTTGTGTGACCGTGTGTATGCAAGCCAAGCTTGAGCGGAATTCCGTCGGAAAAAACATCCAACTTTTTTCCGACGGGAATTCCGCTCGTGTGTACAGGGCATAATAGGCTTTAAAATAGGTTGGGCTCGGGACCCTGAGGATGCCCACCCAGGTGTGTTGCAACAATGAAAGAAGAAGAAGAAGATAGCTAGGTCCTCATATTACATACTGTAGTTTTGGTAGATCTAAATTTGATTATACAGAGATTCAATGGTCAGATTGTATTGTGTATGGTGACCCTTAGGAGATCTATGGAAACCTCCTGGATAGTAATGATTTCATATATTAAGCAGCCCATAGGTGAGTCATTTTATGTCATCCAACCAGCGGGTTGATCAAAAAATTACTCGATTTGCTCATCCATACACTTATATATTTAGATTACACTGATTGGCGCTGCTGGTCATAGCCTGCCATGCTAATCGAGCAGAAAAAATTCTCAAAGCTGGTTGTACAGAAGTCAATCGGTAGATCAAATTTTGTACTACCAGTCAGCCCATACATGGATCGAAATCTGCTGAACCGGATGAATATCGCTCATGTATGGCCAACTCTAGTGGAAATTAGATTGTGTCCTATAACAAATGTCAAAGTACTAATTATTCCCAATAGTAACTGTTATTTTAATGAAAAATATTTTGCATCATTCAGCGTGTTTATCGTATCCAAAATATTCAAATGCAAATGAAAAACACCACTTGAGAGCTTAGCAGTACTGAGTGTTCTGAACTCCTTAGTTCCAACAATGAGAGGAATGTAGGACGTCCATCCCCAGCGAATAGTTTACCACCTAAATACCGGACGCTTTCACCTTCCTGCCCAGGTAATTTTTATGTTTTCAGGGCTGTCAAATTTTGAATAACAATTACTCAGTCATGCAACACTGTACACAAATTACATTTTTATCACTTTTTTTTAAGCTAGAGCTTTCTTTTGGTGTGTTTTTTTTATTTTTGTTTAGCTATATAAATGATAAAATACCAAACATTTTGAATAAAAACCCCACATTTTCTTTGTTTTATTTTTTCTTTATAAATGTAGGCCAAAATTTATTTTTCTAAATTTCTTTGGTAAACATACCCAAAACAGGGTATATTATTTAGTCTGCATCATATACTATGATATATATAGTATACAGTATATTTGAAAATTGATCAAAAACTGATATACTGACTGCCCCATCTCATTTCTTGAGGCCCTAAAATGCCAGGACAGCACAAATACCCCACAAATTACCCCCTTTTTGGAAAGTAGACAGTCCAAGGTATTTAGTAAGAGGCACGATAAGTTTTTTTGAGGTTGTAATTTTCTGTCATAAATTTTGGGGAAATTAGGGGAAAAAAAATTTTTCCCCACAAAGTTATAATTTTAACAATTTATTTTTCACACACACAGCATAAGCATGCTTAGTATTATACCCCAGAACATATTCTGCTATTCCTCCGGAGTATGGGGATACCACATGTGTGGGATTTTTTCACAGCCTAGATGCGTTGACGGGCCCAAAAATCCAAGGAGCACCTTTGTGCTTTCAGGCTTAGTTCACACCTGTGCGGTGCGAATTGCAGCTCCGGTTTCCCTGCGAAGATAAAAAATTATTCATTCAGCGGTTCCTCTCCGTTGTAGCTGCGGATCAGCTGACCAGGCAGAGGAGGAGGTGTAGTGAGGAGGGGGAGAGAATTTGTGTTCAGAACGGAACACATCTGCGAATCAGATTCGTTCCCATTGAAGATTATGTGCCTGAAATTTGCACCGCACTGCCTAGAAAACGCACACTTTTTTTGTGGTCTGCGGATGCAATGCACATATGTTAACCAGACCAATTGAAAAGAACATATTTTCAAATGTTCTGCGAATTGGATGCGGTGTAAGCAACATCCAATTCGCATATGTGTGAACACAGCCTCAAGGAGCATAAATTAGATGTAAATTACACATCTAATTTCCTGACTACCTATTACATTTTCGGAGGCTCTGGAGCAGCAGTAGTGTGGAACCACTCTCCACAAACTTCAAGGTATTTTCTAAGGGACATAATGAGTCTTTTGAAAATTTCATTTTGTGCCACAAGTTTTTGGAAAATGCAGGAAGGAAAATCAAAATGTATATATTTACACAAAGTTGCCAATTAATAAGATATTTTTTAACATACATCATAGACAAACTTAGAATTTCACCCCAAAACACATTCTGCTACTCCTCCTGAGTATTGGGATACCACATGTGTGAGACTTTTTTTTACAGGCTAGCCACACAGAGGGGCCCAAAATCCAAGGAGCATCCTCACGCTTTCTAGGGGTATAAATTACATAGTTACATAACGGTAGTTACATAGTAGGTGAGGTTAAAAAAAGACACAAGTCCAACCTATGTGTGTGATTATATGTCAGTATTACATCGTATATCCCTGTATGTTTTGGTCGTTCAGGTGCTTATCTAATAGTTTTTTTAAACTATCGATGCCCCCCGCTAATACCACCGCCTTTGGAAGGGAATCCACATCCTTGCCGCTCTTACAGTAATAGAATCCTCTACGCAGTTTAAGGTTAAACCTCTTTTCTTCTAATTTAAATGAGTGGCCACGTGTCTTATTAAACTCCCTTCAGCGGAAATGTTTTATGCCTATTGTGGGGTCACCAGTACGGTATTTGTAAATTTAAATCATATCCCCTCTCAAGCGTCTCCTCTCCAGAGAGAATAAGTTCAGTGCTCGTAACCTTTCTTCATAAATAATATCCTCCAGACCCTTTATTAGCTTTGTTGCCCTTCTCTGTACTCGCTCCATTTCCAGTAGACTTGTGCACAACGGAAAAATTTGTTTAGTTTCAGTTTGTTTCTTTTCGGTCCTGTTGATTCGTAATCGTTCGTAATTTTGCTAGACGGGATTTTTTGTGTTCGGACTAATTCGTATTTTCGCAAGCGACATTTTTCGTTGAATCTGAATGATTCGTATTAATGTAAGCCTTATTTTTAGTTGATTTATAATTCGTACTTTCAGTAGAGTGCATTGTTTTTCGTTGATTCTGGACACAACTCCTACTTTCGTTAACTTTTTTTGGGTTCGTTGATTTGTAATTTTCTGTGTCTCTCTCACAACGACGCTGCCTATTATGCCTAATGTGCTTCGAATGGATTTGTACTTTTCTAAATACATAGCGGTTATTTGTAACGATTCAAAATCTCGTATTTTACTTTCGTTTTTTACATGCTGCTATAGCCTCCGCCCCTGTACACCATTTTGAGAGGGAGTTCAGCACGGTGAGGGAGAAGCAGAGAGCAGAGCAGAGTGTTATTGTGCTTCGAATGGATTCGTACATTCGTAACTTTTTTCATAACGAATTATGCCGAAGACATTCGGGCATTCGCTATTTGCGATATAATTTATTTCGGATTCGGTTTTATTCGTAATTGCTTTGTTCGGAAAATGTCTGAAAGTTGCTAAATTCGGACGAATTTCGATTTGTTACGAAACGAATTGCACAAGCCTAATTTCCAGTACATCCTTCCTGAGGACTGGTGCCCAGAGCTGGACAGCATACTCCAGGTGAGGCCGGACCAGAATCTTGTAGAGTGGGAGAATTATCGCTTTATCTCTAGAGTTAATCCCCTTTTTAAAAGAGGAAGTAAACCCTGCAAGGCAAAGGCATAATGAGCTAGTATGCATAGCATATTAAAATGGGGGGGTAATTGATGCGCAAACCAGGATAAAGACCAAATAAATCGAATAACTAATGAATTAATGACGTAACGCGTAAGGGACCAGGGAGGAGAGCCAGTGGTGACATTACTTCCGCCCAGCGGCCGAGAGTGAAAGTGCCTATGTTTGTATGAGATTAAATGTGTCTGTAGAACAGTGAATCAAACAAGCAGGTCAGGGACAGTCAGGCTGGGCGGGGAAAAGCTAGATGATGCTGGACGACCTCCAGCCAGGAAATGTGATGGGCTTTATCTGTCTTGCTGCAGCTTCTAATGCACATTGTGAGAAGCTCATAGTGTGCTGTGAAATCAGAGTAAGCAACTTCAGTCCAGGAGAGGAGCCGGTACAGGGAAGGCTGGGGGTCAGCTTTAAGAGTGGGGGCTGAATCCCATAAGAGCAACTAGACACTGGCACTCCTAAATGTATCCATGTCATCGATATTCGCTGCCGTCAGCATTATATTAGCATAAATATTACAGCAATTTCCACGTCTGGAAACACTCATATTGTAGAAGGGAAATGGGCAGATTCCAATTTCAGGACCACCTACAGAAGTTTTACTGGCTGGGCATAAAATGCTTTGAAAACACTGTCAGACTAAGGGGATCATTTAACTGCTTGCAGACCGCCCACCGTAGATATACTGTGGCAGGGCGGCCGCTCTGTGCCAGATCACATACCTAGTACGTGATCTGACCAGAGCCATCTTTAAGGCAGGGCAAAAGGGGCAGCCATCATTGTTGTGGGCAGGGTCATCTTTAATATTGATTGGACTCTGGGCAAACATTTCCCCCCCCCCCCCCCCCACATGCAATTTCACTCTTCACCTGCTCTGAGTCATACAATAAATAGCAGCTAGACTCAAAATCAGTTTACTGAATTAGATCAGGCAGCGATTGCGATTGGTAGCGATTACTGTACATCAACACTGTTTACTGATTGGTTGCTAGAGGTTACTGGACATCCTTACCACTCACCAATTGGTTGCAAGAGGTTACTACACAGTGTTACTGCTCGCTGATTGGTTGCTAGAGGTAACTGCATATCCTTACCGCTCAATGATTGGTTGCAAGAGGTTAGTGCACATCATTACTGCTCACTGATTGGTTGCTAAAAATTACAGCACATCGTCTCCTCACTGCCTGCACACCATGGACTGAGGAGGTGAGGGGACCCATCAATAGACAAAAAACTCCTAGGGATCCTAGGACTCCTGGGATCAGTGGCATTGCTGGGAGAGGGGGTGTGTGATCAGTGGCAATGCTAGGGGATTGATGGGATTAGTGGCAGTGGTGGGGGGATGGGATTAGTTAGTACACTGTGGCAAATTCTTAGGCAGTACACTGTTTGCTTACCTTTGCAGAACAGGCTGATGTTAGGCTTAATGACCACAGTTGTAGGCAGGACATTCAAGCATGCCCGTTTACCTCCCCAGTGGACAGCATTTAGCAGAAGTGTTGGTGGATATGATCTCAGGGGGGCATGATATACATATGAATGCTGCCTCTATTTACATATTAATGCCGCCGCTATTTACATATCAATGCAGGTTATTTACATGTAAACACAGGGTCTACTGGTGAGTCATCTGTACACGGCAATAGGGCAGAGCTGGGCAGCATTAGTAACAGAACTTCACACTGAGATATCGGGACGCAGCACAGGACTAAAACATCAACCTGCAAAACAACAACCTGCATTGATATGTAAATAGCGGTGGCATTAATATGTAAATAGAGGCGGCATTTATATGTATATCATGCCCCCCTGAGATCATATCCACCATCACTTTTGCTAAATGCTGCCTACTGGGGAGGTAAATGGGCATGTTTGAAAGTCCTGCCTACAACTGACTGTGGTCATCAGGCCTAACATCAGCCTGTTCTGCAAAGGTAAGCAAATTGGAGGTGGAACCCTTTTTCAAAATATCATGGTGCCACAGCACTCTGAATTCTGGTGCTTGTGAATACACATTTCTCAGTGAGGGTGTCATTAACAATTGATGGCACTGCTGTGTATCTGCTAAAAAAAGGGCCTCACATTTCTGTGTTGTCAGGAAAGCGATTTTGCATGCGTTCCCGACACAGACAAATGTGAACACAGTCTAAAGCCTCGTACACACGGCCGAGAATCTCGTCGCAAAAAAAAACGTTGTTTTTCTCGACGGGTTTCTTGTCAAGCTTGACGAGATTCTTGTCAAGCTTTCCTTGCATACACACTGTCAATCCAAAATCTCGTTGTTGTAAAGCGCGGTCACGTACAACACGTACGACGGCAGTATAAAGGGGAAGTTCTATTCCAATGGCGCCACCCCTTTGGCTGCTTTTGCTTATCTCGTGTTACCGCGTGTTAATAAAAGTTTGGGGAGAGACGATTTGCGCTTTTCAGTCTTCGTGCTTTCAGTTCGTTACAGCGTGACGAATGTGCTATCTCCATTACGAACGCTAGTTTTACAAGAAGGTGCGCTCCCGGCTCATACTTGAGTCTGACCATGCGCGGTTTTTGAAGACTCGGAAAAGCATACACACGAACGGTTTTCTCGTCCAAAAACAGTCTGACGAGAATCACGCCGAGAAAAAATGAGACTTCGACGAGAAAAAAGATCCCTCATATTGGTGGTCAGTGTAAATCCCCCCTCACATTGGTAGTCATTGTAAATTACCCATTATATTGGTGGTCAGTATAGAATGCTCCACTATATACTTGCCAAAGATTTTCAGCTTTGCTCCACATGATTCAGAATTTGCACAGTGTACTGCCTCCTAACTAATCCCATTCCCCCACCACTGCCACGGTTCCGATAAATCCCCCAGCATTGCTACTGATCCCATCAACCCCCTCCCCCAGCATTGTCACTGATCCCAGGAGTCCTAGGAGTTTTCTATTGATGGGTCCCCTCACCTCCCCAGTCCATGGTGTGCAGGCAGTGAGGAGATGATGTGCTGCAACCTTTAGAAACCAATCAGTGAACAGTAATGACGTGCACTAACCTCTTGCAACCAATCATTGAGCGGTAAGGATATGCAGTAACCTCTAGCAACCAATCAGTGAGCAGTAATAATGTACAGTAACCTCTAGCAACCAATTGGTGAGTGGTAAGGATGTTGAGTAACCTCTAGCAACCAGTGAGCAGTGTTGATGTACAGAGAGTCCCGGAGCAGAGACAGCAAAAGAATGAGCGCAGGGACGGCATGACAAGTGGGACAGGCAGCAGCTTAGTTAGGCTGTGTTGCTTTAAGGGGAGTGGTTTAGGGGCCGGGAGGAAGGTCAGCAGAAGTTTAGTGTGGGGAGGAAGTGACGATTTCAGCATTCTTCTAGGACACACGAGGAAGAAGCTTCCCACCCACCCTCCCCAGGTGGTAAAAAGGGGGGGTGTGTAGTGGGGAAAGTCAGTATGGTGGTGGCGGTGTTTGGTTGCTGGAAAAGGGGGTAAAAGTGGAAGTTCTGGAAAAAAGGTGGTACCCATAGGTGGTATGGGGTTTATTGGGTACCTTCCGGTCAACAAGGGTTAACCAGGAAGGGGGAAAATGTTAGGGCACTGCGGACATGTGTACCGCCTCCGAGTCTGTGTCTTGCGACTGGAGGCCTAGGGGATATAGTTTGGTCCCAGTGTCCAAGTTGGAGTTGTGGTCTCTAAGACCACCAGGGTATTGGAAAATGTTAAATGTTATTTAAATGGTTATTTATTTTTATATATAAGAATTTGTTAAATAAATAGGCCGCAAGGCCAATTTTACTCCACAACCTTGTCAGTCGTTATTGGTAAGATGGGTATGTGGGGTTGGGGGCAGAGATGTAGAGGATAAGGCAGTGCGGAAGATCGGTCCTTAACATGTCAAGTAATCTCTAGCAACCAATCAACAAGCAGACATCATGTGCTGTAACCTCTAGCAAATAATCAGTGAGCTGTAATGTGTGCTGTAACCTCTAGCAGCCGGTCAGTGAGTGGTAATGATACACTATAACCTCTGGCAACTAATCACAATCACAGCCTGATTTGATTCAGTAAACTGATTTTGAGTCTAGCTGCCATTTATTGTATGACTCAGAGCAGGTGGAGAGCGAAATTGCATTGAGGGGGGGCAAGAAAATGTTTGCCCAGGGTCCAATCATTATTAAAGATGACCCTGGATCTGACACTTCCAGGTCTGCAGTGCGTACCGCTGGCGACACACTCACAGTGTGAATGGACACAGCAGGAGCCAATCAGCAGATGGATTGCCTTTCTGTGAGAGGGGAATGTACTGATCCTGTGTTTCTGCTAAGTAGGAACACGGATCTTTACCTTCCCCCAGTCCAGGCACCCCCCCTTCTACAGTTAGCACGCACTCCCTAGCAACACATTTAACACTTTGATCGCTCCTGATATTAACCCCTTTCCTGCCAGTGTCCTTAGTACAGTGACAGTGCATATTTTTTTAGAACTGATCACTGTATTGGTGTCACTTTACATCTACAGTGACTGAATGTACCCGGACAGAAAATGCACTGATTACTGTATAAATGACACTGGACTCAGGACCCAGCATTCACTATAACTGATCTCACAGTACACAGAACATGGAAATGCAATTATAAAATGCTAAATACCTTTTCTCATCAGCAGTATATAGCAGTCCTGTGACTTCTATCAGTGTCTGGTTAAAGCTTGTAGGAGGAGTTTTAATACTGCATTGTCTGTCCTGTCTGGATGCAGGACCCTTTAGCCTCAATATGGACAGTGCTGATTGGCCCTGTGCTGATCACATGTACTCACATGATCACAAACTCTCTAGCAATACACACTAAACTGAGCATGTACAGCCTGACTCCAGTAACTCTGTCTTATGCGGACCTGTTTTGGAGACAGTGGAAGAAGGGGAGGATCATAGAAGACAGGATCAAACAGCCTTTTTACACAATGCAGAGGATTAACCCCTTAGGTTCCACAGTGAGTATAACAAGCATGCTTTACTGCATATACAGACTGATTTTACTGTTGTGGGTTTAGTAACAATTTTAGGGCCTCATTCACACCTGCGAGACGCAACACGTCAGAATTTTTTTTTTTGCTCACACTATGGCATTTTTGTCATGCAACAGCATAGGCAGGCCCATTCACTTGAATGGGCTTCTCTATGCACAAAAACGCACCAAAGTAGTTCAAGAATCTTTTTTTGTTGGCACTGAGCCAAAACTGTTTTGTGCGATAAATGCACATCAAAACACGGGACTGCTACCTGCGTTTTAGGTACCATTAAGAAATAATGACACAAACGCACTGGGGGCTTTGCTGCATTTTTAACGCATGTCCGAAAACGAGGCCAGAGATACGAGTTTCTGCCTGTGTTCCCAGAATGCCTAAGGCCGGCCATACATGGTCCAAATCTCAGCCAGTTCAGCAGGAACCGGTTGAGATTTCGAACCGTTAATGGGCACGCTGAGTGTACCAAGTTGATCAATCGCTCAACTTGTGTACAACCAGCCTGCCAGACTCTCTTGCTACTATCGCTATCGGTTGCTATAGCCGCTAGCAATAATCACTGGTGATGTAATGGTGTGGGGGATATTTTCTTGGCACACTTTGGGCCCCTTAGTGCCAAATGAGCATCGTTTAAACACCACGGCCTACCTGAGTATTGTTGCTGACCATGTCCATCCCTTTATAACTACAGTGTACCGATCTTCTGATGGCTCCTTCCAGCAGGATAATGCACCAAAGCCTGTCAAATCATCTCACCACTGGTTTCTTGAACATGACAATGAGGTCACTGCACTCCAATGGCCTCCACACTCACCAGATCTCAATCCAATAGAGCACCTTTGGGATGTGGTGGAATGAGAGATTTGCATCATGGATGTGCAGCCGACAAATCTGCAGCAACTGCGTGATGCCTTAGGAATGTTTCCAACACCTTGTTGTATCTATGCCATGAAGAATTAGGGCAGTTCTGAAGGCAAAAGGGGGTTCAACCGGGTACTAGCAAGGTGTACCTAATAAAGTGGCCATTGAGTGTATAGAATTTTTGTTCTGTACATGTTATTTGTTCTCTCAGTTTCCCATTATATGCAATCCTCACTGTCCAGAGCAGCGTTAATGTGTGATTGGGCAGTGGAGAGGAGTGACTGTCTCCCGGCTGATGAAGAAATCATCTGGACGCTAGAACGCGACGTCCAACATGACACCTGATGAATGGAATCTTGTGCAACCTCCAAGATGATACAATCGCTCCCTTCCTAACAATGTGCAACGGCACACAGCACTGTCAGCTGTAGTAATAGAACTAATAATAGAACGAGATTAATGAAAAAAAACGACACTAAGAACTAATTGTATCTATGCTGACCGCATAACAGAGCCCCTACGCAGCATTGAAAAAAAAACAATGACGTGTTCCTTAAAAGCTAAAGCATAGAAGAAAGTCACTTACTGTCCATGGGGTCTCCATGCTTTCAACAGTCAGGCACGAGTAAGGCTGGACTTAGACGGCTCAAATTTCATCAGATTCCTGCTGAATTGGCCGAACTTCAAGCTGTGGGTGGCAATGCAGGCCTCATCCGGCTCAACAAAAGTCAATTTAAAATCGAATGAGCCCAGTGGAAACGTATTGGCCGAACAGTGATTGTGTCCTATCAGATGCAGTCACTGTTCAGGTATTCAGACAGCTGTAGGTGCTGTGGCTGCCCGATTACAATAGTCGGCAGTGCAGCTCTACCATAGATGGAGGAATTGTAAGGCACCCAATGTTTCTTATATCCAATTGTAAGACAGTCAATGGTTCCTATATCCAAAAGGTAAGACACACAATGGTTTCTGTATCTAATGGTAAGACACCCAATGGTTCCTACTGTATGTCTGATGGTAAGACACCCAATGGTTCCTACTGTATGTCTGATGGTAAGACACCCAATGGTTCCTACTGTATATCTAATGGTAAGACACCCAATGTTTTCTATGTTCAATGGTTCCACGCCTAATGGTTCCTACATCCAATGATAAGACAGCCAGTGATTCCTATAGCCAATGATAAGGCACCCAATGGTTCCTTTGTCCAATAGTAAGACAACCAATGGTTCCTACATGCTTTAGTAAGAAACCCAATGGGTCCTATATCCAATAGCAAGACACCCACTGGTACCTATATCCAATAGAAAGGCATCCAATGGTTCCTATATCATTTGATAAGACACCCAATGTTTCCTATATCCAGGGGTAAGACACCCAATGGTTCCTATATCCAATAGTAAGACACCCAATGGTTCCTATATCCAATAGTAAGACACCCAATGGTTCCTATATCCAATAGTAAGACACCCAATGGTTCCTATATCCAATAGTAAGACACCCAATGGTTTCTATATCCAATAGTAAGACACCCAATGGTTCCTATATCCAATAGTAAGACACCCAATGGTTCCTATATCCAATAGTAAGACACCCAATGGTTCCTATATCCAATAGTAAGACACCCAATGGTTCCTATATCCAATAGTAAGACACCCAATGGTTCCTATATCCAATAGTAAGACACCCAATGGTTCCTATATCCAGGGGTAAGACACCCAATGGTTCCTATATCCAATAGTAAGACACCCTATGATTTCTATGTTCAATGGTTCCACGCCTAATGGTTCCTACATCCAATGATAAGACAGCCAGCGATTCCTATAGCCAATGATAAGGCACCCAATGGTTCCTTTGTCCAATAGTAAGACAACCAATGGTTCCTACATGCTTTAGTAAGACACCCAATGGGTCCTATATCCAATAACAAGACACCCACTGGTACCTATATCCAATAGAAAGGCATCCAATGGTTCCTATATCATTTGATAAGACACCAATGTTTCCTATATCCAGGGGTAAGACACCCAATGGTTCCTATATCCAATAGTAAGACACCCAATGGTTCCTATATCCAATAGTAAGACACCCAATGGTTCCTATATCCAATAGTAAAACACCCAATGGTTTCTATATCCAATAGTAAGACACCCAATGGTTCCTATATCCAATAGTAAGACACCCAATGGTTCCTATATCCAATAGTAAGACACCCAATGGTTCCTATATCCAATAGTAAGACACCCAATGGTTCCTATATCCAATAGTAAGACACCCAATGGTTCCTATATCCAATAGTAAGACACCCAATGGTTCCTATATCCAGGGGTAAGACACCCAATGGTTCCTATATCCAATAGTAAGACACCCAATGGTTTCTATGTTCAATGGTTCCACGCCTAATGGTTCCTACATCCAATGATAAGACAGCCAGCGATTCCTATAGCCAATGATAAGGCACCCAATGGTTCCTTTGTCCAATAGTAAGACAACCAATGGTTCCTACATGCTTTAGTAAGACACCCAATGGGTCCTATATCCAATAGCAAGACACCCACTGGTACCTATATCCAATAGAAAGGCATCCAATGGTTCCTATATCATTTGATAAGACACCCAATGTTTCCTATATCCAGGGGTAAGACACCCAATGGTTCCTATATCCAATAGTAAGACACCCAATGGTTCCTATATCCAATAGTAAGACACCCAATGGTTCCTATATCCAATAGTAAGACACCCAATGGTTCCTATATCCAATAGTAAAACACCCAATGGTTTCTATATCCAATAGTAAGACACCCAATGGTTCCTATATCCAATAGTAAGACACCCAATGGTTCCTATATCCAATAGTAAGACACCCAATGGTTCCTATATCCAATAGTAAGACACCCAATGGTTCCTATATCCAGGGGTAAGACACCCAATGGTTCCTATATCCAATAGTAAGACACCCAATGGTTTCTATGTTCAATGGTTCCACGCCTAATGGTTCCTATATCCAATGATAAGACAGCCAGCGATTCCTATAGCCAATAATAAGGCACCCAATGGTTCCTTTGTCCAATAGTAAGACAACCAATGGTTCCTACATGCTTTAGTAAGACACCCAATGGGTCCTATATCCAATAGCAAGACACCCACTGGTACCTATATCCAATAGAAAGGCATCCAATGGTTCCTATATCATTTGATAAGACACCCAATGTTCCTATATCCAGGGGTAAGAGACCCAATGGTTCCTATATCCAATAGTAAGACACCCAATGGTTCCTATATCCAATAGTAAGACACCCAATGGTTCCTATATCCAATAGTAAGACACCCAATGGTTCCTATATCCAATAGTAAGACACCCAATGGTTCCTATATCCAATAGTAAGACACCCAATGGTTCCTATATCCAATAGTAAGACACCCAATGGTTCCTATATCCAGGGGTAAGACACCCAATGATTCCTATATCCAATAGTAAGACACCCAATGGTTCCTATATCCAATAGTAAGACACCCAATGGTTCCTATATCCAATAGTAAGACACCCAATGGTTCCTATATCCAATAGTAAGACACCCAATGGTTTCTATATCCAGTGGTAAGACACCCAATGGTTTCTATATCCAGTGGTAAGACACCCAATGGTTCATATATCCAGTGGTAAGACACCCAATGGTTCATATATCCAATCATAAGGCACCCAATGGTTTTTATATCCAAAGGTAAGACACCAAATGTTTAGACAAAATAGTTAGACCAGCAGGTAAAATACACACACCTCCACTCTAAGTCTGGAGTACCAATATAATAGTAGGAGGTGTCTGTATAGTGGTCCCAAGTGGGACCTATGAATCATATTGTGATATTACTGGTTTTACAATTTACTAACGCGTTGTGCATTATTTTTTATCTTTAAATTATTGTAAATAAAGATTGATATTTTTAACAAATTGGATTCTGTCTCATGTGGGTGCCAGTAAAGTCCATTTTCAGCAGGACTGGTTTCTGCAAATTGTACAGACACCCAATGGTTCTTATATCCAATGATATAACACCCAAAGGTTCCTATATCGAATGGTAAGACAGCCGGTTGTTCCTATATCCTTTGATAAGACACCAAATAGTTCCTCTATCCAATGGTAGAACACCCAAAGGTTCTGATTATCTAATGGTAGAACACCTAATGGTTCTTATATCCAATAATAACACACCCAATGATTCTTATATCCAATAATAACACACCCAATGGTTCCTATGTCCATAACACTACCTGAATGGGAATCCTCTGTTGAATAGTAATTCAATTGGAGCTTTGTGGCTGGGGTGGGTTCATGCCAAGTATACACAATGGTAAGGCACCACTTAGTCGTGGCCAACTGTAAATTAATGTGTTTTGGTGAGGAGCCCTCCAAAATGCATCTATTGATAGCTACAGGTTCCCATGTAGATACGCATGTGCCAGGGACGTGCGGTGAGGTCAGTGGCTGGTGTGGCACTGGCTAGTATCAGAGCCAGATACACACAGGTTACATACGCCGTGAACGTTAGAGCAAGAACAATAATTCTAGCACTAGATCTCCTCTGTAACTCTAAACCTCTGTAACCTGTAAAAAAAATTAAAGCGCCGCCTATGGAGATGTTTAAGTACTGAAGTTTGCCGCCATTCCACAAGTGTGTGCGATTTTAAAGCATGACATGTTAGGTATATATTTACTTGGCGTAACATCATCTTTCATAGTATGCAAAAAAATCGGGTTAACTTTAGAGCTTTTTTTTTATTCATGAAAAATTGCTGCGCAAATACAGTGTAACATAAAGAGTTGCAATGACCACCATTTTATTATGCTAAAACAATATATATAATGTTTGGGTGGTTCAAATTATGATTTTTACATGTAGGAGAGAAGTGTCTGAATTGGCCTGGGTGGCAAGTGGTTAATTACCATAAGTAAGTAATATACAAATAATTATTATATATTGTTTTTAAGGTAATTTACTATATTTTCAAAAACTGTACTCAAGAAGGTGGCTTAATGGACAAATTACTAAAGTTTGAAGTTATAACTTCCAACCAGTAATTTCACAAAAAATAGATAAATTATAAATGATCTCATAACATATAGCAGAATAATATATGATTTACCCTAATCATAACAGTACCTTTTCAGCAGCAGCAGATTCTCATTCTCCCTCTTAAAGTGGTTGTAAACCCTTACAACACACTTTTTGCTACAGGTAAGCCTATAATAAGCTTACCTGTAGCTACCCCGGATATCTCCTAAACATGAACGTTTTAGGAGATATCCCCTATATTTGCATGTTCTGAAGTCATCAGCACATGCGCACTGAAGCAAACTGAAGCAAAGGCACGTACATGCCATTGCTTCAGTGAGTGTGCCGTAACCGGCAACTCCCGTGCGCATGTGCGGGAGTGACATCATCGCGGTTCCGGCCAATCACAGCGCCGGAGCCCACGATACCCGGAAGTAACTCCAGGAGCGATGTCGGCCGCCGGAGCGGTGTACGAGGTCGAGGACGGCTGCAGGGCTTCGATCTCAGGTAAGTAATTCATAATGAGCTAGTATGCTATGTCCTAGGATTTACAACCACTTTAACCACTTCAATACAGGGCTTTTTATACCACTTCAATACCGGGCCAATTCTGGCACTTCTCTCCTACATGTACAAATCATCATTTTTTTGCTAGAAAATTACTCAGAACCCCGAAACATTATATATGTTTTTTTTAGCAGACTAAAAAGATACCTAACATGTCACGCTTTAAAATTGCGCACACTCATGGAATGGCGCCAAACTTCGGTACTTAAAAATCTCCATAGGCGACGCTTTGAAAATTTTTACAGGTTACCAGTTTAGAGTTACAGAGGAGGTCCAGTGCTAGAATTGTTGCACGCGCTCTAACGCACGGGGCGATACCTCACATGTGTGGTTTGAACGGCGTTTACATATGCGGGCGGGACTTACGTGTGTGTTCGCTTCTAAGCGCGAGCTATTGGGGACGGGCGTTTTAAAAAAATATATATATATATTTTTTATTTTACTTCTTTTTTATTTTTTTTACTATTTTTTTTTTTTATCACTTTTATTCCTATTACAAGGAATGTAAACATCCCTTGTAATAGGAATGTGTGTGACAGGTCCTCTTTATGGAGAGATGCGGGGTCAATAAGACCCCACATCTCTCCTACAGGCTGGAAAGCATGAGATCAGTGAATTTTTTTTCACCGATCTCATACTTACTAGCCGCAATGGCGGCTTTGTTTACATTTGAGGACCCGGGCGTGACGTCATCACATCGCGCCCGGGTCCTCCGACGATCATAGAGATGACTGGTGACCATCTGGTTTTTATACTTTACCATTGGTTCAAGACTCCAAGCTGTCCATTGAGCTCAGTGCCTCTGACAAGAAGTGAGGAGAGGCACTGTGAGCTCATCCTCTCAAGCCTCGTACACACGGCTGAGATTCTCGTCAGGAAAAACCCGTCGTTTTTCCTGACGAGAATCTTGACAAGAAACTTGTCCCGGCCGAGTGTACACACATACGATTCAAAAGAACCGCCGTTCTTTTGAATGGGACGCTCGCAGTGACATCATCGACTACGACGAGCGTGCGCTCGTCACATTCGATGCCGTCGCCGCCATCTTGCTACACCCTATGCCTAGGAAGCTACCGCGCATGCGTCTAAGTCATTTCGAGCATGCGCGGGTTTCCACGGCGACAGGTAAGTGTACACACGCTCGGGTTTCTCGTCGAGAAACATGCCGACGAGATTCTTGACGAGAAAAAAGACCGCAGGTCGTCTTTTTTCTGGTCGGAGAATCTGGGCAGTTTTGACGAGAAAACTGAAACCCACGTACACACAGCCGGTTTTCTCGGCAAGAAAACTCTCCCGGCAGTTTTCTTGTCGTTTTTTGCTGAGAAAACCGGTCGTGTGTACGCGGCCTGAGTCTGCTGCAAACAGAGTTTGCCAGCTTGCATTTAAAATGGCTGCTCTGTATGTAGCTTCTGACAGGCAGCGCAAGGAGCCCTGTATCTCCGGAACCATAGAGTGGTGGGGTAGGGTAGGACTTCAGCTTCATAGCTCTCAAATTTGGGGTCTCTGTGACACCAGGTCCCCGAGCTACGACCCTCGAAGTCTATCTTTTTTTTTTTTTGTGTTCATGGCAGGTGAGGCTCTGCCTCACCTGCCTCTCCTGATTGCTTGTCCCAGGCATGCGCGGTCTCTCTTCCTGACCCACAAACTCACTGGCCAAGAAGTGGTATCTTATCATTGGATTAAGTGGTGTCTTATCATTAGATATAAGAGCCATTGGGTGTCTCATCATTCCTGCATTCACGCATTACCATTGGATATACTTGGTGTGAATCTACCTTAGCAGCCAAGCTTCAATTGTGATATTATTAAACAAAGGTATTCTCAGCGAAGAAGTATTTAAATATTGTGGACAATGCAGCAAGTGCTTCTATTAAACAGACAACTAACATTCACTTTGCATTGAACATTCTTTGCTCCTATAATAACCCAAATTTTGTATAAAAATAAATTGGATTGGTTATTTAAAAGTGTATAGAGCTTGTTTAAAACGCATGAAAACAGGTTAAGCAGGCCATACACTTATGCCGCCTACACACGATTGGTTTTCCCGTCGGAAAAAGTCAGATGAGAGCTTTTGGTCGGAAATCCCAACCGTGTGTATGCTCCATCTGACTTTTTTCAACGGGAAAACGGCCGGCAAAAGATAGAGAGCGGGTTCTCTATTTTCCCGTTGGGAAAAATTCCAATTGGAATTTCCTATCGTGCGTACAAATTCCGACGTGCTAAATTCCAACTCATGCTCGGAAACAAATTTGACGCATGCTCGGAAGCATAGAACTTAATTTTCTCAGGTCGTAGTAGTCTTTTACGTCACCGCGTTCTTGGCAGTCAAAAGTTCACCGAACTTTTGAGTGACCGTGTGTATGCAAGGCAGGCTTGAGCGGAATTCCGTTGAAAAAACCATCCAATTTTTTTCTGACGGGAATTCCGCTCGTGTGTACAGGGCATAAGATTTTTCTCTATCACTTTCCCCATCCACACTAAACAGTGTGGATGGAAGAATCTCCCCTGCCAGCTATTTTATCCTGACTGCCGGTGTTCTGTCGAGGTGCCCGGCTATCGAATAGTGCCCGGGTGGAAGTGCGCATGCACCGCATGGAACCGAGTTGACGAACAGCTGTTGTCTCGCAATGCCGAGGCACATTCATGTAGGAGAGGGGCGGATAGTTACATGAAGGGGGCGGATTTTAAAATGATGGGCAGTGTGGGGGGCGGAAGTTTTATTGATGGCCAAACAAGTGTGCAAAAGAAATCTTTATCTAAAATAGAAAAAGCCGCCCTTAAACTGACTAAACATGGGCCACAAGCGTCCAGAAAGAATAGTAGATAAAGATTTCCTTTGCAGCTAAGTTTGGCCATCGATAAAAATCCTGCCCCAGCACTGCCCATCATTTAAAAATCCACCCCCTTAACTTTCCGCCCCTCAGCTACATAAACGTGCCTCGGCAACGCAAGACAACAGCTGATAGTAAACTGAGCTGTCCTGAGGCTCCGTACTGCGCGTGCGCAGCGTTTGCACAGTTCCACCCGGGCATTTCTCGATAGGGGGCACTTCTCGACAGGACATCGGTACCTGCGGCTGTCAGAATACTCAAACAGTGGCTGATTGGATGCAGCCACTGTTCGGTCAACAATCTTCTGCCCGACTACTTTCATTTTTCAACTAAAGAATTGGCCAATATTGCCGACCATGGCTCAAATTTTGGCAGGAATTGTCCGAAATTTTCTCTGTATGTGACCAGCTTTACTTATAAAACATGAAAACATGCCTAAGATGTGGATATATATATATATATATATATATATATATATATATATATATATATATATATATATATATATGTAGCGCTACCCCCAGTTAAGAGAGCCGCTGGTTTTGTTTTGGGCCCTGTAGTGCACCGCTGTCAACCCCCGGCAATCGGCTCCACCTCCCGTGGCACAGCTAGTAAGGGGAGATAGGACCGCGTGACCGCAACTCTAGGTGACGCAGTCCTATGGCAAACACACACAGTGATATACTTTAAAACTTCTATTAAAGTAAGTGAAACTGACACCAATGTACTTGACCCAGATATTTTACTGAGGCTAATGGGCAAGTAATAAACAACAGTATAACAAGTTGTAGATCCCTGCAATAAACAGTAATTAAGATAAACAGAGTAATCAGAATAATAAAGTATTGCTATGCAACTCTAGCGCTGCCCTTTTACAGCTACTTCCCCTCATGGGTAGACCAAAACCCAGCAATGTCTACCTATGCAGTCAGGCCTGACTGATCTAAATGGAAGTTCAGTGAAACAATATTCGCTAGCAATCTTTCGGTGGTGCACTTGAAGAACAACTTTGTAATCCCAACGAATAGTAAAGATAAAGTATCTGTTGTGAAGGACTAGCATCAAGTGTAGAGCTTGAAGGACACCGCCACTCGCTGGTTCTTGTTTTTAAGGGTTGTTTGCCCATTTTTATTAAAAGAAGTTCAAAACAAAATCAAAAGGTTTTCCCTCGCAAGGGTTTCAGTACTCCTTTTCAACAACAAAATGACATTCAGCCTCCTGGCTTATACATACAGCAGTGCTGCTTAGGCCTTCCACTTCAGGCTCTTGTCTGTCTCCTATAGACTATTCCATCTGCAACACCATCCATTTGGATAGCAGCCCCTCGCTGCTCTGACCCTCAGACCTGGGTCTCTGGCTTCCACTGTGCACCCAAGCACTCTCTGGCTTCTCCAGTGCACACTTGCACTCTATGGCTTCCCCAGTGCACACCTGCACTCGTCGGGAGGGTGGGGGCCCAGAATGCTGGTCCTGACTCTACTATATGGCCCACACACACCTGAACAATCAGTGTGCAGTTGAGTCTCAAAACCCAGATCCAGGACTGGGGATTTCATCCCACCCGGATCTCTAAGAAATCCCCAAGCTCCGGGTCCCAAAGTGGACTTTAGTAAATCATGAGGAAACTGAAATGCCAGTTTCCTCCCAAACAAGCAAATACCCTGGAGCCCCTCAACCTGCCTGGTTGAGAATCCTGTTTTTATACACTGGTGGGGTACCACACTACCACATACCCTCCCCCTTTGTTTCGATCCGGAGGGAGGAACACCAGCACCCATCATTATGGTTGGGACACCTCTGTGCTGGCTGTCAGCCACGTAGGCCCAACCTTTTTTCCGGGTGCGTATCCAGGTACGTCCAACCCTGGATCTTAACCAGGTCCTATATTTCCCTATACTCAACCTTCTCCCTCTTCTTTTGGGGTTCCATAAGCACTGCCTCTCCTGAAATTTTAACAGGGCACCCCTGGTCTTTCCAATACCTTTGGACACCACACTGTCATGTACCTTTAACAAATTATTTGGTTCATCATTGACAGACATATTCAAGCCAACATTACACCTCTCTACGTTGCACAGATCACCAATGCCTTTTTTTTTTCATTTGCTAGGGCAGAGTCTGCAGAGGGCACACATACTGGAGGGCTGCCATCACCCACGGGAACCTCACAAGACATCACCTCCCCGGGGTTCACCCACTCTGCAGGCAGCTGTCTTACCACTTGCCCTGTTCTGATGCTATCTGTATTTTTATCCACCTGCACAGACAAGCTCTTGTCTGATCCACATACAATTTTTACCGCATTTTTTATTAGTTTCCCTGTCTCGGGGACCTTATTAGGTTTGTCACCTAAACCAAACCTTGGACTGAGGACCCCAGTCTTTTTAACCACCTTCGGTTGAGCCCCGGTCAGGATTTCTGCTGCTTTCTGGTCCACACTTGGCCCTTCCATCTCATGTGATTCTTCCACTGGTACAGCATACACTCCCTTCACCGACAACTGACCAGTACTACCTTGGACCATAGCAGCAGAAATGCCTTCTACCTGGCTGTTAGGTGGTGAAACCTCAGACACTTTCTTTTCGCCAAAGCCTCTCCCATATACCTCTTGTACAGAAACTAACCCATCAACATACCTAGAGGCAATTTTTAAGACTAGTAATACAGTCATAAATAAACCATTTCTGTCTTGTCTTCCTTTGTGCTGTACCACCTGCCACTCAGGAGTCCACCTAATGGTACTCCGCAGTACCAGACTGTCTGACTGTGGTGGAGACACGCCAGTATAGACTGGCTGTACATCCCAAAGTTTAAGCATCTCTTTTAACACTTTTGTTAGAAACCATACCCTTGGCTCCAGACCCAAGTCCTTCCTGGGGACTTTCCTGACACTGGGGATGCAGACAGCTTCACTTGCTGAGACGTGAGAGGTTGCAAGGTTTAACGGAACTTTCTCCCAGCTGGAGACAACCACAGCCTGGTGCTCTACCAGAGCGCTGCCAGGTACTTGACTCATACCCAACTTCTCAGGTTCAGCACCAATGAACTGTTTCACATTACCAGTGACAACGTCACTTTGACACGCCATGTCAGCATCATTTTTGTAGGTTACGGACAAAGTGTCTGCTGTGTGCTCGCCCTTATATGGTCCATATTTCTCACGAGGGTTAACCCCTGCAGCAGCCACCACGCCGTCAGGTATAAGCTGTTCTGCCGTCCCTCCTGCTGGCACAGCAGAAACTTTGTCCACCTTATTTTTGTGCATGAAAGCCTCATCTATCAGGGACATTAGATTTTTACCCCAACTATCCCAATCTGTTGTAGCTGGGCTCCATTCACCGGCACTCCTCAGCCCTGATCCATCAGCCCAAGGAGACACATTAGAACAGACAGGTTTAGTTGCAGATTCATCACCCAAATTACTAATCATGGCAGACTTCAGTAACACATGTTTTAGCACCACAGGTTGCAATACAACACAACCACCACCTTGCTCGGGCGGCGCTTCATAAGCCTCACACACCTTTGCATTTTTCACAGGTTGTGTTAACCCATTATTTACCGGCACATTTTTAGTACTAGCAGCTTGCACTAACACATTACCATTACACGGTGTAGTTCCACTCTGTCCCACCAGAGTGACATCGCAGTTGTCCATGGCAACCTCCGACTCCAATACATGAAGTTCCCTGGAGATTTCTGGGGACAACTGTGCTGTCTTACCACCAATTGCTACAGGCAACGACCCATTAGTGACAACAGCTATTGCTCTGGAAGAACCTGGGGTTTTCCCAACAGCAGCAAACTTTTCATTAACAGTAATACTTATAGCATTTTTAATTTTTGCAGGTTCTCCTAGCCCACTGCCAACTTGAGGCTGGCAGACATTAGACACAACACTTTTAGTCATCAACACAGGTTCTGTTTGAACTTTAACCCCTGCATTCCCACTGGGTATGAAAAAGTCATTCTCAAGCACACATTCTGTGGCCCCACTAACTGGGGTCACTCTCACATCATCATAGACAGTCTCGTAGCCAGTTCTTTTATACCTGAAATCAGCAGTTCCAGGCATCATTTCATTAAAGATAGTCTTACCCACCACAGTAGTTGGGGTCTCCATCTTCATTTGAGTACGTTGTCTTAAGAACCAGTCCTCAGCCGCACATTTACTGGCCAACTCCCCCTGGTGGCCATGGGATGAAATCTCAACAGGCATCTCCCACTGTTTAGCACCCCCTGCAGACACCACAGAAAACTCCTCCTTGTTGCCAGGGGTGACTGCAAACATATTTGCAAAGGGATCTTGGCCCACAGATAAAGAGTTCTGTTTAGCAACATTACCTCTAGGTGCACCCCCGAATATAGGGCAAGACAATATTTCGTGCCCCAGCTGGCCACATTCCAGGCATGGTACTGGATGACTTTTCCCCAGTGCATTTCTCTCCTGATGATTCCCTCGAGGCACAACTTCCACTCTCGTTGCCATGGGAGATCGTAGTCTCCCAGCAGAGCTTTGCTGGCTCACTCCAACATGCTGTATTGGCTCCTCCGGAAGCCACTTGTCACGACCCATGGGAGGCACACCCCATGGTCCACAGACAGCCCGACTGGCCTCCTCTGTGTTGCTATGGGCAACCACTCTCTGTCCTGGCCTTTGATCAGCCTCTCTTCTGGCATATAACACAGGCTTCTCAGACCTTTGTTTTGCTAGGTAGCTTTGCACTGGAGCCAGGGACAAAAGGCACTTGAAGACTGCATGCCCCCACTCACTGCACCGCAAACAGCGCACTTGGTTCCATGTCTTGTCAGGGTTTCCCACCCTGCATCTGCTGGACCCTGTCTCAAGCTGTGTCACTTTCACACTTTTCGCAACAGCTGCTGGTTTAACTGCAGCAGCGTTGCCAGGGGCAACAGCACCCCTCTCCCAGGCATGGACATCCGGCAGCTCTCTTTTTGTAAGGAAGGTTGGCTTGCCTTCCACTTTAGCTTGGTCCAATACTGCCAGGTGTCGCTTGCACCAATCCACTGCAGATTCAAACGCTGGTGGACTCTCCACACTAGCCGTCATCTGTGCATTCATTGCACCAGGGTTGCTAGGGACAACAGCAGCCCTCTTTTCCCTTGGAAAACTCTGTTTAGGCATGTATGGGGTTCGATCAGGCGGTAACAACCCCTCCAGCCACAGAGCTCTATCTATCATCTCAGCCATCCTTGCTTCTTTTAGGCGTTTTGATCGCCCCATCCTTGCAGTCTTGCACACAGCAACTTGTAACAGTTCTTGGCGGAGAAAAGGGAAAAAAACTTCTGCGCAATGCAGTTTGCCTGGCTGCCACACACAGCTAGCAGCAGTTCACTGCAGAGAAAAAATGTTTTACTTTTTGTTCACAGGTACACCACCTGCAACAAATTGGAACACTGTCTCTTTAAGGCTTGTTACCTTTCGCTTGCAGGTTCTCCTCACCTGCACACACACAGATTATGCAGTCTCATGCACCAAAAACACAGTTCATATAACAGATGAACTTACTTGATTGTAGGGATCTCAGATTGTGCCAAAATTCTCCACCACTTGTGAAGGACTAGCATCAAGTGTAGAGCTTGAAGGACACCGCCACTCGCTGGTTCTTCTTTTTAAGGGTTGTTTGCCCATTTTTATTAAAAGAAGTTCAAAACAAAATCAAAAGGTTTTCCCTCGCAGGGGTTTCAGTACTCCTTTTCAACAACAAAATGACATTCAGCCTCCTGGCTTATACATACAGCAGTGCTGCTTAGGCCTTCCACTTCAGGCTCTTGTCTTTCTCCTATAGACTATTCCATCTGCAACACCATCCATTTGGATAGCAGCCCCTTGCTGCTCTGACCCTCAGACCTGGGTCTCTGGCTTCCACTGTGCACACAAGCACTCTCTGACTTCTCCAGTGCACACTTGCACTCTATGGCTTCCCCAGTGCACACCTGCACTCGTCGGGAGGGTGGGGGCCCAGAATGCTGGTCCTGATTCTACTATCAGGCCCACACACACCCGAACAATCAGTGTGCAGTTGAGTCTCAAAACCCGGATCCAGGACTGGGGAATTTCATCCCACCCGGATCTCTAAGAAATCCCCAAGCCCCGGGTCCCAAAGTGGACTTTAGTAAATCATGAGGAAACTGAAATGCCAGTTTCCTCCCAAACAAGCAAATACCCTGGAGCCCCTCAACCTGCCTGGTTGAGAATCCTGTATTTATACACTGGTGGGGTACCACACTACCACACTGTCTTTAAACAGCTCTCACCACCCAGACAAGTCCAAGTCCGTTTCCTCCGCCGATTCGTCTGGGAACAGGAATCCACCGACATCCAAGTCTTCAATCCTTCTGGTGTACTGCAGCAAGGAGGAGAAGACGTCTCTAAGGCTCTGCTAGGCTGGCAGAGGGGCTCTTTGGAAAAGAGCACAAGGCCCAGGCTTCAGGCCTTGTGCATACAGCAGTTCAGCACAGAGATCCTCTTGCTAGGAGAGGGGGTGTCCAAAAGAGGCAGAACAAACTCCACCTCCCCTTTATAAAGTCTGCCCCAGCAGTCTCTGTTCCGGAGCAATGCACCCTGGGTGCTGCAAGATGTACTGGGAGATGTAGTCTCTCTGTATTAAAGGGGAATACCCCGCTACACACTCCCCCCACTTTGAATCTTTGGTCCCCAAAGACATCTAACATTTTTAGATCTGCAAAACATTTTAGCTTCAATGCGGTTGCATAGGATTGACAGAGGAGCCTCCCACCAATCATCATATGATGGGGAGCTGTCCTGTCCACAGGTCGCTTCAGTGGGGGCGACCTGTCTAACTGTGCCAGGAAGTGAGTTGGGGTTGCCTTCCACCAAATGTACAGTGGAGGGACCAGATGTGGGCATGGTCCTTCTTGAGGTTAGGACCGTGTCTTCGGAACTTTCTCCCATCTGATCATGAGTTAGTTTCCAGGGAGGATGAATGACTCTCTTCCTTCTCTTCTCCCTGGGACTCACAGTCTCAGCTACTCTTGGTTCTTCCTCTGGTACTGAAGCAGGAACCTCTTCCGGTAGTGAGGGTATGGGATCACATCTGGGGACAGCAGGGGCTAAAAGCCGTTTCACCAGATCGGTATTGGTCCCAACGATGAGAGAACTTCTTGAGGGCCCTGGCAGCCAGGGACAGACAATGGCCAGTGTCTCAAAGTTCTGGGGCTCCCCAGCCCTCAATGGATCACAAGACAACTTGATCCGCACACATCCATCACAAGAGTACTCTTCTGCTTGGATACCCTGAATCTTGGTGTCTCCCATCTCTTCCAGGGGCAGGTATGACAGGTACTTTTTGTAAAAGTCTCTGGTCATTAGGGTAACCTTAGCACCTGTATCAAAGGATGGCTCTGGTGTAGATCCCTTTGATCAGAACAGGCACTACAGGCAGAGGACCTACCAATTGGGTAGCAGTCCTTTTGGAAACACCTGTAACAGCAGACTGGCATACTTGAACTTGTGCTCTCTTCAGCTTCCGGCACTGGAAATGCCGTTTCTGGCGTTGTTTGGAAGGCTGATAAGCGTTGTTCACTGAAACGGCATAAACTGCAGGTGTCCTCCACCGCTCCCTCGCAGATTCAGGGAAAGTTATTTTTGAAGGCCCGGATCTTCTCTCCATTCTTGGACTTGGACATACTTGCTGGTAGTGACCTACACCGCCACAGTTTCGACAGATGTCTTGCTTCGTGGGCTTTTGGGCGAACAATCCAGTACTTTCTGCCATCAATTTGTTCATCATCTCAGCCAGCTGGGACACTTGCACCTTCAGTGTGTCTATCTCAGACCTGACATCCAGTGACCCGGTCACCATCTCCATTATTTTGGACATCTGAGTCTTCAGGATCTCCACTTCTGAGTCCCGTTCCGCAGCCGTAACTGATCTGACTCCCACCGCGGGGAGGGTAGTGGTCTTCTCAGCCCCTTGCTGTTCATTTAAGAGAGCTTCTTCATCTCTTATGATTCGTACAAGATCTGGGTAACTCAAAGTCATCACTCCTTCAGAGGTCTTCAAGTAGAGCCAAACTGGATCTGAACGCAGGGCTCCCCTCAGGATCTGCTTCATTCGGGTTGTGTCTATGACCTGCGGTAGTATTCCCTTCTTTAGGACAATTTGGCACAGCTTCCGGTTTAGCCTCCGGAACATATTCGGATAACTTCTCTCCCGGCTGTTGGAGGGTATGTTCGAACTGGTATATCAGTTCAGTCGCCTTCTCCAGCTGGCCAAATTCCTCCTCCAGCATAGCCAGATAATCGTTTGCGGTACAGGTAGCGTTGCTAAGCCTGAGGTTCTTTACAGCTTCAGCAGCAGCGCCCTTTAGACTTTCACTGATGCGCTGCTTCTTCTGCGCCTCTGGTATCCCGTCCCAGTACTCTACTAGTGCATACTGATATGAGATGTCTGGGTCTGACTTTATCTCCGTCACCCACGGTGTGTGATCTGGGGACACTAACTTCATTAACTCCTCTACCATCTCAGTCGACCATTCCTCCCCAGGGAGACTGATGACTATTGAGTTGTTTGGCTCTGCCCTAGAGGCTTTGCACCACTCTTCTACTGCTTGTGGGTCCAAGCCGGCACTTCTGGCGTACCTGCTGTATCAGGATCCCGGACGAGAACCCCCACGTGTAGCGCTACCCCCAGTTAAGAGAGCCGCTGGTTTTGTTTTGGGCCCTGTAGTGCACCGCTGTCAACCCCCGGCAATCGGCTCTACCTCCCGTGGCACAGCTAGTAAGGGGAGATAGGACCGCGTGACCGCAACTCTAGGTGACGCAGTCCTATGGCAAACACACACAGTGATATACTTTAAAACTTCTATTAAAGTAAGTTAAACTGACACCAATGTACTTGACCCAGATATTTTACTGAGGCTAATGGGCAAGTAATAAACAACAGTATAACAAGTTGCAGATCCCTGCAATAAACAGTAATAAAGATAAACAGAGTAATCAGAATAATAAAGTATTGCTATGCAACTCTAGCGCTGCCCTTTTACAGGGTAGACTAACACCCAGCAATGTCTACCTATGCAGTCAGGCCTGAATGATCTAAATGGAAGTTCAGTGAAACAATATTCGCTAGCAATCTTTCGGTGGTGCACTTGAAGAACAACTTTGTAATCCCAACGAATAGTAAAGATAAAGTATCTGTCTTTAAACAGCTCTCACCACCCGGACAAGTCCAAGTCTGTTTCCTCCGCCGATTCGTCTGGGAACAGGAATCCACCGACATCCAAGTCTTCAATCCTTCTGGTGTACTGCAGCAAGGAGGAGAAGATGTCTCTAAGGCTCTGCTAGGCTGGCAGAGGGGCTCTTTGGAAAAGAGCACAAGGCCCAGGCTTCAGGCCTTGTGCATACAGCAGTTCAGCACAGAGATCCTCTTGCTAGGAGAGGGGGTGTCCAAAAGAGGCAGAACAAACTCCACCTCCCCTTTATAAAGTCTGCCCCAGCAGTCTCTGTTCCGGAGCAATGCACCCTGGGTGCTGCAAGATGTACTGGGAGATGTAGTCTCTCTGTATTAAAGGGGAATACCCCGCTACACACTCCCCCCACTTTGAATCTTTGGTCCCCAAAGACATCTAACATTTTTAGATCTGCAAAACATTTTAGCTTCAATGCGGTTGCATAGGATTGACAGAGGAGCCTCCCACCAATCATCATATGATGGGGAGCTGTCCTGTCCACAGGTCGCTTCAGTGGGGGCGACCTGTCTAACTGTGCCAGGAAGTGAGTTGGGGTTGCCTTCCACCAAATGTACAGTGGAGGGACCAGATGTGGGCATGGTCCTTCTTGAGGTTAGGACCGTGTCTTCGGAACTTTCTCCCATCTGATCATGAGTTAGTTTCCAGGGAGGATGAATGACTCTCTTCCTTCTCTTCTCCCTGGGACTCACAGTCTCAGCTACTCTTGGTTCTTCCTCTGGTACTGAAGCAGGAACCTCTTCCGGTAGTGAGGGTATGGGATCACATCTGGGGACAGCAGGGGCTAAAAGCCGTTTCACCAGATCGGTATTGGTCCCAACGATGAGAGAACTTCTTGAGGGCCCTGGCAGCCAGGGACAGACAATGGCCAGTGTCTCAAAGTTCTGGGGCTCCCCAGCCCTCAATGGATCACAAGACAACTTGATCCGCACACATCCATCACAAGAGTACTCTTCTGCTTGGATACCCTGAATCTTGGTGTCTCCCATCTCTTCCAGGGGCAGGTATGATAGGTACTTCTTGTAAAAGTCTCTGGTCATTAGGGTAACCTTAGCACCTGTATCAAAGGATGGCTCTGGTGTAGATCCCTTTGATCAGAACAGGCACTACAGGCAGAGGACCTACCAATTGGGTAGCAGTCCTTTTGGAAACACCTGTAACAGCAGACTGGCATACTTGAACTTGTGCTCTCTTCAGCTTCCGGCGCTGGAAATGCCGTTTCTGGCGTTGTTTGGAAGGCTGATAAGCGTTGTTCACTGAAACGGCATAAACTGCAGGTGTCCTCCACCGCTCCCTCGCAGATTCAGGGAAAGTTATTTTTGAAGGCCCGGATCTTCTCTCCATTCTTGGACTTGGACATACTTGCTGGTAGTGACCTACACCGCCACAGTTTCGACAGATGTCTTGCTTCGTGGGCTTTTGGGCGAACAATCCAGTACTTTCTGCCATCAATTTGTTCATCATCTCAGCCAGCTGGGACACTTGCACCTTCAGTGTGTCTATCTCAGACCTGACATCCAGTGACCCGGTCACCATCTCCATTATTTTGGACATCTGAGTCTTCAGGATCTCCACTTCTGAGTCCCGTTCCGCAGCCGTAACTGATCTGACTCCCACCGCGGGGAGGGTAGTGGTCTTCTCAGCCCCTTGCTGTTCATTTAAGAGAGCTTCTTCATCTCTTATGATTCGTACAAGATCTGGGTAACTCAAAGTCATCACTCCTTCAGAGGTCTTCAAGTAGAGCCAAACTGGATCTGAACGCAGGGCTCCCCTCAGGATCTGCTTCATTCGGGTTGTGTCTATGACCTGCGGTAGTATTCCCTTCTTTAGGACAATTTGGCACAGCTTCCGGTTTAGCCTCCGCACATATTCGGATAACTTCTCTCCCGGCTGTTGGAGGGTATGTTCGAACTGGTATATCAGTTCAGTCGCCTTCTCCAGCTGGCCAAATTCCTCCTCCAGCATAGCCAGATAATCGTTTGCGGTACAGGTAGCGTTGCTAAGCCTGAGGTTCTTTACAGCTTCAGCAGCAGCGCCCTTTAGACTTTCACTGATGCGCTGCTTCTTCTGCGCCTCTGGTATCCCGTCCCAGTACTCTACTAGTGCATACTGATATGAGATGTCTGGGTCTGACTTTATCTCCGTCACCCACGGTGTGTGATCTGGGGACACTAACTTCATTAACTCCTCTACCATCTCAGTCGACCATTCCTCCCCAGGGAGACTGATGACTATTGAGTTGTTTGGCTCTGCCCTAGAGGCTTTGCACCACTCTTCTACTGCTTGTGGGTCCAAGCCGGCACTTCTGGCGTACCTGCTGTATCAGGATCCCGGACGAGAACCCCCACGTGTAGCGCTACCCCCAGTTAAGAGAGCCGCTGGTTTTGTTTTGGGCCCTGTAGTGCACCGCTGTCAACCCCCGGCAATCGGCTCTACCTCCCGTGGCACAGCTAGTAAGGGGAGATAGGACCGCGTGACCGCAACTCTAGGTGACGCAGTCCTATGGCAAACACACACAGTGATATACTTTAAAACTTCTATTAAAGTAAGTTAAACTGACACCAATGTACTTGACCCAGATATTTTACTGAGGCTAATGGGCAAGTAATAAACAACAGTATAACAAGTTGCAGATCCCTGCAATAAACAGTAATAAAGATAAACAGAGTAATCAGAATAATAAAGTATTGCTATGCAACTCTAGCGCTGCCCTTTTACAGGGTAGACTAACACCCAGCAATGTCTACCTATGCAGTCAGGCCTGAATGATCTAAATGGAAGTTCAGTGAAACAATATTCGCTAGCAATCTTTCGGTGGTGCACTTGAAGAACAACTTTGTAATCCCAACGAATAGTAAAGATAAAGTATCTGTCTTTAAACAGCTCTCACCACCCGGACAAGTCCAAGTCTGTTTCCTCCGCCGATTCGTCTGGGAACAGGAATCCACCGACATCCAAGTCTTCAATCCTTCTGGTGTACTGCAGCAAGGAGGAGAAGATGTCTTTAAGGCTCTGCTAGGCTGGCAGAGGGCTCTTTTAAAAAGAGCACAAGGCCCAGGCTTCAGGCCTTGTGCATACAGCAGTTCAGCACAGAGATCCTCTTGCTAGGAGAGGGGGTGTCCAAAAGAGGCAGAACAAACTCCACCTCCCCTTTATAAAGTCTGCCCCAGCAGTCTCTGTTCCGGAGCAATGCACCCTGGGTGCTGCAAGATGTACTGGGAGATGTAGTCTCTCTGTATTAAAGGGGAATACCCCGCTACATATATATTAGGGCTGTTACTGATTAAAATTTTCGTGTTCGATTAATCGATTTTTTATTTAATCGATTAAATCGACTAATTTTGATTAATTATAACGCACATACAGATCCAACTACTTTTAGCTGATCTCCTTGCAGGCCGATTCCCAGTGCAGCTACCAACCACTGGAAAAATGGATAGCAGGATACAAAAAACACACAAAGGCAGCGCTCGATGGGAATAGCATTAAAACTTTTATAGTCTTCAAGTAGGTAACAAAATAAATATTGCACTGAAGATAAAATCGATGTAGCTACATAAACTGTAAAAATGGTGCGAGTAATACCAAACGGTAGCAAAAGCAGTCATAAAAACATGTAGCTAAGTATGATACTGGTATAAAAATGTGTACAAAGATTCCACTGCTGAATCCAGATGAGGAGAGGTTAACATCAGTCCATCGGCATGTAGATGTCCCGTGAAGGGAACGATCACAACTCCCAGTGGATGGCTGTAGGATCCCAGGTTGATAGAGGGAAGTGATAGAGGGAAGTGTAACAGCCCTTGCGTGTGGCAGATAGTAAGGTCCCGCCGGCATGCAGATATGAAGGCACAGCAAAGGAGCCCTTCAGATGGACACGGCAAGCCCCGCCGGTGTCCGTGACGTCACCGGATCTCCGACGGAACTCCCTGAAGACCCGGAAGCCGGCAGAGAGGTGAGTACCGATCAAAATAATTTTGATCGATCAAAAAAATTAATCGATTAATAGAGGAATTAATAGTTAATTTCCATAGCCCTAATATATATATACACACACACACACGTGATTAAACTTACAATTTTTACATTCATAATTCGTTTCAGTGACTTTGCTATATGGTGCAATCATATACATGTAATACAATTTCATTTCCCTTAGTGGATCACATGCTCATTTAGATGCATTTTGTTGCCTTATCCTTCAATTCAGTTTAATGTGATGACATGGAATGAACTCACAGATATAGATCCAGATCACCCTTAAAAGTATCTCAATGCTGCCGATCAAGGCAAAGCCAAAATCAATATTTTCCACCCAGGCTGATCAACTTAAGCTGGGCATACACAGACCGAAAATCAGGCGGTTCAGCAGGAATCAGTCGAATTTCGGTCCATGCATACTACTGTCTGTTTAACAAAATGGTGTCTGTCATATGGTCATGCTGGAAATCCAGCATTCGATCAGCTCTTGCAGCCAATAGTTGCAGCTTGATCTGTCTATTCTGATGCGCGGGGGGGGGGGGGGGGGGGATCTTCCGCTGTCAGAATACAATAGAACAGCGAAAGAGATCCCTGCATCAGCATCGCACGTATTGATGCAGGCATCTGTCTGCTGGTTGAATGAAAATATTTGCTTATATTTCAAGCTTTAGTTTAATCAAATCCAAGTCTAGTCTAAATCGACCTGGAGGGATGTTATGGCTGTTAGATTGTTTGTGGATTTGATCGTTTTAATCGACTTGCACGTTGATCATATAATAAAATCAAAGCCGCTGAAATTCTTCCGAAACACGTTAGATTGGGGAATGACACCAAATGTAGACAGACGCATGAACACTCAAACACAGAACAATTGATAACATCTGATCGCATCTTTCAACCATCAATCAAAATCCACTTCTCTGTCTGTGTCCTATTGAATTAATTCTCGAATATGGATCAGGTGTTCATTTTTTGTTCTCCATGCTGGAAAAAAGAGCCTGTTTGAGGGCTCAAAATGGTCATTTTTTTTTAAAAAAACAGAACCCAGCTATGCCGCGTACACACGATCGGTTTTTCTGATGAAAAAATTATTTGAAAAAAAACCAATAGCAAATTCCGATCGTCTGTGGGGAACTCCATCAGAGAAAAAACCCACGCATGCTCAGAATCAAGTCGACGCATGCTCAGAAGCATTGAACTTCATTTTTCTCGGCTCTTCTGAGTGTTTTACGTCACGGGGTTTGGGACGGTCGGATTTTTGACTGATGGTGTCTAGGCAAGACTGATGGAAGTCAGCTTCATCGGATTTCCGATGGAAAAATCCATTGGATTTTATTCCATCGGAAATCCGATCGTGTGTACAGGGCATTAGAACTCTACAAGACACCTTGACCTTTTCATACCAGGATTTGTAGTCCCATACCTTGCCCTCAAGGACAAAACTGTAGTTCAATACTCATCTCAATAAAGGCCCCTAAACACGATACGAAAATCAGAAGAAAAATTTTGTCCGACGAACGATCTGCCGATTTTCGGATTGTTAGTATGGTGCTTTTCGTCTGACAAAAGCTGGATTTGCAGACTATAAAATTTTTGATGTATGTGAACTCAACGTCCGATTTTTGTGTAATTAGTACAGTTTTCGTACGGAAAAAAATTGTTAGAGCAAGACTACGCATGCTCAGAAACGAAAGAACACATACAAAACTAGTCAAAACATACGTCACTTCTAAAAATTGTATTCTGTCTTACGAGAATTTTCGCATGTTGAGTAACCTCTTCGCTTTCCACATGAGACTAGCATGCAACAAAGAACGGATGAACGGTGGCTTGAAAATCTGATCATATGTACGAGGCTTTAGACACCTCCAGCTCTTCATACCAAGACTTGTAGTTCCATGTCTTGCTCTATAAAACACCTCCACTTCTTCATACCAGGACTTGTAGTCCCATATGTTGCTCTCAAGGACACTTCTACCTCTTCCGACCAAAACTTGTAGTTCAATACTCATCTCAATAAGACACCTCTAGCTCTTCATATCAAGACTTGTTGTTCCATACCTTGCTCTATAAAGCACCTCCACCACTTCATACTAGGACCCGTAGTTCAATACCCAGCTGTTTAAGACACCTCCACCTATAGTCTCCAATACCTTACCCAATATGACGCCTCTACCTCCTCATACCAAAAATGTAGCTCCATACCCTGCTCCATGAGACGCCTACACCTCTTCATACCAGGACCTGTGGTTCAATACTCTGCTGTTTAAGACACCCCCACCTTTTCATACCAGGACTTGTAGTCCAATACCTTACTCAATATGACACCTCTACCTTCTCATACCAAAGCTTGTATTTCCATACCCTGTTCTATAAGACACCCCCACCTTTTCATACCAGGACTTGTAGTCCAATACCTTACTCAATATGACACCTCTACCTTCTCATACCAAAGCTTGTATTTCCATACCCTGTTCTATAAGACACCCCCACCTTTTCATAACAGGGCTTGTAGTTCAATACCCTGCTCTATAACACTCCTCCACCTCCTCATACCAGGGCTTGTAGTTCCATATCTTTCTCTGGAGGACACCTCCATACCCTTCTTATAAGATACCTCCACCTATGCATACAGGACTTGTAGTTTCATACCCTGTTCTATAAGACACCTCCATTTCTTACATACCCTGTTCTGTAAGACACCTCCACCTCTTTATACCAGGACTTGAGGTTTCATACCCCACTTCATAAGACACCTTCACCTCTTCAATATCCTGCTCCATAAGACATCTCCATCCCGTCATACCAAGACTTGCAGTTCCATATCCTTCTCTATGAGACACCGTTACGACTTCATACCAGGACTTGTAGTTCCATACCCTGTTCTATAAGACACCTCCACCTCTTAATACAAGGACTTGTCATTTCCTACTCTTCTCTTTAGGACACCACCACCTTTTTCACACCCAGCTATATAAGAAACCTTCATCTCTTCATACCAGGATATACAGTTTCATACCCTGCTCTATAAGACACCTCCACCTCTTCATATCAGGACTTGTTGTTCCATACCCTGCTCTATAAGACATCTCCACCTCCTCATACAAGGACTTGTAGTTTCATATCCTGCCCTATAAGACACCTCCACCTGCTCATACCAGGACTTGTAGTTTCATACCCTGCCCTATAGGACATCTCCACCTCTTCATACCAGGACCTGTAGTTCCATTCCTTGCTCTAAAAGAGACCTCTACCTCTTCAGACCAGGACCTGTAGTTCTATGCTCTGCTCCACAAGACATCTCCAGCTCTTCATACCAGCATTTGTCACTTCATACCCCCCTCTTTAAGATATCTCCAACTCCTACTCAACCTGTAGTTCTATACCCTGCTCTACAGGACACCTCTACCTCTTTATATCCAGGTTTGTAATTCCATACCCTTCTCCACAGGACACCTCCACTTCTTTATATCCAAACTTGTAGTTCCATACCCTGTTCTACAGGACAAATCCAGCTTTTTTATATCCAGGCTTGTAGTTCCATACCCTGCTCTACAGGACACCTCCACCTTTTTTATATCCAGGCTTGTAGTTCCATACCCTGCTCTACAGGACACCTCCACCTTTTTATATCCAGGCATAAAGTTCCATACTCTGCTCTACAGGACACCTCCACCTTTTTATATCCAGGCATAAAGTTCCATACCCTGCTCTACAGGTCAGCTCTACCTATGTTTGTAGTTCCATAACACCCGGATAGCCGCAAGTCCTGGTGTTTTTTTACATGTAAGCTAAAAGTGCCCAATTCTGGAAGATTGTACTTAGGATATTCTGGGACTTGTAGTTGCTCAGAAGCTGGAGAAGAACAAATTGTGCTGAATTACCTGATTGCAGAAGATGTGACTTTGTCCACCGGTGATGCCCAGTGTGGTCGTGTTGTCTGGGGGGGTGTCAGCTCCACTCAGGTTCCGGGGGAGATGGCTGGATGTGGTGGGAGCTCCTGGCTCTTGGGATGCCTCCGCTTCACTGCAGGTACTTTAGGTTTCATTGCAGCAATTCAAGTGCTGCTTAAGAACTCAAGTTGCGTTTTCCACACAAACACTCTTCGTCCCCCTTTGCCTGTCTGCAGGGAGAAGGGAGGGGGTCCCCTAGCCGCCAAGTCTGCCTCACTGAGACTTCAAGGACTGCACGGGTCACAACCAGAAGGACAGCGGCGCCCTCTTCTGGTCACACCAGATACCTGTAACAAAAAATGGAAAAATTAAATGATATCCAATGCTCAAGAAAACTCTCTTGAAGCTGAGCTTCAGGCAAACAGCTACCTACATAACCAAAATACATACAACTTACAATACATAAAATACTGTTTTTTCCTGCCCAAAAAATTGTATTTCTGTCCATCCGGTCCTGAGATTTACACAGCTCCGCCACGCATCACAGGACATCCGACATTTCTCTGTCGCAGTTAAGTAACACTTACAGGTCTCGTCCCTGCTCCAATAATATAAAGAAGATTCTTGCGCTCAGTGCACACAATAATGAGGTATAATTAAATTAAACCTGGTGGAACTGCTGCAATTTATATATTACCGACACTGGGCAAATTCAACAAATCTACAAAAAATTGTGCGCTTTCCCTTTTATATAAATCTCAAATAACAATCTACACATGAATATAAAAAATGGTGTGCTAATAATATACAGTAAAACCTTGGTTTGAGAGTGTAGCGCCTTCCCCTCATCTCTCTCCGTGCGACTCGCACCGTCTCTTGCCTAGGGGTATCTGATGGGGGAGAGAGAGAGAGCGGGTGGGCTACGCCTAGCTTCCACCACATGGGAATACCTGTGGTATCAGCAATGTCTTGTTTACCTTCGGGTCTGTGCCGTGCACCCGGATCCTCCCTCCAAGAGTCACCGTGAACTTCGTCCGCCAGGAAGTGAGCCTCACACCATTAAAGTCCAACACTCCTTTATTAGAACACACCATACAGGGACTTCCTTGATAGATAGAACAGAAAAGGAGGTGTGAGTGTGAATAGGCCCAGACACAAATTCGGTCCTCCACTTTCCTCCTGGAGAGTGGGGTATGGTCTCCGCACGAGGTGAAGGGGATCCTTCTCAACGGTCTCCGACAAGAGACTCACCCGTCACCGGCAGTCTGCTGCACCGGGTCTTCGAGTGAGGAGCTCTCCCCGGTCCATTGCGTCTTACTCAGATTCAGGCCTCCATCCCCGAAGTGCCTTAGGACCCTTCCCTCGCGGAACTCAGTGATGGGCACTGAGATCCGGACCTTCTTGTAAGTACCTCACCCCAGGACTGAAGGTGCCTGAGGTGGAACACTATCTCCGTTGGTCCCCTAGGCCGAGGCCTCCTAGGGGACGAGCACAAACTCACGTCCGCAAGCTGAAGGTGCTTGGGACGAAGACCCCGTGACCAAGATGGCCGGCCCCCTTTATACCCTCCCCCAGCAAGCATGGCGGGTTCCCCGCCCCACCATACCGCTGCCGAGAGAGGACAAAAAGGGCCTCGGCACACAGTGATATTCGTCCCTCCGGTCACAGTGACAGCGCCACCTCGTGGACCACAGGGAACATAGCACTGATGTCACAGCCAGATTCAAAAAATGCACCCGGGAAAGTAAGTACCCGCTACACATTCCCCCCTGTCTTTTGACACTGGACCCCAGTGTCTGTAGTGAATCACGCCCTCAACGGCTGACATAATCCAATCCAGAAACCAACTAACTATTTGAAAAACCAAAAAAAAAATTTAGGAAACTATCCTAACGGAGAAGTTGTGTCTGAGCCCCTGCAACAAAAGAGGAGTGAAAGACAACATTTAAAACATTATACTTTTCCCTCCCATCCTAACTAAGAACCACCCCAGGTTCCATAATCTTGCCGGGACGCTCTCCTGCAGAGGGAAGAGAAAGAAACAATAAAACCCTGACACATGTGTATGTGTGAGAGAAAAAGAAACTCCTCCGAAGAGAAATATCTTTTCCTCCAGTGTGAGTGTGTACAATGTGTAACGTTGCACGAGACTGCCACCTGGTGACAGCCTCGCGGTAACTGCACCCGTTGAACCATCTTCTCTTTTTCCTGCTGCTTGACTCCGGGCCCTATCTACCCCAAAGTCTTTTACTTCTCACCGGAGAGGAAAGAACAACAACTGGAACAGTTCTTCCTTGGAATAACACAAGCACCCCTCTTGCGGGGCAAAAGCACTGATGATGGCACCAACAAGAAAGTCAAACAGCAAAGTTCAGGGGGTGCAAAGTTCTTTCAAAGAGCAAACAAATGGAGTCTTTTTTCTCCTCAGAGGTAGAAGCGGGGATGCGGCAGAACGATAGGTTTTAGATGCTGATTCATGGTCTCCAAATGGTACTCCACATCCTCACCTTCTTTGCGTCGAATCAACACCTTGTCCGCATGGATGTGTCTTCCCCTCATCCACTCTGCCTTGCAGTCTTTGAACCGCTGAGATGTCTTTGGAGAGCATGTCAAATACCTGCGGGCGTGTGGGACCTTAAGGTGGGTCCACACGAAGTCATTATACCAGCGCTCTCGGTACACCTCCACTTCGTAGAGTAACTCCTTGGGGAGGTACGGATATTCCCACCCGTAGTCAGCAGCAACTTTCTGGCAGAAGAGTCTCTGAAGCCTTGACAGCGGAGGCATTGTGGCTTTGTCCCCTTCGCCGGGTAGAACTATAGAGTCCGGATGGCGGGGGGCCTTGACCACTTCTGGTTGGGGCATAGGTGCCCGTAGTATCAACTTCTGCTCCCCAGTACCTGATGCAGGTGGCACCGGAGATGTAGATGTGGGCTGGGGACGGGACCCTTGTTCAGACGCTGGTGCCTCCACCCGGGGTGTACTCTCCCCCGTGGACATGGGTGAATCTCGAGGCCTTCGGAATGAAGCTAGCGGTACTTTGTCCCAGCCCTTCTCTGCAAACAGTTCGTCAATGGCGGTGTCATCTCCCATATCAGAGAGCGACTCCAGATCCGAGGTATCACACTCCTCCGCGGGTATATAGCCCGTTGTAGAGACGGAGCTAACACCTCCCGCAGGCGTACTGGGCCATGCCATCCTGGCACCTCCGCCCATGCACCAAGTCTCTTTGCCCGGCTCATCTCGGTCTTTCCTTGAAGCGGGACGTCCGGAACACTCGTCAACGGATCCGTCTAGGCCTTGCGTAAGCTGGCGAGATGGTCCGCCACCACCACTGGTCGGGGCCACCACGCTGGTTCTCTTCTTCAGTGGCGGACTCTGTGAGACAGTGGTGACCGAGTCAGCATCCTCGGATTTCTCCCGTTGAGTTTTAACGACCACCTCCTCGGTCGCTGCAGTGTGCACTGGGATGGCTTTTACAGCAGTAATTCCTCCTCTGCGAGTAGTGTTACCTGAAGCCCGGCCTGGGTAGATGGTTCTCGGCCTTTCAACTACCGGATCCACCTCGAACAGGAACTCCCCACAGGCTTCACATTGTCCGAAGGGCTTCAGGTGGCACACCAGTCCCGAGCACCCGGGACAAATTACACCCAGGGCCTCTACGTCCATGCACGAATACAGGGCGAATCGACCCCTTGGCTTCAGCCGGATCCCGGTATCCGTTATCGGAGCAGCAGCAGTCATCGTGGTAGTAGCAGGGTGAACTGGGATCCATGAAGTATGTCCAAACATGGTGACTTGTTGCTGGTCCATCGCACACTGCAGAGTTTTCGCGCCAAAGTCCCACGTGTAGCCCTCTCACGTATTGGACTCCTCCCCTTTGCTCCAGTTCGCGGGCTTTTTCACTTTCTTTGGTTGAGCCACGCCCACAAACTAAGCGGCGGGGTTGTGTCTGGTGGCGCAGTGCAATTAGAAGCCCCCACGTGTACTACTTCACACGGCTGGGCCTCCCCCCATTCACCGCTCTTCCTGCGCGGGCCTTTCCCTTGTCTAGGGTCAATTCCACGACTTCGAGCAGGGCTGCACTTTGGCCTATTCAGTTAACTCATCCAGCAGACTTGTTCAATACTGTGATGCACAACACAATCCCGGACCCGAGCACCCACGTGTAGCACCTTCCCCTCTTCTCTCTCCGTGCGACTCGCACCGTCTCTTGCCTAGGGGTATCTGATGGGGGAGAGAGAGAGCGGGTGGGCTACGCCTAGCTTCCACCACGTGGGAATACCTGTGGTATCAGCAATGTCTTGTTTACCTTCGGGTCTGTGCTGTGCACCTGGATCCTCCCTCCAAGAGTCACCGTGAACTTCGTCCGCCAGGAAGTGAGCCTCACACCATTAAAGTCCAACACTCCTTTATTAGAACACACCATACAGGGACTTCCTTGATAGATAGAACAGAAAAGGAGGTGTGAGTGTGAATAGGCCCAGACACAAATTCGGTCCTCCACTCTCCTCCTGGAGAGTGGGCTATGGTCTCCGCACGAGGTGAAGGGGATCCTTCTCGACGGTCTCCGACAAGAGACTCACTCGTCACCGGCAGTCTGCTGCACCGGGTCTTCGAGTGAGGAGCTCTCCCCGGTCCATTGCGTCTTACTCAGATTCAGGCCTCCATCCCCGAAGTACCTTAGGACCCTTCCCTCACGGAACTCAGTGTTGGGCACTGAGCTCCGGACCTTCTTGTAAGTACCTCACCCCAGGACTGAAGGTGCCTGAGGTGGAACACTATCTCCGTTGGTCCCCTAGGCCGAGGCCTCCTAGGGGACGAGCACAAACTCACGTCCGCAAGCTGAAGGTGCTTGGGACGAAGACCCCGTGACCAAGATGGCCGGCCCCCTTTATACCCTCCCCCAGCAAGCACGGCGGGTTCCCCGCCCCACCATACCGCTGCCGAGAGAGGAAAAAAAGGGCCTCGGCACACAGTGATATTCGTCCCTCCGTTCACAGTGACAGCGCCACCTCGTGGACCACAGGGAACATAGCACTGATGTCACAGCCAGATTAAAAAAATGCACCCGGGAAAGTAAGTACCCGCTACAAGAGTAACTTGGTTTGAGAGCGTTTTGCAAGACAAGCAAATTTTTTAAATACATTTTGGACTTGCTATACAAGCGATGTCTTGATATACTGTACAAGTAGCGTCATGTCACAACGCAGTATAAAAGAGAAGAGAGGCACTTCTAAGTGTAGCAATATGGTTACATTTAATGAAGGTACAACATTTAGCAACATATCGCTACACTTAAAGGCGCCTCTCTATTTTTTTTTATACTCTGTAGCTCCTGATGGACGTCACACACACTCTCCTTAGGGTTAGGGCACCCCAAGTTTGGCACTTGGGGTGCCAAACACGTCGGAAGGAGAGTGTGTGTGACATCACTGCGTGCCGGCGCAGTGTGAGATACCGCGGCCGGCGTGTTTTTTTTAATGTGAAGCCTCTTATTCACTGCATTAATGTAAGTGGATTTACCCGTTTTCAATAAACCTTTTTTATGCTGTATATGAGCTGCTTTCTATATGTGATTGTCTGATGAGCGGTCCAAAGGCGGTATAAAGCCGACCCTATTAGATTCGATAAGGCATGGAGTAATTTCTAGGATACAAATCTGATCTGGGTGTCACGTATTGCTGGATGGATAACATGCTTTGTTGATCCCTTTAATTCGGGATCCACACCGTTTGGTAAGCAGCCATCTTTTTAAGGAGAACCTTGGATCACTTCAGCACTTTCCTGCTGCACACTGAGCACTTTTTCACATATGGACTATTTTTGAAGTTTTTATTGTTTGTTAGAGCCGGTTCACACCAGGGCGGCGCGACGTGGCACGACTTGTGGGGGCGACCTCGGCGGCGCGATCTCAAGACGACTTGAGACGCCCGCCGAGGCGATTTGCATAAGACTTCTGTATAGAAGTCAATGCAGGTCGCCTTGGGTCGCCTCCAAAAGTAGTACAGGAACGTTTTTCTAAGTCGGAGCGACCTGAGTCGCTCTTACTTAGAACGGTTCCATTGAAAAGCGTGGGACGCGACTTGTCAGGCGACTGAGTCGCCTGACGAGTCGCCCTGGTGTGAACCGGCTCTTAGTGTAGCAGTACCCCCGTAGGGGCTGCTAAGTGATGTGGTCCACCTGTCACCCTGCCCAGCCCAGAATTCACTTCCAGACACTCTAAGACAATGAATCAGTCCATCAGCTTTGTTTTTGTATTTTTATTGGGGGATTAGAACTTGGGTGGGGTCAAGGAATTCATGGGATGCCCAGAAAATGTTTTTTTTGGGTGGTTTGGGACAAGTCAGGTATTCTTCTCCTGCACAACACTTGCTGCAGACTATCTCTCCTTCTCCCTCCAGCACAATTCTTTAGGCTCAGCTGAGCTGGTTCCAGCCAGGCCTTAGCAGAGAGTACCTTATTACAGGCAGGGACCGCGGGCCCCTATGGTGTAGAAAATAAAGTTCTGGTGCTAGCTGCCCTCTTTGGTGGACTACTGATCCCAGTGAGCCCCTTGCAGGCCCCGCAAGCCCTCCTGACTGCAGCAGCCCGACTTTCCTGCCAGTAACATCACAGTCTCCCCCGCTGGCTTTACACCCATCTCTGACTGCACACTCCCAGTCCGCTCTGGCATTCCTCTCCCAGCTCTCCCGACTGTGCCTGTCACTCACCGACACCTGGTAAATCCCTCCTGGAGACTTGCCTAAGGCCCCTTTCACACTGGGGCGGTTTGCAGGCGCTATTTTGCTAAAAATAGTGCCTGCAAACCGAGCCTAAACAGCGGCTCCTGTCTCTCCAATGTGAAAGCCCCGAGGGCTTTCACACTGGAGCGGTGCGCTAACAGGACTTAAAAAAATATCCTGCTAGCCGCATCTTTGGAGCGGTGAGAGGAGCGGTGTGTTTACCGCTCCTACACTGCTCCTTCCCATTGAAATGAATGGGATACCGCGGTAATACCGCCCGCAAACTGTGGCTGTAGCCGCGGTTTGCGGGTGGTATTAACCCTTTTTCGGCCGCTAGCGGGTGTTAAAACCGCACCGCTAGCGGTTGAATACCTCTGCAATCCCGACAGTATAGCGCCGCTAAAAATAGCGGCGCTATACCGCCACCGCCCCCACCGCCCCAGTGTGAAACCGGCCTTACAGTATTCCCCGCGGTCCTCTCCTGCTCCTGTTCAGGACACCCCTTGGGTTGTGTGGGGTTCCTGTTTAGCTCCGAGCCCCTGGCCCAAGGTCACCCCCCCCACAGACTGGGGAGCTTCCTCAAAGGCCTAGACAGCCTAAAGGGCCGTACACACGATCAGATTTTCCGACGGGAATTGTGTGATGGCAGGGTTTTGTCGGAAAATCTGACCGTTTGTACGCTTCATCGGACAATTGTCGGATTTTCCGACAACAAATGTTAGATAGCATGCTTTAAAATTTTACGACAACAAATGTATGATGTCGGATCATCCGATCGTTTGTACACAAGTCCGTTGGAAAAAAATCCAAAGTACAAACACGCATGCTCAGAAGCAATGCTAAGCACAACGTTAGCAGAAGTTGCCTAAAGGGTGGCGCTAAAGAGCTGAAAAAACACGTAGTTTCGTATTTGTTGGCTGACAAAGTTTTGCCGTCTGTATGCAGAACAAGTTCACGGCCAACGCCCTTCGGACAAAAGTCCTACGCTTTGTCCGACGGAAATCCGATCAAGTGTACGAGGCTTTATACTCCATCTCCAGTTCTTTCACCCAAACAACTCCTCCCCAGCCACTCCAGGTATTTAAGGACGCCTGCCCCCTGCCAATCCAGGTTGGGGATTGGTCAGGGCTCCTTTAGAACACCCCAGACAGCTCCACCTTTCTTCCATTTCTTCCTTCTAGAAGTCTTTAGAAACAGAAGAGAGGTAACCAAAAGATGAAGCTAGCTGTGGGTCACCAGCCTACTCTAAGCCACTCCCAGCCCCACAGTTCAAAACATTCAGGCCTAACTTCAGCTAGGCCTGCCTAAATTTACCTGCACTGACAAAAATCTCAACTCTAGCACCTACCTAAGTAGAGGGTGCTACACTAGTTATTGGTACAATATTGCTATTAAGATTTGAATTATCATTTTTTTGCACATTGCTTGATTTGCACAATATGCATAGCTCCCAACTGTCCCTGATTTCGAGGGACTGTCCCTCCCTGATTTGGAACAATGTCCCGCTGTCCCTCTTTCCTCCTGACTTGTCCCTCATTTTGGTCTGATCTTTATAGTTGTATATAAAATGCACTATTTATCTATCAAAAAGGGTTTCCCAGTGCTAAACCTTTCATCCAATTTCTAAACTGCTGCATGTGTAAATACTGAAAGCCAATATATAGGAATAGTAGTGGTAAAAAGCACTTGTGGGTTTAACCAATCATTTTTTTTGGTGCAATTCTCCTTTAAGGGGGCGTGGCAGGGGGTGTGTCCTATGCCTGCATACTTTTGCTAATAGGTGTCCCTCATTCCCATTTCAGAAAGTTGGGAGGTATGCAATACGTTTATTTGCACTTTATAATATATGCAATTTATATTGTTTATATATTATTAGCATACCATTTGCACATTTTTTTTTATATTCATGTGTTGATTGTTATTTGAGATTTATTTAAAGGGACAGCGCACAATTTTTTTGTAGACTTGTCCCTGCTCCAGCCTGTGATTGGATAGTAAAAGGAAGAAGCAGCAGACTGATGAGCTTAACTTTATGTCACTCTGCTCTCGTCTCCTGTCAGCATGCTTCTTGTTAGCATATCTGAGGTTGTGTTTGACCTGCTTTGCATTTATCTTAGAATATGTTTACACGAGCGGCAAGCATGGTAGATCTCTTTTCAGAGGGCAGTAGCGAAACTGCCGCCTCTTGATGCTTTTTTTTTTGTTTTTTTTGCATGGATACTTTAAAAGTGAACACTACACTGTGCAACCACGAGCCAAGTGTTCGGCTTGTGGTTGTGGCACGGCCCCATACACTTGAACGGGTCGTGTTTAACAGTGGCGCTGCCTGCGGAGCACGACCTGTGATATACATTTTGCAGAGCCCTACCACGATAGTATGTACTAACGTGGCTGCTAACCATGTTAGCTGGCAGCTGGGCAGTGAGGGGGTGGTAAAACTGCTGCCTATGAAAATAAGGCCTTTACTTGCATTTTTTTGGGTTAAAGGCAAAGCAGGACAGACACAGCCTTTTGGTATTAGCTGTTGAATAGGAAAGCCAGCGTTTGACAGGGCTGCGCGTGCGCACAGGTCCTTCTAAAGCCATCAATGCGTCAGATTCCAGCACTGTGTGCAGCAATACAATGCACCACGCTGCTGTGCGGAGACATGAATGAAGTGTCACGTTGTACACTGCAAATAAAGTTAAAAATAAAAAGTAAATGGCGTGACACGCTGAAACACACACACGCATCCCCTTATCGCGGCTCACTGCAGCCAAAAATAGAGCGTTTGGCGTGAGGGCAGTTTGAGCGATCCCTAAAAAATGCTCCATGTGTAACATTTCAGAATTTCTGATGCGCCGTGCTCAGTACGGCGCAATTTTAGGAAACAGTTCAAGCGGAACTAAACTTATCGATTTAATGGTTTCCCAAAACAGTTCCATTCTAAACATGCTGTGATTGATAGCTGTCACAGTTGCTTGTGTAATGAACTTCGCTGATAAACCATCAAATGGCTGGTGTCATTACTGATCACATGTGCAGCACCATGGCAACTGCAGATCAGAAGGAGACTAAGATGGCGGCTTCCTCGGCTGTAAAGGATAGGAAGGGTTTAGTTCCGCTTTAAGGCCCCTTTCACATGCATATTCCTGCTAGCATAATTGTTTACGCCCGTTGTGCCATTCAAGTGAATGGGCTGCCTAACGCGCTACAAACACCCCAAACTAGCACCAGAATATTTTATTTTGCAGGTGTTTTTTCAGTGATTCTTTTGCTGCGTTTGTAACGCGTTTTGCCGATAAACGTGCTTCTACTTTCCGCACTTTGGGTGCCAATAACAATTATTGGCACCACATGCGTGATCTGTGATTGCAGCGCATTTGCAGTGCCTTTCCACAATGTATGATATGTGTTTTGTCACAGGTTTAGGAAACGTGCAGGTGTGAATGCGGCCTAACTGTTGCTCAAAGCAGTTCCATTCAAAGCATGGCATGAATGGTAACCATGCCTGTTACTTGACGTGTTCTGCGCGGTGCTGTTCATTGTGAAAGGGACCCTAACACACTTCCACAAGGCCGAGCCCAAATCTCATCCCTACGTGCGGTGCGATGTAGTACATTGTATATGTGCATTGGGATGCCTTTAGGAATAACCCTTATGCCTTGTACACACGATCGGAATTTCCGATGAAAAAAGTCTTACAGAATTTTTTCATCGGATATTCCGACCGTGTGTGGGCCCCATCAGACTTTTTTCCGTCGGAGTTTAGAAATAGAACATGTTTTATTTTTTTACGATGGAAAAAAATCCTTTCGGAAATTCTGATCGTCTGTGTGGTACTCCCCCGACGGAGAAAAACTGTGCATGCTCAGAATAAATTAGGAGACGGGAGCGTTCGTAATGCAATGACCGCCATTTCATTCCCTAGGGTGTCTGCTAAAAAAACATATATATAGTGTTTGGGGGTTCTGAGTAATTTTCGAGCAAAAAAATGATGATTTTTGCATGTCGGAGAGGAGTGCCAGAATAAGCCCGGTATGGAAGTGGGTAAATCAAATATCCATTTATTCTGGGTAACAAAATAAAGAGGAAAGGAAACAATGGAGAAATTGGTCGAATTTGCGCAGCCTTTGGACCCCAAGGCAGACATCAAGTGTGTAAAAAAAAAAAATATATAAAAAAAATATATAACTTGAGGAGTCCCTATAATTGGGAGCACAATCTGGTCCCCAAATCACAGAAATCAGGAGCAGCAGCAGAAGACATATATGTCCCCAGTCTGTGGTACTACAACAGACTGCGTCTTCTGTCAGACCAGACTGAAGCCAGGTCATCACTTTCTGGTCCTCCCTGCAGCGTTCCCTCCATGGCTCCCTGCAGCGTTCCCTCCACGGCTCCCTGCAGCGTTCCCTCCACGGCTCCCTGCAGCGTTCCCTCCACGCCTCCCTGCACGCCTCCTTGCAGGCTGTGGCTCTGGGGTGGAATTGTGGCAGGAGGAGAAGGATAAGGATAAGCGAGATCACATAGATGTGGGGTCTCAGTCAGCTGGCCCCTCACCGCCTTCTGAAGGGCCATAGAAAAAATCCCCTCACAGAGGATGCGTTGGCTCTCCTCCACTTTCTGTAGCCTAGTGGCTAGATAACAGCCATAGGCCTCTTCAGCGTTGGGGGGGCTCTCATTATCTCACTGGCCTCCCTAATGATTCTCAGGGATTCCTCCTCCGTCTGAGTCACCTTCCTGGGCCTTTTGGATCTAACGCGGAGGGCATGCACCTGTGATTGGGTGCTGCCACTGGGCCTGGGCACCTGCTGGCTGCCACTGGGCCTGGCAACCTCCTGCCTGCCACTGGGCCCGGCCACCAGTGCTGGGACAAGGCCATTTGGTGCCCAGGGCGAAGATGGCTAACTGCGCCCCCCCCCCCCCCGTTTTTCAAAAAGAATATTCAAAAGAATATACTTCAAAAAATATAAATTCAAGTAGGTTTAATGCGACAGAAACAGAGTTCACTCACACATTTTAACTACCGTATATGTATTTTTATTGGAGGCACTTTGAAATAATAATGCAACAAGTGTGCTTGTAGAAAGGCCTGTTAGCTGTTTTTTCTGTCAAGGCCCATGTGAACATACTAAAGTTTTCAGTTTTGCATTATTTTGTGTGAGGTAGTGCCCCAATACTAAATATTCACATAAATAGGAAAAATGCAAAATCAAAAAATATCAAACTTTTCAACCAACATACATGGCCTTCAGCAAAAAAAAAAACCTCAATACAAAATATTAATAATATAAAAGTGCAAAATCAAGGGATTACACTAATATTTCTCACTGAAACATATATAACATTCAACTGTAATCTTTCCTGAGGTAGTCAGTGCCCCAATACAAAATATTCATATTAATATGAAAGTTGTACTCATGCAAATGCTCCGATACCTAAAACCAATATTTTGCAGTGTGATTTGAGCTCATGCATAATGAATGGGCTCATATCACACTGCAAAGAATTGCATGTGATATGAACAGGAATACGGTGCGATTCCTGTCCGAATCACATGCCTTGTCATAGTGACTTCAGCCTGGGTTCACACAGGAGTGGTGAGGGAAACCGCATGTGCTTTGGACAGAAATCGCACTGCATTCCTGTTCAAATCACATGTGATTCTTTGCAGTGTGATATGAACCCATTTATTTTGTATGGGCTCAAATCTCACCACAAAGGTATCAGTAACTGGTATCAATGAATACTTGAGCACAAATATCTGTACTCGTAATTGCCAGTACAAAACAGATATTGGCGCAACCCCAGTGTGTACCAATCTTTAGACAATGTGTCCGGGTGTTTAATGGACTCAAAGACAAAGCTCCTGGGCAAACAAATCTGCAAAGATGAGAATAAAGATAACAGGGAAAACATTTGTCATTGTTAGTACTCATGCACAAGAACACTATTCTGTAGGTGAACATACACTATACAATCTGATTGTACAATCTCTACACAATCTCCGTTAGATTTACCAAAATATTGTAATATATGGACAAACCTAAACAATGAATTTAACTAGTATCCAATCAGGCAGGCCTTTGTACTACATAGTTGGTGGTAGATCCAAAAGATATTGTACAATCGGATTGTATAGTGTATGGTAAGCTGGAGGCTGCCCATAAATGAATCAGTTTTTTTATTTTATTATTATTATCAGTCCAAGTCCGATCACAGAAAACTGAGCAGATCCCCCCATCCACACAACTAAGGTGGATGAGGGAGGGAATCCTTTCTGCTGAGACATCCATTTCAGCGCTGCAGATCGAAGGAATTTTTTTTGCTGGTTTGAGAGAAGCTGATCATTAAAATTTACTTCACTTTTAGCAGGAATGGCCATAGATGGATTGAAACGTATCCAGTTCTTGCTGGATCAGTCAAATTCCCATCCATCTATGGCCAGCTTTATTAGTTCCTGCATAAAATCCCTGTTTTTTTATGCCTGGGAAGCCGGGGAGCTCACTAAGCCTCCATGTTTATGAGTTCTTTAGGGCCCATTCACATGTGGTGCAGACATGTGTGTCCTGTGCAAAGCTCTCTTTTATCAGCAAGGGGATGTACAGGCATTGTGTGCATCCCTGTGCCAGCGTCCCATTCACTTCTATTGGGACCCGCACCTGTATGTCATGTTAAGATACAGTAGCTGTGTCCATGCAGCCTCATGTCCCAGTATATAAGAATGGGGTGCTGGCATGGGGATACACACAACACCTATGCAGTTCGTTTTGCACAGAGTGACCCTGATCGCCATGTTCTGGGATCCCCCAACGGCGCTCGCGGCTCCTTCCCGCATCGGAAAACACCCTAGGAGAAGCGCTCTCCCTGGGTGTTACCATGCGGGTGTGCTCCTGAGTCCAGCATTTGCGTCCATAGACACAGAGTGCCCGACTCGGCCCTGTGCCCGTGTCATTGGATTTGATTGACAGCAGTGGGAGCCAATGGCTGTGCTGCTATCAATCTATCCAATGAAGAGCCGAGACCCCAGCTAGAGAGGGTTTGCGTGTCTCCGGCGTGGGAACAAACGGGCTCAGTTCAGTAAAACGCGGAGCTGGTCAGTGACAGAAGTTTTTTCACCTTAATGCATAGGATGCATTAAGGTGAAAAAACACGAGTATTTACAACCCCTTTAACAGTAATATGAAGCCTGAAAGTATGTTATTGTTACCTGTTAGCTGAATAGTTAGTGGTAGCCCAGCAGCACAGAGACAGGAGAGAACACCACTCAGCTTGGCCGGTCAGCTAGAGAGGAGGGGGTCCAAGGAAAAGGACACAGGAGGAGGGGGCACTACACAGAGGAGGAATAGGCTCTAAGAGAGAGATAAAATCAGGAGGTTAGGGGGCAGAGCTGGTGATGTCCCATGACATCGGACATGGAGCACTGTGAAAGTGAAAGCAGGAGTGATGGAAATGAGTGGAGAGGGGGGAGAGAAGACGATGTTCAGGAGAGGGAAAGTTGTTTGCATCAAGAATCAATTAGAAAAGCACTGATAGCCGATGTGCCCGCCTGCTCCACTCTATCACTCAGGTACTAGTATAGTGCACAGTGCAGACAGGGGGGCGGGCGCTACGATCTATTCTAGCCTACATGCAGGGACAAAGCCGCTCTCTGTCTGCTGTGTTACATTCGGCAGCCTGTTCTGTGCTGGACATGATTGTACCTGGCAAACTGCGCCCTTCTCCTGCACTAAATCATTCCGCCCAGGGCAGCTGCCCGTCCCGCCCCTGCCTAGTACCGGCCCTGCCGGCCACCTCCTGCCTGCCACTGCACTGGGCCCGGCCTCCTCCTGGCTGCCACTGCACTGGGCCCGGCCTCCTCCTGGCTGCCACTGCACTGGGCCCGGCCTCCTCCTGGCTGCCACTCACCCTTGCCTCCTCCTGGCTGCCACATTCCAGAGCCTCGCCCTGGCTAAGGTCAACCTGTGTATAAAAAAGGGACATAGTTTTAGTTTTTGGTTCATCAATCACACACAATTTTCAGCTCATGACTGTTGCAAAATGAATGATAATAAATAGAAAAGACTCTCATTCTGACCCCATCATTTTTCATTCCTGTTCCAATCATTTCTGGCCACTACTGTCTATTGATATGTAAATAACTTTTTGATTAATCCTTAATTTGGGAATAATAACATCTAGTTCCCAACAATAATTGTAGGACAATAAATATGTTGAAAAATACTATACCTGGCTATAGATATTCAGATCCGGGTCTTCCAGGCCAGGTTGGTCCTCGTCATCCTCTGCTGGGGTGGAGGGAAGGGTGGAGGAAAGGCTGGAGGGAAGGCTGGAAAGTGATTCCCTGACTTCTAGCTGGTCGTCCAGAAAACGCAGTTTTTTGTAGTACCACAGCCTCGGGACATGCACTTTGTCTGCTGCTGCTCCTGATGTCCGTGATTGGAGGATTTTCTTGTACTACTTCCTATACATATTTCTCAAGTTATTTACTTTTTTATTCACCATGTCAAAGTCTGCCTCGGGATCATTGTCTGCATAAATTCAACCAATTTGTCCATCGTTGCCTTCCTTACGTTGCGGTTATGATATAAATCATGCTTTAGCGCCCATAAATTTTGCATTTCCCTGTACTTGTCAATGAAAGCTGACATGATTACAGGGTCTTTAAAGTGCTGCATATTTGCTGCAAGATAAAACACAAGACAAAAACACTAGGTCAGCTTAAACTGTCCTAATCTTATCACAATATAGGCCTCAATCATGAAGCAGTATAGGCCCATGATGCCCCAAGTTTCAATTTCACCTTAGTTTAGGACGTTCGGCACTTCCGGTCCTCCTTCCTCCACGCACAGAACGTAGTTACGACACATGCGTGTTAAGCATTATATACATTGCGTATGCGTGAAACTCCGCCCGCGTCGCCCGTCTCTGACGTTCTTTCGAATATATTGCCCGCTCCTTCTCTTTCGGCGCACAGTGGGAGACGACATAGCTGAGTCACAGCAGGTGCCTGATAATTCCACTAACGACGAGGAAAGCCGGAGCTGGAAACATCACGTTCAAGGAGGAGATATAAGGCCTCAAATATGTAGTTTGCGGAGATGGTGGACATCTTGAGGAGGAGCGATTATGATGGCAAGCATGGGCCGTACACCAACCCTAATGTCAGAAAGGCCAAGATCATGAGTAAAGTTGTGAGAAGTCTGCACAGGAATTTTGGGATACAACGATCCAAGGAGCAACTGAGGAAACGCTGGTCAGACCTGAAACTGAGGGAGCACGATCAGTACATGAGGATAAAGAGAATGCTCAAAAAAAGTAAGTATTTGTCCTGTGTTATTATTATTTTTATTATATTACTTGCATGTTGCTCCATGTGCTTTTATTGACTGGTTGGACAATTTAAAATGGCAACTTTCAGGTTAGTGGCCAAAGTTATTGATCGTAGTATACAGCGTTTGCCCACAAAATACGATGTTTTGGGCATATACAGGTAAAAAACGTGGTCATGCCTATTTGTATTTAAATTAAGTTTATAACATATTTTCTAGATGCAATTGGAACTAGAATGAAATGCAAACTATAGATTCAGTGAAAAGGAGAGGACACTCAGCAGCTGTTTACACATCTGGACACTAGAGCACCTGAGTGGGCCACCAGAACAACCTTTTTAGGGTATCCCACACAGGTGCTCCAGTGGATACTTGGAGTGTCTCCATGTGTGAAACTTGGCCAAAAAAGGTAAGTATTCCAGCTTTGGTAAGGAAAAAAATCATGTATTCAGCTTGGAACTCAGCCAAAACAGACAATTGTACCACACTTCCAAGTAATGTTTCATATTCCTATTTCTGGCCTCAAATATCTGTGTGCTAAGTATACCTTTTTGTTTAATTCTCATAGGGGAGCGAAGATTTGGAGGACACCACTCAGAGGACCCCAGGAACCCCACACCTCATAAAGAACAGAGAGAACCCCAACCTGAGGATGTGTAGGAAGGAGAGGTCGAGGAAAGGAGAGGTGGAGGAAGTGGGCGAAATTGTCACCACAACAGGTCAGTGTCTGTCACCACAGATTCAGGGAATAGATGTAGGCCTGCATATTTATAATTAGGGTTGTCCCGATACCGATACTAGTATCGGTATCGGGACCGATACCGAGCATTTGCGCGAGTACTTGTACTCGCGCAAATGCTCCCGATGCCTGATCCGATACCTGGGATGGGAGAGAGAGAGGCGGCGTACAACATGAAGTCAGCGGGCGCGCAGGTAAAATCACTGACCGTACAGAGATGGCTGCGGTATGCTGAGTGCACTCCTCCTGCACCCGGCATATTCTCTTCCCTGTAAGGCGGAATGAGCTCCGCCGACAGATGCCTTCTAGTGCTGGCCCCGCCGTGACATCATTCAGACGTTCGGGAGGCGGGATAGGAGAGGAGAAGAAAGTGCTGTCGGCGCTGCGGGGGGGACAGTGTGCATGTGAGTAATAACCTGCCAGATCTGTTCACATACACACTGTGCATAGTGTAAGGAGCCCAAGAGCAGCTCTGCCCCCCTCCCCCCAGCTCGACTTTCACACTTCCCTCCTTGCAGTGGCTCCCGAGTCCTGCTGGTAAGACATAAATGATGTCTTAAAGAGGGCAGGGCCCGCTGTTATAAGGGGGGGGGCTCTCTGATCTGTGGAAGTCTCAAAGGAAGGGGGGGATTTGAGCTAATAAGGGTCTCTAAGAGGGGGTACTGACTGCTGATTTAATGTGTGGTATCCAACCATTAGCTCACAGCCCCCCTTATATCAATGCCCCCCCTCATCAGTGCCGCCTATCTGTGTCCATCATTGTCGCCTATCAGTGTCACACATCAGTGTAGCCTTATAAGTGCCACTTCATCTGTGCCCATCATTGCCGCCTATCTGTGTCACACATCAGTGCAGCCCTTTAAGTGCCACTTCATCTGTGCCCATCATTGCCACATATCTGTGCCATCTTTCAGTGCCAGCCATCAGTGCGTGCCACCTATCAGTACCACCCTTCAGTGTGTGCCACCTATCAGTGCCATCTTTCAGTGTGTGCCACCTATCAGTGCCAGCTATCAGTGCATGCCACCTATCAGTGCCAGCTATCAGTGTAGATGGCACTGATAGGTGGCATGCACTGATAGCTGTGTAATTTAAATTTACATAGTGAAGGAAGTTCCCCGCTCAAGCCAATGACGTAGGCGGGTCCGACATACCGAGGGGGCGGACCTGATGGGGAACTGCTCTCACTTTGGTAATACATGTATAGACCCGCCCCTTCTCATGTTCCGCATCTGGTCCGCTGAGCGGACCTGATGGGGAACTTTAGAAGGGGCGGGTCTATACATTTAAAATACTGAGAGGGAGTTCCCCATCAGGTCCGCTCAGGCACAACCAATAAAAGACAGCGCTGGACATCGGGATCGCCGCGGGACACTGGATTTCACCGCTGGAATGTTTTTTTTTTTTTTTTTTTTAAATAAAGGACTTTTTCAAGGTGTTTGTGTGTTTTTTTAAACATTTTTTTACGCTTTCTTCGTGAAATGGTAGGGGTACAATGTACCCCTTACCAATTCACATAGGGGGGGGGCCGGACATGTTTCATCCGATTGGATATCATCAGAGGCGCCTCTGATGATATCCAATCGGATGAAACATGTCAGGCTGGCCGATACAAGCACACTGAGAACCGTGGATACATATGTTTTTTATGCCTTTGATGATGGTCCTTGTTGTAAGTAGAATGCAATAAATACCTTTGTCCTTTTACTCAATGGGCTTCACTATGTTAGTTTATTCTTTTATTTGGTAAACTACTCCTTGCTGAGGATTATATATCATCCCCACTTCCAACTGTGGTCTGGATGTCGCATTGGATATAGATGTGATCCTTCTGGCTGGGAAACTGGTGTCTACACATTGAACTTCTGCAAATATACTTACATCGCTTATGTATGTTTGCCTTCCGGTAAGCATTCTGTGAGCACATTTGGGTGGTGTGCCTTCATTTCAGCACACTGAAAGTTTTGGTGGTGGTCTTTTATCAGTTTCACGGCCATCTTGTTTTCTGATTTGCTGAACCAGGACTGTTCTTTTTCATATTGTCATTCAATTTCACCAAGCGCTGCACTTTGGACTTTATATTATCACTGTGCCAGCTGCTGTAATCATATTACTTAATTTATTTCTATTTATTTTTTGTTAGCGCAGATATTTGTTCACTTATTACTTTATAATTAGCACTTTAGATTTCTCCCATAGATTTTTTGAATTTGCCGCGAACACCCCAATTTGTTCGCTGTTCGGCGAACGGGCGAACAGGCAATGTTCGAGTCGAACATGAGTTCGACTCGAACTCGAAGCTCATCCCTAGAGGTAAGCAAAAGGTGGAACCGGCTGGCCATTATCCCGAAGGCATTCTCAACAACCCTTCGGGCTCTGGCCACAGCCGGTAATTAAAAGCCCTCCTCTCCGGGGTGAGGGTCCTCAGGGGGAATGGCCTCATCCGGTGTGGTCCCAGCCCGAAAGCTTAATCAGCGATAAAAACAAATGGAAGGCCCTCAACATTTTCTTCATCAGGTGGCAGTGCCAGGCCACCACTCTGGAGACGTTGGGCAAATTCTGTCTGTGTGAACACTCCTCCATCGGACATCCGGCCATTCTTCCCCACGTCCACATACAGAAATTCATACTGTGCCGATACCACCGCCATCAACACAATACTATTAAAACCTTTATATTTATATAGCAATACCCCCTAGAGGGCCGCTGGTTAGATTTGGGTTTTGCACGTTACCTCTTCAGCTTCGTTGTCTGGGTGGTAAAGTCTGTATTAATGCAATGTCCACACAGATGTAAAACCTCAAACAGTTAGGCTTTATTTTCCTTATGCAGTAAACATTGTGAAGTAGAAGGCATACAGTAGAAGAGTAGGGGAAGGTTCAGGCACTCGCCATAAAATATAACAGTCTCAGGACAAAGTCACTCACCACTCTCAATGTTAGAGTGGGTATTGGTCACCCGGATAGTCCCCTCTCACATGGCCTAGCAGCCGGGATGACACACGAACCAGCAACAGGGCAGTCTCTGCCACAGACTGCCCAAGGTGAAGAAGGTCTCTGCCACAGACCTTTTGAAGTGTACAAAGTCTCTGCCACAGACCTTTTTAAGTTGAGCAAATTGATAGTCCAGGAATCCTCTGCCACAGGATTTTAAAGTCCTAAACGTCCAGCCGTACGGTTAAAGGGCCTTTAAGCCAATCCGGCGAACTGCAGGGCTTGTAGTATAGCGGATCCCTCCTTGCCAAAGTTACCAGGCCTCACCCGAGACAGCAGCACTTTTCCAGTCTCCTCCAGGGCAGGTCCTCCCCTGATCTCCTTCACCAAGATAGCATCCTCCCCATGTGGACGGACAGCTTGGGTTCCCCTCTCCGACTGTAGGCCCCAGCCAGACTAGCTGGGCCTACTAGATAGCGATGCAGCCTCAGGTCAACGTGGCCCCGAGACCAGGACCACACATACATACCTCGCACCCCGGAGGGCTGTGGGGTGAAAACCGACCCCAATCAATGGCGTCTACCCCTTAAGTATCCCCACCCAGCAGGCACAGCGGGTCGACCACTCCCACTGTACCGCTGCCGAGAAGGGCCACTCAATGCACCATGGTTTGCCCGTGTTCCAACAAGTGCCTGAGGTGGTAACGCCACCTACAGGCAATAAGGGAAAATACTATCGGGCAAACCACAGCTAGAGCAGAGGTAAAATTAAATTGAATTTAACCGTCTGAGCCCAACTACTGGCTCAGACATCCCTCTATATTTTTAAATAGCGTCCCAACCTTTTGGGGAGGGCGCTACAGTTATAATAATATGACCCCGATTGGGGTGGTGGCACTATGCGGACGTTCTTCCCGTCTATTGCCCCTCCGCAGTTGGGGAATAGTGATGAGCCGAACACCCCCGGGTTCGGTTCGCACCAGAACCCGCGAACGGACCTAAAGTTCGCACGAACATTAGAACCCTATTAAATACAATGGATGCGAACGTTCGGATTCTAAAGTGCTAATTATAACGACTATTATCCATGTTATTGTCCGAAACAGAGTTTGGGAACCCGGCTTCTGCACCAGGGGACATGTATCAATGCAAAAAGAAGTTTTAAAAACGGACGTTTTCCGGGAGCAGTCATTTTAATGATGCACAAAGTGAAAAAAAAAAAGTCAAATATTCCTTTAAATATTGTACCTGGGGGGTGTCTAAATTATGCCTGTGAAGTGCCACGTGTTTCCCGTGTTTAGAACTGTCCCTGCACAAAATAACATTTCTAAAGGGAAAAAAGTCATTTAAAACTGCTTGCGGCTTTAATGCAATGTCTGGTCCCGGTAATATGGATGAAAATCTTTAGGAAAAATGGCATAGCTACCCCATCAACCCCCCCCCCCCCCACCCCAGCCCATTACCAGCCCCTTTGGGTCTTGTATGGATATTAAGGGGAACCCCGCACACAAAATAAAAAAGGACCTATATACTCTGAACAGCCGTATACAAGGTGCATACAAGACAGGGACTGTAGGTTTGTTCTTATGTAGAATCTGTTTATAATTTTGAACAGCTGCATTGTTTAAGTGGAGCTCCATGGCAAATTCCTTTTTTTTAGCTTTTTGTAAAACATAGGGAACGGTTATCACCCCTGTCACATTTTTTTTGCTGTCTGTGCCCCTGTTCAGAACATTTCACCTCACTTTGCGTCCCAATGACAACTGTTTTTGAAATGTGGTGTTTTTATTGAAACAAGGATTGGTGATAAAGCATCAGTAGAGAGGAGACACCTTTCTCCCATATTAATTCTTAAAGGAGAGAATTTTCCTTCCAAGGGGTAGATTTCCTCTCACTTCCTGTTGTCTTCTTCCGTTTGCAAGTAGTAGTAGTTTGTAAGTTGGATGTTTGAAAGTAGGGACCTTCCGTATATACTCTGCAGAAATTGGCCCCTTAGGTGTTGGTGTTGGCACAACACTGAAAGCACTCACAGTTATTATTGGTGGGTGCTGGAACGCCCTGCTGTCAAGTATAATATCAGGAATTGTAATAACATATAATTGTTGATCAGTGGTAGTAAAAATTGGGCCTTTGATGGTGGTGCTGGTGCCACAACACTGTAAGGCCTGACAGTTACTCTTGGTGGGCGCAGCAATGGTCCCTGCTGTGAATTATTAGATCAATAATTATAATTGCATGCCCCTGTTGAACAGGGGCTGAAAAATTGGGCCTTTGGTGGTGGTGGTGGTGATGGTGATGGTGGTGCTGGTGCCACAACACTGTAAGGCCTGACAGTTACTCTTGGTGGGCGCAGCAATGGTCCCTGCTGTGAATTATTAGATCAATAATTATAATTGCATGCCCCTGTTGAACAGGGGCTGAAAAATTGGGCCTTTGGTGGTGGTGGTGGTGGTGATGGTGGTGCTGGTGCCACAACACTGTAAGGCCTGACAGTTACTCTTGGTGGGCGCAGCAATGGTCCCTGCTGTGAATTATTAGATCAATAATTATAATTGCATGCCCCTGTTGAACAGGGGCTGAAAAATTGGGCCTTTGGTGGTGGTGGTGGTGGTGATGGTGGTGCTGGTGCCACAACACTGTAAGGCCTGACAGTTACTCTTGGTGGGCGCAGCAATGGTCCCTGCTGTGAATTATTAGATCAATAATTATAATTGCATGCCCCTGTTGAACAGGGGCTGAAAAATTGGGCCTTTGGTGGTGGTGGTGGTGGTGATGGTGGTGCTGGTGCCACAACACTGTAAGGCCTGACAGTTACTCTTGGTGGGCGCAGCAATGGTCCCTGCTGTGAATTATTAGATCAATAATTATAATTGCATGCCCCTGTTGAACAGGGGCTGAAAAATTGGGCCTTAGGCACTGGTGGCACAACACTGCAACCCCTCACAGATACTGTACTTGGAGCACAGCAATGAGGCCTGTTGCAAAGTATTGCATCAAAAATTTTAATTACACGCCCCTGTTAAACAGGGGCTGAAAAATTGGGCCTTAGCCACTGGTGGCGTCACCCATAAACCAAAATGATCTTCCAAGCTATCATCGTTAATCGTATCATTGAGGAGGAGGAGGAGGATAGCCAGTCAACATAACAGCACAGGCACTCAGCATCAGCATCAGTCTTGAAGGGATGTGACATTTTAAAATCAATTAGTCTGTTATATCAGCATCTGGTGTGTGGTAGCTGGTGGTGATCCAAGACTGGTTCATCTTGATGAAAGTCAGTCGATCAACCGAGTCGGTGGACAGGCGCACCCTGTGATCCGTGACAAATCCTCCAGCAGCACTGAATGTGCGTTCTGAAAGAACGCTGGATGCAGGACAGGCCAGTAGCTCAATTGCATACTGTGCAAGCTCTGGCCAGTGATCCATCCTCAAGACCCAGTAAGCCAGAGGATTTTCGTTGGGGAAGGTGTCCAAGTCTGATCTTGCCCCTAGGTATTCCTGGACCATGTATATCAGACGCTGGCGATGGTTGCTGGAACCGATCATACTTTGGGGCTGCGGACTAAAGAATTGTCTGAACGCATCGGTCAGATGGCCACCTTCCCCACCGCTCCTTCTTTGACTGCCCGAAGCCTCAGCAACTCGTTGTCCAGGACCAGGAGTTTGTAACCTCACAGTCTCTGGGAACGCGTTGCACAGACCTTTCTGCAAGGCCTCCCGGAGTTGTCTCATCCTCTGCTCCCTCTGCGACGGTACGATAAGGTCCGCAACCTTACCCTTGTACCGTGGATCAAGGAGAGTGGCCAGCCAGTAATGGTCCCTCCTCCTTGATCCGAAGAATACGAGGATCCTTCCGCAGACTTTGCAGGATCAGGGAGGCCATGCAGCATAGGTTAGCTGAGGCATTCAGTCCGGAGTCCTCTGGGTCACTAAGGACGACATGATCCGCAGCCACCTCCTCCCAGCCACGTACAAGTCCACTGGTTTCTTGGGACTGTAAATCATCCCTAAAAGACTGCTGCTGATGATGCTGAGTGCCAGCCTCCACCTCCATGCTGACACAATCCTCCTCCTCCTCCTCCTCCTCCTCCTCTTCCTGTGCGATGGGTGGGACAGAAGGAACACTGTCTGGGTAAAGGGGGCCTTGAGAGGCAAGGAAGTCCTCCTCTTCCTGCCTCTGTTCTGCCTCAAGTGCCCTGTCCATTATTCCACGCAGCGTGTGCTCCAACAGGTGGACAAGAGGTACAGTGTCACTGATGCATGCACTGTCACTGCTCACCATCCTCGTGGCCTCCTCAAATGGTGCCAGGACAGTGCATGCATCCCTGATCATGCCCCACTGGCGTGGTGAAAAAAACCCGAGCTCCCCTGACCCTGTCCTGGTGCCGTAGTCGCACAGGTACTCATTGATGGCCCTCTGCTGCATGTGCAGCCGCTGCAGCATGGCCAACGTTGAGTTCCACCTGGTGGGCATGTCACATATAAGGCGGTTCTTGGGCAGGTTCAACTCCTTTTGAAGCTCAGCCAGGCGAGCACTGGCATTATAAGATCTGCGGAAATGCACACAGACTTTCCTGGCCTGCCTCAGGACATCCTGTAAGCCCGGGTACCTGCCCAAGAACCGCTGCACCACCAGGTTAAGGACGTGAGCCAAACAGGGCACATGGGTCAGTTGTCCCTGTCGGAGGGCGGAGAGGAGGTTGGTGCCATTGTCGCAAACCACCATTCCTGGCTTAAGCTGGCGTGGCGTCAACCACCTCTCGGCCTGCCCCTGCAGAGCAGACAGGACCTCTGCCCCAGTGTGGCTCCTGTCCCCCAAACACACCAGCGCAAGCACGGCATGGCATCTTTTTGCCTGCGTACTTGCGTAGCCCCTTGAACGCCTACGGAGCACCGCTGGTTCCGAGGACAAACCACAGGAAGAGGCCATGGAGGAAGAAGAAGAGGAGGGGGTGGAGGAGAGAGGTGTGTCACAACCAGTAGTAGCATTTTGGAGGCGTGGCGGTGGAACAACCTCCAACACTACTGCACCTTGTCCTGCATCCTTCCCAGCTGCCAAAAGAGTGACCCAATGGGCCGTGAAAGAAAGGTAACGTCCCTGTCCATGCCTGCTGGACCATGAGTCAGCGGTAATATGCACCTTACCGCTGACCGCCCTGTCCAGCGAGGCCAAGACATTGCCTTCCACATGCCTGTAGAGAGCCGGAATAGCCTTCCGTGCGAAAAAGTGGCGTTTGGGAACCTGCCACTGAGGAACCGCACATTGCACAAACTCACGGAAGGGGGCCGAGTCTACCAACTGAAAAGGCAGCAGTTGAAGCGCTAGCAATTTAGCCAAGCTAGCATTCAACCGCTGGGCATGTGGATGGCTGGGAGTGAACTTCTTTCGACGGTCCAGCAGCTGGGGCAGGGAAATTTGCCTGCTAGAATCGGACGTCGGTGTACTGCTAGCAGAGTGCCCGCAAGTACTTGGCTGTGACACACCTAATTCTACACCTTCATTCCTCTCAGAGCAGGTTTCAGAGAGGACTGAAGGTATACTGGGGTTGGAGATCCCAGCTGATGCGGTGCAAGAAGAGGTCAGCTTTGTTCTTTGGTGTGGGTCTTTAAGGTAGGCTTGCCAACGAGCTGCATGGCAGGTCAACATATGTCTGATCAAGCATGTGGTGCCCAAGCGGCTGATGTTTTGGCCACGCGATATACGCTTGAGACATATGTTGCAAACAGCAGCTGTGCGATCTGATGCACTCGCCTCAAAAAAGGCCCACACCAAAGAACTTTTTGAATGACGGGCAGAGGCAGCGACCTGCACAGGTGGAGCTCTGCGGTGTGATTCCGTCGGTGTGCTGCCCATATGCTGGCCACTCAAGGGCATCCTGCCTCGTTGGAGATGTGCCTCCTCCTCATCCTCCTCCTCCTCCTCCTCTCTCCTATTAGGCACCCACGTGGAGTCAGTGACCTCATCATCCCCTCCCTCCTCATCACTGGAGCCAATCTGGCAGTATGCTGCAGCTGCTGGAGCATGACTGCCAGATTGGTGTCCTTTTTGAGCATCCCCCTCTCTCTGCTCTCACGCTGCTGCCTTCCTCTAGCTGGGTATCATCATCAGATCCTTCCAAACGCTGGGCATCCTCCTGGAGCATGTACCCAACACTGTGCTCAAACAGTTCGGGGGACTCCTCAGGAGGAGGGCATGGTGGGTCTAGGGAAGGATTGACTAATGAAGATAATGATACCAGAGAAGAGGACGCTTTGGCAGCTGCTTTGCCAGTACCCTGAGCCTGGGTGAGAGAGGATGAGGAGGATGAGGTGGGCTTGGTCATCCACTCTACCAAGTCTTCGGCATGATGTGGCTCAACATGTCCAGCTGCCGAAAACAAGGACAAGCGTGTCCCATGGCCATGTGCTGATGACAATGCACCCCGTACACGACCAGCACTGTTGCCCCCAGACACAGAGCCTGCTTGCCCTCTTTTTTTGCCTCCTGACTGTCTGCCTCTCCTTGGTTGCCTTCCAGACATTTTAATGGATGGCCTGCAGGGAGATGGGAAAAACAGCAATAAGGGCTACCTTCAGGTGTATATTGTGCAGGAGGCTTAGCAACAATGACACTGACACTGTCCCCTGCCTATCCTTCTCTGTCCCTAAACACAAGGATTGAAAATATGGTTCAGCAAAAAAGTTTTAGAACAGAATAGCACACTGACACTTTCCCTCACTGTCCTACTCTGTCCCTCCCTACAAACAAGATTTAGCACAGAATAGCACACTGATAATTTCTACGAGTGTCCTTCTCTGTCCCTAAACTCAAGGATTGAAAATATGGAACAGCAAAATTGGTTTAGAACAGAATAGCACACTGTCAGTTTCACTCACTGTACCTCTCTGTCCCTCAACTCAAGGATTGAAAATATGGAACAGCAAAATTGGTTTAGAACAGAATAGCACACTGTCAGTTTCACTCACTGTACCTCTCTGTCCCTCAACTCAAGGATTGAAAATATGGAACAGCAAAATTGGTTTAGAACAGAATAGCACACTGTCAGTTTCACTCACTGTACCTCTCTGTCCCTCAACTCAAGGATTGAAAATATGGAACAGCAAAATTGGTTTAGAACAGAATAGCACACTGTCAGTTTCACTCACTGTACCTCTCTGTCCCTCAACTCAAGGATTGAAAATATGGAACAGCAAAATTGGTTTAGAACAGAATAGCACACTGTCAGTTTCACTCACGGTACCTCTCTGTCCCTCAACTCAAGGATTGAAAATATGGAACAGCAAAATTGGTTTAGAACAGAATAGCACACTGTCAGTTTCACTCACTGTACCTCTCTGTCCCTCAACTCAAGGATTGAAAATATGGAACAGCAAAATTGGTTTAGAACAGAATAGCACACTGTCAGTTTCACTCACTGTACCTCTCTGTCCCTCAACTCAAGGATTGAAAATATGGAACAGCAAAATTTGTTTAGAACAGAATAGCACACTGTCAGTTTCACTCACTGTACCTCTCTGTCCCTCAACTCAAGGATTGAAAATATGGAACAGCAAAATTGGTTTAGAACAGAATAGCACACTGTCAGTTTCACTCACTGTACCTCTCTGTCCCTCAACTCAAGGATTGAAAATATGGAACAGCAAAATTGGTTTAGAACAGAATAGCACACTGTCAGTTTCACTCACTGTACCTCTCTGTCCCTCAACTCAAGGATTGAAAATATGGAACAGCAAAATTGGTTTAGAACAGAATAGCACACTGTCAGTTTCACTCACTGTACCTCTCTGTCCCTCAACTCAAGGATTGAAAATATGGAACAGCAAAATTGGTTTAGAACAGAATAGCACACTGTCAGTTTCACTCACTGTACCTCTCTGTACCTCAACTCAAGGATTGAAAATATGGAACAGCAAAATTGGTTTAGAACAGAATAGCACACTGTCAGTTTCACTCACTGTACCTCTCTGTCCCTCAACTCAAGGATTGAAAATATGGAACAGCAAAATTGGTTTAGAACAGAATAGCACACTGTCAGTTTCACTCACTGTACCTCTCTGTCCCTCAACTCAAGGATTGAAAATATGGAACAGCAAAATTGGTTTAGAACAGAATAGCACACTGTCAGTTTCACTCACTGTACCTCTCTGTCCCTCAACTCAAGGATTGAAAATATGGAACAGCAAAATTGGTTTAGAACAGAATAGCACACTGTCAGTTTCACTCACTGTACCTCTCTGTCCCTCAACTCAAGGATTGAAAATATGGAACAGCAAAATTGGTTTAGAACAGAATAGCACACTGTCAGTTTCACTCACTGTACCTCTCTGTCCCTCAACTCAAGGATTGAAAATATGGAACAGCAAAATTGGTTTAGAACAGAATAGCACACTGTCAGTTTCACTCACTGTACCTCTCTGTCCCTCAACTCAAGGATTGAAAATATGGAACAGCAAAATTGGTTTAGAACAGAATAGCACACTGTCAGTTTCACTCACTGTACCTCTCTGTGCCTCAACTCAAGGATTGAAAATATGGTTCAGCAAAATAGTTTTAGAACAGAATAGCACACTGACACTTTCCCTCACTGTCCTACACTGTCCCTCCCTAGAAACAAGATTTAGCACAGAATAGCACACTGATAATTTCTACGAGTGTCCTTCTCTGTCCCTAAACTCAAGGATTGAAAATATGGAACAGCAAAATTGGTTTAGAACAGAATAGCACACTGACACTTTCCCTCACTGTCCTACTCTGTCCCTCCCTACAAACAAGATTTAGCACAGAATAGCACACTGATAATTTCTACGAGTGTCCTTCTCTGTCCCTAAACTCAAGGATTGAAAATATGGAACAGCAAAATTGGTTTAGAACAGAATAGCACACTGACACTTTCCCTCACTGTACCTCTCTGTCCCTACAAACAAGATTTAGCACAAAATAGCACACTGACACTTTCCCTCACTGTACCTCTCTGTCCCTAAACTCAAGGATTGAAAATATGGTTCAGCAAGATTGGTTTAGAACAGAATAGCACACTGACACTTTCCCTCACTGTACCTCTCTGTCCCTACAAACAAGGATTAGCACAGAATAGCACACTGTCACTGACACTCTCCCTACCTATCCTTATCTGTCCCTAAACACAAGGAATCCAGGATTATGTAAAGGAAAAATAATGACACTGTCCCTGCCTATGCTTCTCTTTCCCTACTCCGGAACACACTACACAAGGCCGCCGCGCTGGCGGCCTTTTATAGTGTGGGGCGTGTACTAAACCCCCTCAGCAATAATTGGCCACAGGCATCCTGCCTGTGGCCAATCATTGCTCTCCTCGCTGCCGGCGCTGTGATTGGCCAAGCATGCGGGGTCACAGTGCATGCTTGGCCAATCACAGCGCCTGGATGACACTGCGATGGCGTAGTGCATTGTGGGCCGTTCGCGTCACTCGAATTTGGCGCGAACGGCCCAAATCGTTCGATCTTCGTCGAACGATCGAACAGCCGATGTTCGAGTCGAACGTATGTTCGACTCGAACACGAAGCTCATCCCTATTGGGGAAGTCCCACCGCTGGGCAAACTGGGAGGCCACAGTCTGCCATTCCTGTGGCGTTGAAGGAAACTGTGCAGTCAAACCAGAAAAATAAATTAGTACTTTTGCACATAACATTGCAAGCAGATTACACAAAAACATTCTTGCCCAACATCAGTATATCATTTATTTATAGGAGTGTTTAAAGACAAAAATAGAAGGCCCAATTATCAGATTCCTCACCCCCTCTGATGGCCCATTGTAAATATTTTAGGGGGGGTTCTAGATGAGTTTGGGGCCCTCCAAAAAAAGCCTCTGCCACTCTGCCAGAATTTAATGAGAACTAAAACATTTGTACACATTTTAGGGGGGGGAAAGGGAAACGTACTACAATGGAGCTGACAAAATACATTGGTAAGGGACTAGGCTAGGTGTTTATAGGCCCAGGATAGCATGCTGGAGAGGTTAGTGAAGGCAAATATGCATGTAGGCCAAAAAAGGCACATTAAAAGCTTACAGCATGCATGAGGACAAAGGGGACATTCATATTAGCATATTACAATCATGATAATTAATTAGGGAATGATTAAATAAATAAAAAACAATAACAAGCATTAAAGACATAGAATATGATGTTAAAGGAGAAAACTTACCTTAATATAGTCCTTCTGCAGAACTTGAATTATGGCAGAACAGGTTTCTGGTATAATGATCCCCAGAGCCTGGGGAGAGATGCCTGTCGTGAACTTGAGGCCCTGCAGGCTTCTCCCAGTTACCAGGTATCGCAACCAGTGTTGGTCATCTTACTTTAAAAAAGTAATTAGTTACAGTTACAAATTTCTTCTCCCAAAAAGTAATTGCGTTACTTACTCAGTTACTACATTGAAAAAGTAATTAGTTACTCAGCAAAGTAACTGACTTTTTTTTTGAGGGCACATAGCACATCAGGGCAATTGGGCACATAGCACATCAGGGCACATAGCACATCAGGGCATGGGGCACATAGCACATCAGGGCATGGGGCACAGAGCACATCAGGGCATGGGGCACATCAGGGCATGGGGCACAGAGCACATCAGGGCATGGGGCACAGGGCACATCAGGACATGGGGCACAGGGCACATCAGGGCATGGGGCACAGGGCACATCAGGGCATGGGGCACATGGCACATCAGGGCATCGGGGCACATCGCACATCAGGGCACATAGCACGTATGGCGGGGCACATAGCACATCAGGGCAGGGCACATAGCACATCAGGGCAGGGCACATAGCACATTGTTTAGCAGCCATGCAGAGTAGCGCAGGAAGCGTGTGTAATAAGTTCTCTCTCATGTCACGGCACTGACGGCAGTCACGCTATTACCCGAGGGCCCCTTCTCTCTTCTCGTCCATCCCAGATGATGTCACAAGCAAATGGGGATGGACGACAAGAGAGGAGGGGCCGCGGGGAGCAGCGTGACTGCCATCAGTGCCGTGACATGAGAGAGACCCGGTCATAGAGGAGAGGAGGAATTACACTGCCATCTAGTGGCGGTAGATGTAATTGGGGTAACGCCGCCCAAGTAATGGTAACTGCGTTACCATGAGGGGAAGAGTAATCAGTTAGATTACTTGTTACCCTCTAAAGTAACTGCGTTACGTAACTCTGTTTATTCTAACTCAGTTACTTACATCACTGATCGCAACGTGGCGACTAGCCTCTGCTCGGCAGTGATGGCTTCCCGCATAACGGTGTCCTGCCTCGTGATATAGGGAGACAGCAAATCTAACAGACGATGAAAAACGGGGTCCGTCATCTGAAGATAATTCCTGAAGTCATCAGGATTATTCTCCTGGATTTCCCGCAGCAGAGGCATATGACAGAATTGGTCCCGCTGGAGCAACCAATTCTTGGTCCATGAACTCCTCCTCACCCTGTTCATGGACTGAGATCGGGTTAAAGAATTAACCCCAACACCAAGCCCATAGGCAGCACGAGCTCTACAATGAGAACGTACTTCAAACCTGGCTAGAAACCGGACGTTTGGTCAGAACGAACTAAACAGAACGCACTGAGGAACAGAATGTCCTTTGAAGAACGACCTGAAAACCAGAAACAAGCGGACAAGAACACACTAAAAAACAGATACGACCTGACTACACGCCCTGAAAGACAAATACGAACCCACAAGGACCAACTGAACAGCAGAAAACGATCTGAAAAGCAGGAACACTGAAAAGCGCAAATCGGCTCTCACCAAACTTTCACTAACACGCAGTAACACAAAATCAGCAAAAGCAGCCCAAAGGGTGGCGCCGTTAGATTTGAACTTCCCCTTTATAGTAAGGTGACCAGATTTTTTAAATGAAATCCGGGGACATATTTATTTATTTTTACTAGTAATGGCGGCAATCAGCGGCTCTCTGCCCATCGCCACCGCCCGCCTCAAAGCCTGTCAAGTTTTACTCTCCGGGCCTCGGCTACTACTGGGTGGGGAGAGGAGGAAGGTCACTCCGCCAGGGAAGGCAAGGAGATAAGCAGGCAGGTGGCTGGCTGGGACTTGAGCCAAGGCAGAAGAACATGCGAGCGGAGCTGAATGAGCATGCACCCGAAACTGAAGAAATATTCCCTCCGCTCCGACCAGCACATGATCATCAGAAAGAGGCACAGATAATGGAAAAAATACACCCCCCTAAGCTAGTAGGCACGGCGGAGCGGGGGTGTGTAATTCAGGTTTTTTTTTTTTTTTATTCTGCACTGACTGTCTTTGAAATTGCCCCAGCTCCTGTTCAAATCCAATCCGGGGACAAAACCGGGGACAGACTTAGTCCGGGGACAGTGTCCTCAATCCGGGGACTGTCCCCTGAAACCGGGGATGTCTGGTCACCCTACTTTATAGCGCCGTTGTACGTGTTGTACGTCACTGCGTTTTGGACGGTCGGAATTTGGTCTGACAGTGTGTATGCAAGACAGCTTGAACGGAATTCCGACGGAAAATTCCATCGGATTTTATCCCATCGGAAATTCCGATCGTGTGTACAGGGCAATAAACAGCACATTATTGCGCACCGCAGTAATGACTGTCACTACATGCACTGTGGTGTAATTCAATCTTAACCCCTATTCCCACCTAGTATGAGCGTAGCTGAACCATATAGAGGCTTTTTCTTCATCTTTTGTGTGACTTGTAGTTCAGGAGCCGTCTGAGGAATGGATTCTTCTTGGGCCTCATGCACACTAAACCTTTTCTGAACATTTATCTCCTGACACGAGAAGTGTTAAAAACGCGCCTAAAGATGTGCTTTTCAAACGCCTTTAGGAGCATTTAGACACATTCAGGTGTGTCAAGTGTTTGCTGTATTGAGGTGACTGGTAACTGCAGTGGGGTGACTGGATGCTATGGATGACTGCAGTGGGGTGACTGGTTGCTATGAGGTGACTGGTTGCTATGGGTTACTGCAGTGGGGTGACTGGATGCTATGGATGACTGCAGTGGGGTGACTGGTTGCTATGAGGTGACTGGTTGCTATGGGTTACTGCAGTGGGGTGACTGGATGCTATGGGTGACTGCAGTAAAGTGATTGGTTGCTACAGGTAACTGTAGTGAGGTGCCTGCTTGCTATGGGTGACTGCAGTGAGGCGACTGGTTGCTATGGGTAACTTCAGTAAGAAAACTGGTTGCTATGGGTAACTACAATGAGGTGACAAGTTTCTATAGTTGTCTGCAGTGAAGTGACTAGTTGCTATAGGTGACTGGTTGCCATGGGTGACTGCAGTAAAGTTACCAGTTGCTATAGGAAATTGCAGTAAGGACACGAATTGCTATATGTAACTGCAGTGGGGTGACTGGTTGCTACGGGTAACTGCAGTGAGGTGACAAGTTGCTATGGGTAACTGCAGTGAGGTGACTAGTTATTATAGGTGGCTGCAGTTGAGTGACTGGTTGCTACAGGTAACTGTAGCAAAGTGACTGGTTGATATGGGTGACTGCATAAAGAAACTAGTTGCTATGAGTGCATGCAGTTAAGTGTCTGGTTGCTATGGATGACTGTATTAAAGTGACTGGTTGCTATGGGAGATGGCAGTAAAGTGACTGCAGTTAGGTGTTTGGTTACTAGGGTGACTACAGTGAGGGGTCATTCCTGTTTTTAGGCGACTGTAGTAAGGTAACTTTGGGCTGCTATTGGTAACTGCACTAGAATCACACTGGTTGCTATGGGTAACTGCTGTGAGTTGTCATGGCACCAGAAGGGGCGGGATTGGGGGTCATATACAAGGAGACACACCAGGTGGGAGGAGTTTCATCTTTTACCAGGGTCGGCTGCTTTGACTGACAGCAGTTAGCTACTTCTGATTGCTATGTGAGACTGCAGTACGCTCATTCTGGTTGCTTTAGGTAACAGCAATGCAACGACTGGTCGTCATGGTGACCACAGTCAGGCACTTGCTCAAACCGCTATCACTGCTAAGGACTGAAGCACCTCCCACCTGGGCGTGCCTGATCGCATATGACCGCCAATCCTGCCGCCTAACCTCCTAACTCCGCCCATCCTGGTGCTTACGGGGCATGGCGGGAGTTGTAGTCATCGCTCCGCCTACGTCAGGTCAGACTCCCACCCCTCGCACTACGTTTCCCGGCACACTCCGCGCTACCTTGCCTCTTCCTCAGCTGGGCGGCGGCAGCTTTGAGTTGCCATAGAGGCGTTATTGACAGTTATTGCAGGATGGAGGTGAGTGATCACCGGGGGACACCGACTGGGAGAGGGGCCCCTGACTAATAACGGGGGGCCTGGAGGCAAGAGGGGTTCCTGAGAAAATACAGGCTGGGAGAGGGGACAGTGAAAAGAGCCGGGGACTAATGGGGGGCCCAGGAGGGGGGTGCTGACTGGAAGAGGGGGACACAGGAGGGGGAGCTCTGACTGAAAGAGGGGGACATGCGGGATACGGAGGGGGAGTGCTGACTGGAAGAGGGGGACGGGGGGAGCAGCGCTGACTGGACGAGGGGGACACGGAGGGGGGAGCACTGACTGGAAGAGGGGGACACGGAGGGGGGGAGCAGCGCTGACTGGAAGAGGGGGACACGGAGGGGGGGAGCAGCGCTGACTGGAAGAGGGGGACACGGAGGGGGGAGCACTGATTGGAAGAGGGGGACACGGAGGGGGGAGCACTGACTGGAAGAAGGGGACAACGGGGGGAGCACTGACTGGAAGAGGGGGACATGGAGGGGGGAGCACTGACTGGAAGAGGGGGGACACGGAGAGGGGGGGTGGAGCACTGACTGGAAGAGGGGGACACGGAGGGGGGGAGCACTGACTGAAGAGGGGGGACACGGAGAGGGGGGGTGGAGCACTGACTGGAAGAGGGGGACACGGAGGGGGGGAGCACTGACTGGAGAAGGGGGACACGGGGAGGGGGGGTGGAGCACTGACTGGAAGAGGGGGACACGGAGGGGGGGAGCACTGACCACTGACTGGAAGAAGGGGACACGGGGGGGGCACTGACTGGAAGAGGGGGACACGGAGGGGGGGAGCACTGACTGGAAGAGGGGGGACACGGGGAGGGGGGGTGGAGCACTGACTGGAAGAGGGGGACACGGAGGGGGGGAGCACTGACCACTGACTGGAAGAAGGGGACACGGGGGGGAGCACTGACTGGAAGAAGGGGACAACGGGGGGGAGCACTGACTGGAAGAGGGGGACACGGGGGGGGGAGCACTGACTGGAAGAGGGGGACACGGGGGGGAGCACTGACTGGAAGAGGGGGACACGGGGGGAGGGGAGCACTGACTGGAAGAAGGGGAGACGGGGGGAGCACTGACTGGATGAAGGGGAGACGGGGGGAGCACTGACTGGAGAAGGGGGACACAGAGGGGGGGAGCACTGACTGGAAGAGGGGGACACGGAGGGGGGGAGCACTGACTGGAGAAGGGGGACACGGAGGGGGGGGAGCACTGACTGGAGAAGGGGGACACGGAGGGGGGGCACTGACTGGAATAGGGGGACACGGAGGGGGGGAGCACTGACTGGAGAAGGGGGACACGGAGGGGGGGAGCACTGACTGGAATATGGGGAGACGGGGGGGAGCACTGACTGGAAGAGGGGGGCATGGAGGGGGGGGCACTGACTGGAGAAGGGGGACACGGGGGGGGGAGCACTGACTGGAGAAGGGGGACACGGAGGGGGGGAGCACTGACTGGAATAGGGGGACACGGAGGGGGGGAGCACTGACTGGAATAGGGGGACACGGAGGGGGGAGCACTGACTGGAGAAGGGGGACACGGAGGGGGGGGGCACTGACTGGAAGAAGGGGGGACACGGAGGGGGGGGGCACTGACTGGAAGAAGGGGGGACACGGAGGGGGGGAGCACTGACTGGAAGAAGGGGGGACACGGAGGGGGGGCACTGACTGGAAGAAGGGGGGACACGGAGGGGGGGGCACTGACTGGAAGAAGGGGGGACACGGAGGGGGGGGCACTGACTGGAGAAGGGGGACACGGAGGGGGGGAGCACTGACTGGAGAAGGGGGACACGGAGGGGGGAGCACTGACTGGAGAAGGGGGACACGGAGGGGGGGAGCACTGACTGGAGAAGGGGGACACGGAGGGGGGGAGCACTGACTGGAGAAGGGGGACACGGAGGGGGGGAGCACTGACTGGAGAAGGGGGACACGGAGGGGGGAGCACTGACTGGAGAAGGGGGACACGGAGGGGGGAGCACTGACTGGAGAAGGGGGACACGGAGGGGGGGGGCACTGACTGGAGAAGGGAGACACGGAGGGGGGGAGCACTGACTGGAAGAGGGGGACACGGAGGGGGATACGGGGGGAAGCTCTGACTGGAAGAGGGGGACACTGATGGGCACAGGGACACCAGGAGAGGGCAGAATGGGGACCTTGGAGACTTCTGGGTGGGGGGCTGAAGAATTTTGGGGGACAGATACAAGAAAGGGGACTGTGGGGGACAAGAGGGTTTCCTTAGGAAACTCAGCCTGGAAATAGGGAAAGTGACTGCATGATGGGTGTTGGGGGGGTCACCAAAGGGGCTCCTGGCTGTGCGGTCATTGTATAGGAGGATACAGACTGTCTCTCTCTGTAGGTCATTCTATAGGAGGATACAGACTGTCTCTCTCTGTAGGTCATTCTATAGGAGGATACAGACTGTCTCTCTCTGTAGGTCATTCTATAGGAGGATACAGACTGTCTCTCTCTGTAGGTTATTCTATAGGAGGATACAGACTGTCTCTCTCTGTAGGTTATTCTATAGGAGGATACAGACTGTCTCTCTCTCTGTAGGTTATTCTATAGGAGGATACAGACTGTCTCTCTCTCTCTCTCTCTGTAGGTTATTCTATAGGAGGATACAGACTGTGTCTCTCTCTGTAGGTTATTCTATAGGAGGATACAGACTGTCTCTCTCTCTGTAGGTTATTCTATAGGAGGATACAGACTGTGTCTCTCTCTCTCTCTCTCTCTCTCTGTAGGTCATTCTATAGGAGGATACAGACTGTCTCTCTCTGTAGGTTATTCTATAGGAGGATACAGACTGTCTCTCTCTGTAGGTTATTCTATAGGAGGATACAGACTGTCTCTCTCTGTAGGTCATTCTATAGGAGGATACAGACTGTCTCTCTCTGTAGGTCATTCTATAGGAAGATACAGACTGTCTCTCTCTCTGTAGGTCATTCTATAGGAGGATACAGAATGTCTCTCTCTCTGTAGGTTATTCTATAGGAGGATACAGACTGTCTCTCTCTGTAGGTTATTCTATAGGAGGATACAGACTGTCTCTCTCTGTAGGTTATTCTATAGGAGGATACAGACTGTGTCTCTCTCTGTAGGTCATTCTATAGGAGGATACAGACTGTCTCTCTCTGTAGGTCATTCTATAGGAAGATACAGACTGTCTCTCTCTGTAGGTCATTCTATAGGAGGATACAGAATGTCTCTCTCTCTGTAGGTTATTCTATAGGAGGATACAGACTGTGTCTCTCTCTGTAGGTCATTCTATAGGAGAATACAGTACAGACTGTCTCTGTGTGCGGTCAGGAGGTGGAAGGTCTGTCATGATGTTGCTACAGATGGAGAGGAAGTGGAGGTTTCTTGTGTGTTGTGTGACAGGAAATGGCAGAGAGAAGTTGTGATCTGCAGCTGTGATGTGACACCCCAGTAATGAATAAGATGTCCTATATATTGCACAAGTCATCATATACACCGGTCATAGAGGATTCATGTGTCAGATTTAATTCGGTCTTCAGAAATTCTGCCGTTTTTGGCATCTTGGTGCTCCTTCACACCAGTGGAGGTTGGTTATACTGCAGTGATGAGCATTTTAGTACAAACATTCAGTTTTAATAACCATAAACTGTAAATGATGTGTAGTTCTGTAGCAATCGATTAAACATATACGTTTGTAACCAGAATTAGATGTTTAAAAACACATTGGGCTCCATTCACACTTGTGCAACTTGTCATTCAACTTTGGACACTAAAATCGCATGACGCATTGACAAACTATGATTGTGTTTCTCTCCCTGCTTCTTGTTTGAAATCCCAAGCATTTTGTATTGTTCTGAGTCAATCTGTATGCCTTGTCTTGCCCGTTTTGACAACAATAAAGCCCCTTTGATTGTTGACAAAAAAAGAAAAATAAATAAAATAGTTGCGTGACAACTCGGCCCCCATGTTTTTCAGTGCCAACTATTCAAATACTTGCGACTAAAAGTTTCCTGCATTACTTTGGTGTGACTTTCATGCGATTTGAGTGCCATAGACTGCAATGTAAACAAACCCTCAAATGTTGCGTGAAAGTTGCACCTGAATGTTATACATGCAGCAGTTGTCCATTATTATTGGTCAAAGCCAAAGTCATCAAAGTGTGAATGAAGCCTCACAATTGATGTGGAGGGATGTGAATGAGCCCTGAATATCCTCGACAGTCTCTGGTGTGTATGACAATGATTCTTTAGTTTGTTATTCCTCCACTAAGCCTTCGTTCACACCGGTGCCGCCATTTGTCAAGCGATTTGACAGTTCCAAATTGCATGCTAAATCATACCCCATTGCCAGCAATGAAACCGTTCTAATTGCCGTGACTTTGAAAAAAAAGGTGCTTGCACTACTTTTTTTTTTTTTTTTCCTCGATTTCATTGCGACTTGCATAGACTTCTGTTACACAAAGTTACAAGCCGCAATGAAATCGGAGGTGCAAATTGCACTGATCTGCGCCTTTGAAATCTCGCTGAAGTAACACGATTTCAAAGCTACACCAGTGTCACTGTGAGGTTTCTATGAGCAGAAAATGAAGACATCCCGGGTTTGCTTTTTTTTTGTCCTTCAGGAAATGTTATTATACGAGATAAAAATCTTGCTTCACCTAATCTGTTTTATGAGAACACCTTTTGAGGTATTCAGATATGTAAATTGTAATTTTATTTAACAATTTTCTTATGTGAACTTTCAAACGCGTTAAATAAATTGCCGGTATTTAGCGTTGAAAAATTCCTTCTATGTTCTCAGTCCTTCATCTGTGGAGGTTTATCAGCTGCTCTGTGATTAGGCCAGTTACACTATTCTGTGCTTGCAGCAGGTGCACAAAACAGCAGATTATTACACACTGGGTATTTAAGGCCCCTTTCACACTGAGGCATTTTTACCGCGTTTTCGCTGTAAAAATACCGCTGTAAAAATGCCTGAAATAATCCTGCCCCATCATTCTCAATGTGAAAGCCCTGAGGGCTTTCACACTGAGGCGTTTTGCTGGCTGTGCGTTGGAAAAAATCCTGCAAACAGCTTTATTTGGAGCATCTTTAGAGCGCTAAAAATAGCGCTGTAAAAACGCTTATCTCCGTTGAAATGAATGACGCGGTATAGGCGTTAGGGCTGGGCGATTTTCCCCCCCCAAAAAAATCTGCTTTTTTTTTTTTAATAAAAAAACTCCGATATTCGATTCGATTTTTTTTTTTATTATTATTATTATTATACTAATTGAAGTGCATCAACAAACAAAATTGCAAAGGCAAACCCTTTCTCTAACTGCAAAGTCAGTGTGCAACAAAGATTGTTAAACATCCAAATTATTAATACTGTATTTGGATTTAGCTAACAACAAAAAATCCTGAGGTTACTCTTAGTTGAATTGAACTGTGCCCGTGCCTCACTGTGCCCATGCTTCAATCACTGTGCCCGTACCTGCTGCAGATTTTCATTGGATACGGATTTTACTGCTACACCGGCGGCCATTCCAGTATTCAAAAGCCGCGCCTCCTCCTCGTCTGTGATAGGCGGAACACTCCATTTCCCAGCATTCAGTGTTCCACCTATCATGGACATCCGCTCATCCTCATAACACAGACGAGGATGAGGATGTCCGTGATAGGCTGAACACTGCCTGCTGTGAAATTGAGTGTTCCGCCTATCACAGACGACGAGGACTCGGGAGGCGCGGCTTTTGAACACTGCAATGGCCGCCGTCTGTCTGCATGAGACGCTGATCAGGTAGGCAGACGGCGGTTTGCGGTTAGTTAGTGTTACAGCCCTGCTACAGAAACTTTGAAGGGGGAAAAAAAAAAATTACATTTAAAAAAAAAAAAAAAAATCCAAAAAAAAAAGTTTTTCTTCAAATCTGAATCGATTTGAACTCAAAACTCGATTCAAGATTAAAATCGATTTTTTTTCCCAGCCCTAATAGGCGTTAGCGCTATTTTTCCGCAAACGCGGTAAAATCGGGGGAAAAAATCTCATAATTTTTTGGGCGTTTTTTCAACGCCTCAGTGTAAAGGGGGCCTAAATCACACCTATGCGGCTGCACTCAATGCGTTTTTTCAGGCACGTTTTGCAGTGCGTTTTTGTGTTTTTTAAACCGGCGTGTTTTAACCACTTCAGCCCCGGAAGAATTTACCCCCTTCCTGACCAGAGCACTTTTTGCGAATTCGGCACTGCGTCACTTTAACTGACAATTGCGCAGTCGTGCAACGTTGTACCCAAACAAAATTGACATCCCCTTTTTTTTTTTTTTTTTTTCCACAAATAGAGATTTATTGTGGTGGTATTTTTTCACCTCTGCGTTTTTTTTATTTTTTGCGCTATAAACAAAAAAAGAGCGTAAATTTTGAAAAAAAAAGCAATATTTTTTACTTTTGCTATAATAAATATCCCCCCCCCCCAAAAAAAAATATAAAATTTTCTCAGTTTAGGCCGATACGTATTCTTCTACCTATTTTTGGTAAAAAAATCGCAATAAGCGTATATTGATTGGTTTGCGCAAAAGTTATAGTGTCTACAAAATAGGGGATAGTTTTATGGCATTTTTATTATTTATTTATATTTTATTATCGTGACTGTGACATTATGGCGGACACATCGGACACTTTTGACACTATTTTGGGACCATTGTCATTTTAAACAGCGATCAGTGCTATAAAAATGCACTAATTACTGTGTAAATTACACTGACAGTGAAGGGGTTAACCACTAGGGGGCGAGGAAGGGGTTAAGTGTGTCCTAGAGAGTGATTCTAACTGTGTGGGGGCTGGGCTACAATGAGAGTAGATCCCTGTCAAGTTGCTAGGCAGAACAGGGAAATGCCTTGTTTACATGGGCGTCTCCCCGTTCTGCCGCTCCGTGACACGATCGCGGGACACCGGCAGACATCAAGTCACGGAGCTTGCGGTGGGCACACCCGCACGGCAGGAAATTCAAAGCAACATACAGGTACATTGCTTTGCCCAGCCGAGCCATTCTGCCAACGTATATAGTCGTTAGGCGGTCGGCAAGTGGTTAATGCGTTTTTGCATGCAGTTTTCATGCATTTTTTTTTTTTTTTTTTCTCTTTAACTGCTTCCCGACCTGCGGCTGGTTGGCTCCCCTGGGCGAACCGTCGTAACTGTACGTCGGCTGTTTAAGATGCTCTTGCAGGCACCCCCGGAGCCAATGCGGGTGCCCGGCGGGCACGATGACTGCCGGGCACCCGCGATCGCTTGTGACAGCAAGAACTGGGATCTGTGTGTGTGTGTGTAAACACACAAATTCTGCTTCTGTCAGGGGAGAGGAGACAGATCGTGTGTTCCTACTAAGTAAGAACAACGATCTGTCTCTTCCTCTAGTCAGCCACATTTCCCCCCACAGTTAGAACACATCCAGGGAACACATTTAACCTCCCTGGCGGTATTCCCGAGTCTGGCTCGGGGGTTAAATTTCAGCACCAAAAGCGGTAACCCCCGAGCCAGACTTGGGATTGCATTGCAGTAATCCAGGCAGAGTTACTTACCTTGTCCCCTGGATCCTGCGATGCCTCCCCGCTGTGTGATCGAGCTGTCTCCTCGCTCGATTCACACAGTGCCCATGTGCCGCCGAGCTCCCTTCCCTGCGACCTTACGACGCACGGGGACGGAGATCGGCGCCAAATTAAAAAAAGTTAAAACACAGTATACTGTAATCTTACAGATTACAGTACTGTATAAAAAAATTACACATCCCCTTTGTCCCTAGTGGTCTGTCCAGTGTCCTGCATGCAGTTTTATATAATAAAAACTGTTCTTTCTGCCTGGAATTTGGAGATTGTCCATAGCAACCAAAAAGTGTCCCTTTAAGTCAAAAGTGGTTTTAGACCAGCTAGAAAACAGCGATAATAAATTAGAATCGCTCACAGAATTGAGCGATAGCGATTTGTGGGGAAATTCGTCATCAAACACTGAAAAACACTTTTATTATTATTATTATTATAATATTATTATTTGTTATTATTTTATAGTTATTTATTATATTATTATAATTTATGATTTTTTTTTTTTTTTTACTTTATCATACCCGGGATGTCTACTAGACTCTTGTTTGGACAGATTTAAGTGAGTTATTCCTAAGAATTACAGGCCTACAATATAAAACGCCAAATTTCCATGCAGAATAATGGTACCACTTTCAGCACCTAAAATCTCACAGAATCATACCGCCAGGGAGGTTAAAGGGGTTGTAAAGGTAAAAGTTTTTTTTCACCTTAATGCATCCTATGCATTAAGGTGAAAAAACATCTGACAATACCGCCCCCCCCCCCCCCCAAGCCCTCGTTTTACTTACCTCAGCCCTCGAAAGTCCTGCGCTCGCCCCCCGTCATCCTCCTAGTTTCTGAGCCTGGCTGTTGATTGGCTACACTGGATGGATTGAAAACAGCGCAGCCATAGGCTCGCGCTGCTGTCAATCACATCCAATGATGTGGCGCGCCGGGGGGCGGGGCCAAGTGATACAGTGGGTGGCTATAGCCGCCGGCTGTATCACTGGAGCGCGCCCGCAATCACTCCACCATGCAAGCTCACATATAGGTGGTGAGTTCTTGCGGGGAGGAGCCGAGACAGCCACTGAGGGACCCCAGAAGACCAGGTTCGGGGCCACTGTGTGCAAAACGAGCTGCACAGTGGAGGTAAGTATAACATGTTTATTTTTTTTTTAAATAACAATGTATTTACAACCCCTTTAACCCCTTGATCGCCCCCCTAGCATTAACCCCTTCCCTGCCAGTAACATTTATACAGTAATCGGTGGCTATTTTTAGCTCTGATCGCTGTATAAGTGTCAATGGTCCCAAAAAAGTGTCAAAAATCATGTTACAGCGATTTCTAAAAAAAAAAAAAAGTTCCTGCACTATTTTTTTAACAATTTCATTGCAACTTGCATAGACTTCTGTTGAATGAAGTCGCACGCTGCACTGAAATCGGCAGTGCTAATCGCTCTGATGTGCGGCTTTAAAATCACATTAGAGTGATTTCAAAGCTGCACCGGTGCACTTTTTACTTAAAGTCCCTGACCCTTTCCAAAAACGTAGCGGCTGAAAAAAGCATGAATGTGTCCCATAGGAAACCATGTTAAATAGATTGCAAAAGCAATGAAAAACGCATAGGTATGAACCAAGCCTCAGTTTGACAGGCTGCTGGCAGCGGGGCTGGTCATTGCACCTGTGCCTTCAGCTGCAGCTACACCCCTAGAGCCTCATGCACTTGGGGCCTTATGCAGCTTGTTTTATCGGCATAACTTTTTATATGAATGATGAATCTGAACGCAGATTTATTTCTTCTATGGGCCCATGCACACAGCTGGGTGAAGATCAATAAACCTGTGCTGCATTCAGATTCGTAGGAATAAGTTATAAAAGCCACACCTGAGCTCCTATCATTGTGCTAATGTTTATTTACATGCATACAGCACCAATGTTTTCTATTGGAGTACAATGGCCGCTGCATCTTATCAATGGAGGATGCTAGGCAGCAATAAACTCCCATGTCCTAGCAACGGAGGACACTAGGTGGCAACGACTGTCTGTGTCCTAGCAACAAAGGACACTAGGCGGCAATGGCCGATATACAGTATCTTTGCAAGCTGAAAGAGGAGAGATTGTTATCATCATCATCATCATCATCATCAACTGAGTCATTGAAAAGATAATGACTGGTCTTGGTAAACTTTAGAACAGATGGATATCTCGCTGCCTGTCATTCTCAATTGAGATGTTGCACCCTTTAGGGCCAGTTCACACTAGATGCGGTGCGAGTTCGCTGCAAATCCGCACCAAATCAAAATCGCAACCTGTTCATGTGAAGTGATTGCAGATTGTATGTTAACGACACCCCGCAATCAGTTTGCAAAACATATGGCATGATTTCCAGTATCAGATTGCATGGGTATGCATGCGATCCGATTGTGGTGTGGGGGAAAAAAAGGGCCCTGCACGAGTTTGGTCCAAATGCGATGCGAATTCCACTATTCAGTTTGTATGGCCGATTTTGCTTCACACAGACATCGCATGTGATCTGAACAGCAATGTGGTGCGAATCGCATGCGATGTCTGACATTGCACTAGTGTGAACCGGCCCTTAGACTGCATTCACACCTGAGCGTAGCGCTTTGAGCGTTTTTACCGGCGTTTTGTCGTGCGAATTTGCGCCCGTCGAAACGCTCGTCGCGCTAAACGCTTGAATCAAGCGTTTTCATTACATTCTATGACTCCTAAAACGCCCAAATCTGCTCGAAGGTTCCAGAACTTGTTTGAGCTTCAGGCGTTCGGCTTCAGGCGTTTTGGAGTGGAGATGTGAACCATCTCCATAGAGAATGTGTTTTTTTTTTTCCCCCTTTAGCGTTTTGTAGCTTCAGGCTACAAAACGCTCAGGTGTGAATGCAGCCTTATGGTCCCTTACTGAAAGCTCAACTAAGGCCGGGTTCACACTGGTATGACAAACGCTCCGACATTGGGAGCTCATGTCTCATGACGTGTGAAAATCAATGTTTCCCTATGGGAGCCGTCTTTAACTGGTCCGACACAAGTCGGTCCGACTTTGAAAATGCTCCCTGTACTACTTTGGTCCGACTTTGATCCTACTTCAGCCCATTGCATATCACTGAAGTTGGATCGCCGTCTTGCCTGATCCGACTTTGGCATGTGACTTGTGCTCTGATGATCTTGATGGGGAACTCCAAATTAAAAAAAATAAAAAAACGGCATGGGTTCCCCCTCTAAGAGCATATCTGCCCCTTCGGTCTGGTATGGATTTTAACCGCTTGACGACCGCCGCACGCACTTATACATCGACAGAATGGCACTCCTGGGCACAAGGTGTGTGTGTGTGTGTGTAATATAATGTGTCCCCTTTTAAGGAAGCGGCATTGTGGACGCGCCCGACCGCGGGGTCCCGTGGACTCGATATCTGCGGGGATAACCGCGATCCTCTCACGGTGAGGAAGAACAGGGAGATGCTAATGTAAACAAGCATCTCCCTGCTCTGCCTAGTAAAAGGACACTGATCACAGTTTCCTGTAATCTGAAGCGGTGATCACTATCGTGTCACACACAGCCCATCCCCCCTACAGTTAGAAGCACTCCCTAGGATACACTTAACTTCTACAGCGCCACCTAGTGGTTAACCCCTTCACTGCCAGTGTCATTTTCACAGTAATAAGTGCATTTTTTAGCACTGATCGCTGTATAAATGTGAATGGTCAAAAGTGTTGGATGTGTCCGCCATAGTAAAAAAAAAAAAAAATTTATAATAAAAATGCCATAAATCTACTCCCTATTTTGTAGGTGCTATAACTTTTGTGCAAACCAATCAATATACGCTTATTGCGATTTTTTTTATTTTTATTTTTTTACCAAAAATATGTAGAATATGTATCGGCCTAAACTGTAAAAAATTTATTTTTTGGGGATATTTATTATAGCAAATATATATATATATATATATATATATATATATATATATATATATATATATATATATATATATATATATATATATATATATATATATATATATATGCTCTATTTTTGTTTATAAGTTTGTAAAAAATAAAAACCGCAGAGGTGATCAAATACCACCTAAAGAACGCCAATTTTTTATTTATTTTTTGGGAGCTACGTCGCACGACTGCGCAATTGTCAGTTAAAGCGACGCAGTGCCGAATCGCAAAAAGTGGCCTGGTCATTTAGCAGCAAAATGGTCCGGGGCTTAAGTGGTTAAGGGGAACCCCCTACGCCGAAAAAACGGCGTGGGAGTCCCCCCAAAGTCCATACCAGACCCTTATCCGAGCATGCAGCCCGGGCGGTCAGGAAACGGGGTGGGGACGAGCGATGGCGCGCCCCCCCTCTCCTGAACCGTACCAGGCCACATGCCCTCAACATGGGGGATGGGTGATTTGGGACAGGGGGCCCTGCGCACCCCACCCCAAAGCACTTTGTCCTCATGTTGATGAGGACAAGGGCCTCTTCCTGACAACCCTGACCGTTGGTTTGTTGGGGTCTGCAGGCAGGGGGCTTATCGGAATCTGGGAGCCCCCCACCCTATGTGAATGAGTATGGGGTACATCGTACCAGTGTGAACCCGGCCTTAATCCTCAGTTTGAATCGGCTAAATGCATTCCAGGTACATCAAAACAGGGGTTGGGGGAATCCTGCATCCTCCTCATTTGTGTGGATGTTTTTTTTTTTTTTTTGCCCTTTGTTCAGCCCACTGTCAAATGACTGTAATCCTCAGCTGAGGGACAGCCAGTCCCCCTATTCCTTTTGTATTGTGAGAGGAAGGTGAGGGCTGATGTTTGTAAACACCTTCGGTGTTTACACTTGTGATTGGTCAACAGCAATCACAAGGCACAGAACCTCTGCATTTTTGCCTGTGATCTGCCCTGTCTAATGACGGTGTGGTCACCGGGCACACATTCTACAGACAAGGATGTTTTTAAAGTGATTGTAAAGCTTTTATTTTAAGGTTTAGGGCCAGTTCACGCCATAGAAATGCAGTCTGTATGTGTTCCAGATGCTTTCCTGCATGCGCCCTTTTGATGCGTTTCAGTGCGTTTTTGATAAAGTCCAGTGCATTTTCTCTTATCATCCATGGACTGACACGGTGTCTCTTTACACTTTACACGTGGGTTATGTCCCTGCCTGCAGGAGAAGACCTAGGCAGAATGTGAGATGTTATACATACATTCTAAAAGCCAGAGCTGAACAGCCCCACCCAGGGGGCGGTCCCTCCGGACATAACCCTCCCACTACAGTCAGCAGACTTCAGTTTTTTTCTGCCTAGCAGAAGGAGAAGACGTGGCTCTCTCAGGAGCCAGTCTCCTGACCTATTTTTATTCCTTTTCTGGAATTCTTTTTTATTTTATTTTTGAGAATCTTCTATCAACTGTCGGCTGGGCAACAGGTTGGGTACAAGATATCCTCGTAGTCTTCCCTGTCCGACCATCGAGCGTGCTGATCCTCGCCTTGTGTGCGTGAGACTCAGTTCACGACATGCCCCATGACTCCAGGGGTGGCCGGGTTTGCTTTCATGCTCCCACGGTCCTCTCAAGACTGAACAGTTCCTGACTGACTGTATCTTTCGCGGTGGACCGGGCCGACAGCTACTCAGTACTGCACTGTGATAGTCCTGTCAGAAACACACCAGTGGGTCCCTCAGGGGACGGGTAAGTGGTCTCTCCTGCCTGCAGGTGAGTACAAAAAGCTGTGTGTTTCTCTGTGGGATTTTCCCTGTCTCCCCCTGTATTTCATTGTCACTCTCTGTCACCATTGCTGGCGCTGTGCTGTCTGGGGTGCCTGGGGGTCACACTGTTCTTGGAGGGGCTAATGCTGGTCTGCAGATATGCTTGGGGCCTTTTTTTTGTGTGTTTTGGGGCCTGAGCGCCGAGTGGCGCTGTGTGTGTGCTGTTTTTTTCACTTTTGCTGAGTCATGGCGGCCATCTTGCCGTGGATCGCCTCAGTGAAGTGCGGCGGCCATTTTCTTGTAGCCCGCGCGCTCTTCAGCACTAGTTTTGGCCTCTAGCGCTGCTGTAACAGCGCAAATCTCCTCACAATCTCCTCACAGCTCACCAGCGCTGACACAGCGCGGTACAGACAGCGGAACTGAGCGGTCCCTGGTCCGGTTTGGTGAGTCCCCTGGGCGCCCCCTCCTCAGTCAGCACAGCCTGTGGGTGGACTTTTTATCTGAGGAGTCTCAGAGGGGGGCAATATGGAGTCTCTGTCACCAGCTTCCCCTAAATGTCAGTGGACAACAGGTAGTGCTTCAGCACCTGCGGTCCCTAGGGACCAGTTGTGGGCAGTCCTGGAATCATTTCTGACCAGGATGGGAGCTGTGTGCAAGCGCAAGGGAGCAAAAAAGCGCCCTCCCCCCACTTTACTTCATGAGGGCAGTGCGCTGATTCAGATATGGGCCTAGCCACTACCGCTCAGGACCCTAGTTCTGAATGTATTGGATGGTTTTGAACAGGACATTCCTTATGAGGAAAACTCCAGTTCTGAGTCAGTAAATGACAGGGCGCTTGTTAGTGTACTCATGACTGCGGTGAGGGACACTCTCAAGCTAAAATGCTGCGGATGCAGAACCTCAGGCGGATACTGTCTCCTTTGGTTCTTTTAAGGCCAGGCCTTCTAAAGAGGTTTTTCCATATGTACTTTCTTTGACCAGCTCATTGATAAGGTCTGGGAAAAGCCGCAGAAGAATTTTTTTATGGTCCCGTGGCGTTTGTCTATCAGATACCCCTTGAAGATGCCCTACTTAAAAAGTGGGCTTCTCCCCCAGGGTCGACCCTCCAGTCGCCCGGTTGAACAAGGCCATCACTCTCCCGATGGAGGGGACTCCTGCATTTGAGGACCCCACTGACAGGAGGTCAGAAGTGGTGAGCAGAGCCATGTTTGCCTTGTTGGGATCCGCCCTACGGCCTGTGGTAGCGGCGACCCTTGTGTCTTAAACACTTACAGGTTGGGCAAAAATGTTGCACCTAGCTGTACAGGAGCATAATCTTCCTCCAGACACAGTTGCTCTGGCCCACCAACTGGTTCAGGGCCTGGTTTATGTGTGCGACGCCACGTTGGACGCGGCCCCTTTAATATCCGGGGCCTCTGTCTCGGCGGTGGTATTGCGTCGTCTTATCTGGTTGAAGTGCTGGTCTGCTGACCTAGCCTTAGGAAGCTCCTGACAGATCTACCATTTAAAGGTGGTAGACCTTTCGGTGCTGCTCTGGATGACATCGTCATGGATGTCATGGGAGGTAAAAGCACTCTTCTTCCTTAGACTAGCAAGAGTGAGGAGGCCCGCCGAAAACAGGGGCCTTCCTTTCCAGCAAAACGGTTTTTTTTTCGTCAGTCAGAGTCCACGGGTAGGTCCTCTCAGACTGACGGCAGTGCGGCTGGTGGGCACAAGTGCCCCTGGGTGCGTAAGCCGAACAAGCGGCTCCCAAGCCCGCCTCCGCGTGAAGTCTTGCCTCCGCCCGACTCTGGGGTGGGGGGACGACTTCGCAGGTCACAAAATCGGTGGTCCTCCTGAATCTCCGACTGGTGGGTGTGCGAGGTGGTCACCTCAGGATACAGGATAGTATTCCGATCCTGGCCCCCAGACAGATTCTTTCCCTCGAATCTTCCTCTCCTTCCTACCTGTCAGGCAGCCCTCTTGGGGGCTGTACAGGATTTGATCAGGTCCGGAGTGATTGTGCCGGTTCCGTCACAGGAGAGTTTTCAGGGATTCTACTCGAATCTGTTTGTCGTCCCAAAAATAGGACGTGGTTCGACCTATCCTGGACCTCAAGGCCCTGAATGCCTTCGAGAAGGTGCAGAAATTCTGCATGGAATCCATTCGCACGGTGATCGCTACACTCCACCAAAGGGATTTTCTTCTGGCGTCCTTGGACTTCAAGGACGCCTACTTGCATGTTCCGATCTGCGCAAGTCACCAGAAGTTTCTGCGCTTGCGATCAGCGAAGTCCACTATCGATTGTGGCTCTTCCTTTCGGCCTAGCCTTGGCACCAAGGGTGTTCACCAAGGTGCTTGCTCCGGTTCTAGCCTTCTGTTACAGTGAGGTATTGCTGTCGTGGGCTATCTGGACGATCTTCTGCTAAGAGCAGAAAGTGGCTCAGACTTAGAGGAAAGGTGACTATCGTCAATTAGACCCTCAGGGACTTCGGGTGGTTCCTGAACATTCAGGAGTCAGTCCTGGTCCCGACTCAGTGTCTGGAGTATCTAGTTCTGATTCTAGACTCCTTGGAGGCAAAGGTATTCTACCTCTGGAGAAGTTGCTGACACTTCAGTCTGCTGTGTGGGTGCTGACATCCCGAAAATGGTTGTCAATCCGTTTTTTTGCATGAGAGTCCCGGGACTCATGGTGGCCTCCTTCGTGGCCGATTCGGTATGCCCAATCACACACCAGGGCATTGCAGAAGGAGATCTTGTCCACCTGGGACAAATCCCCGTTGTCCTTGGATCTTCAGATCCAGGTGATTCACCTGGTCAGGGCGCCCCTGACATGGTGGTTGAGATGCTCGGCTCTTCGGTCCGGAAAGTTGTTCCCCCTCCCATCCAATGGACGGTACTCACGACGGACACCAGCCTGACGGGCTGGGGTGGAGTCTGGGGAGTCCTGTCGGCTCAAGGCCTTGGACTCCGGACGAGCCCGTTTACCAATCACTGTTCTGGAAATACGGGCCATCGGACTGTGTCTCTCTCTCAGGTCGGAGAGAGTACGGGGTCGCTCCATCAGGAGCCAGTCGGACAACGCCACGGCGGTGGCGTATGTAAACCATCAAGGGGGGACTCGGAGCTCAGCTGCGGCTTCCGAGGTAGTCCGTATCCTGAAGTGGGCCATAAGAAACGTGCCGGCTCTGTAGGCCATTTACATTCTGGGCATAGACAATGGGCAGGCGGACTATCTGAGTCGCCAATCGCCGGACCAAGAAGAGTGGCCCTTGCATATTTCAACTCCTTTGCCGACGGTGGGGCACGCCGGATGTGGACCTGATGGCCTCTCGACTCAATCGCAGAGGTCGAGGTTGTGGCCAGATCCAGGGATCCTTGGGCGATGCCTCGGATGCATTGGTGGCCCCATAGGGTCCTTATCGCCTGATATAAACTCTGGTGATCCTAATTGTTCCTGATTGGCCTCAGCATCACTGGTACGCTGATCTGGTATGTCTCGTCGCGGACGTTCCCTGGCGGTTGCCGATGAGGGAGGACCTTCAGTCTCAAGGTCCTATGTTTCATCCGGCTTACAGTCTCTGGCTTTAACGGCCGGGCTGTTGAAAGCCAGGTGTTGAGGGTCCGAAGGTCTCTCGGACTCGGTCATTTTGACCATGTTAAGGACACGGAAGTCTTCCTCCAAGCAGATCTATCACCGTGCCTGGAAAGCTTATATCGCCATATGTGAAGCGCTGGACTGGCGTCCTCGGACGTATTCCGTCCCCAGAATCCTGCGTCCTCTGCAGTGTGGAGTGACCCAAAAGCTTGCTTTGAGTACCATCAAGGATCAGATTTCGGCCTTGGCCGTCTTCTTTTAGCGACCTTTAGCGGGTCATTTCTTGGTTAGCACCTTGTGTTGGGGGTTCGCCATGTGCTCCCTCCTGTCAAGCCTCCTCTCCCACCGTGGGATCTGAATTTGGTGCTCTCGGTCCTCCAGGAACCTCCTTTTGGGAATATCCGGGATATTCCCCTCTTGTCTTGTCTCAGAAGGTGGCCTTTTAGTGGCAATCACTTCTGTTTGACGAGTGTCTGAGTTGGCGGCTTTGTCCTGCAAGTCGCCATATTTAGTCATCCATAAGGATAAGGCGGTGTTGCATCCGTGACCTTCCTTTTTGCCAAAGGTGGTGTCGACCTTTCACCTACATGAGGACATTGCCCTCCCGTCCTTGTGTCCTCACCCATCGCATCCCAGAGAGTTTGCGCTGCACATATTGGATGTGGTACAAGCCTTACGGGTGTACCTGTCTGCTACTGCTTCTATTCGGAAGTCCGACTCACTGTTTGTGACTGCCCCTGGTCCATAACAGGGCCAAGCGGTTTCGTCTGCCATCATTTCTAGGGGAATCAGACAAACCGTCATTCAAGCCTATGCTCTCAAAGGGCGGGCACCTCCCTTTCCGGTTACGGCGCATTCCACCAGGGCAATTGGTGCTTCCTGGGTTTTCCGACATCAAGCGTCGGTTGCTCAAGTGTGCAAGGCGGCGACCTGGTCGTCTGTTCATGCCTTTTAAGTTTTATAAGGTTAATGTGGCTGCATCTCCGGATGCTTCCTTCGGCCGCAGGGTGCTGTTTAAAGTTGCGACTCCTCCGTTGAGGAGCTCTGCCTTCTTGGAGTGAAGTTTTTGTTTTTTCCATTTATACTGCTCCCATCCCTCTTGACACTGCTTTGGGACATCCCACGTGTAAAGAGACACCGTGTCAGTCCATGGATGATAAGAGAAAATAGGATTTTTTGTACTCACCGTAAAATCCTTTTCTCTGACATCCATGGACTGACACGGCACCCACCCTTCCTTTTAAGTTTGTACTGCTTTGTTACGAACTGAAGTCTGCTGACTGTAGTGGGAGGGTTATGCCCGGAGGGACCGCCCCCTGGGTGGGGCTGTTCAGCTCTGGCTTTTAGAATGTATGTATAACATCTCACATTCTGCCTAGGTCTTCTCCTGCAAGCAGGGACATAACCCACGTGTAAAGTGTAAAGAGACACCGTGTCAGTCCATGGATGTCAGAGAAAAGGATTTTACGGTGAGTACAAAAAATCCTATTTTTTTTTCTTTACCTTTTAAATAACGTGTGTTTTTTGATGCGTTTTTACAGCATTCCAGTACAGTATGCAGCACGTTCTACTTTCCTTCCTTTTTTTTTTTTCTGGAACTGCGAGCACTGGTGTGAACTATGCCTTTTGAAAACCATAGAACCTTCTTCTTCTTTTTATGTGTTTTTGATGCAGAAAAAACAAACACACTGGATTGCATGTGGTGTGAACTGGCCCTTACCCGTGCAGCTCTGAACCTCCTCTTTTTGGGTCCCTCTGCTGACACTCCTGGCTCCTCCCCTCTCTCTATGGGGGGAATTGTGTGGGACTTGGCCCCACCCCCACCCCTCATCACTGACCAATGGCTCCTCAGCAAGGACAGTGAGACCAGGAAGTGAGGGGAGAGAAGAGCTGCAGACATGCACAGTGCTGGATGGAATGAGGGCTCAGGTAAGTAAAAGGATAGGCAGGAATACTGAAGGGTGAGATTGTGTGTTGGTGGTTTCTTTTAGATGTCCGCACCTTCCTGACCCAGTTACACCCACCACAAGGGTGTAACAACTGGGAAGTGGAGGAAAATCTCTACAATGGGGGTCACAGACATAAAAAGTCCTCCCCAATCTATCCAAAACTGAAAAAAACCTGAGGGTTAAGTTTAAGCAATAACTCTTTGCATTGTCCAACTTCAGTCTGAATCTCCCTTTTTTCTCAGTGTCATTTCCTGTTTTTTTTGGGCAGTATTTAATCTGACCGCTGTCTGTATTGTTCCAGTCATCAGGTTTCAGACCAGAAATGGGACAGGCTAACGTGTAATTTAGGGGCCAGGCTATCCAATCAGTAAACAGTAGTGGTGCAACGGATCGGTGGTGATCTGTGATCCGAACGGGTCACCCTGTTCGGATCACCACGCGATCCGCGGAGCGCTCCGGAGCCTCGGCCATAGGAAAGGCTTCGGCCTAGCTCCGGAGCGGCGGTTATCTTGGTACACCCGGCGGCACCGCTGTAATGACGTTTCGTCGCCACAGTCTTGCTCCACTCACACTCCTGCACAGTAATCATAGTAAGAAGGGGCCAAGCGGACATCTTGTTACACCCAACGTAGTTTTAAATTTTACAGTTATTTTCAACACAAAATGGAGTTTATAAGCTTAAATACATTATTTGTAAATCCAACAGACTGTTTACATGTTACATTTTAAAAGCGGCAGCAAACCCGATTTCGACCGCGATTTCAGAGACATCTGTGAAGGTTTCTGCACAGATATTAATTGCGCCCGAAATCGCAAAAAGCAGAACAAACTACTTTTTGAAATCGGTGCGGCGTCACACCGATTAGGACGGTGCCATTGACGGCAATTGCCGCCGATTTGACATGTCAAAATGCTCCAGTGTGAACCAGGGCTAAGGCCCCTCAACTCGCATCAAAGTTGGATCAAAGTAGTGCAGGGCATGACTTGAAGTCGTACTAATATGAATGCTTGTCATTGGAAATCATGGGAAAACAACTTGTCATGCGACTTTGCAGTCCCAAGTCGCAGGACAAGTCGTACAAGTGTGAAAGGGGCCTAAGGCGTTTTTCAGGCGTTTTGCTTCAGGTGATAAAATGCTCAGCTGTGAACAGGTGCGATTGAAATGAATGGGATTTTGCTTGTTGGGCATTTTTTCTGGCGTTTTATGAGCTGAAAATGCTCAGGTGTGAATGCAGCCTGAAGCCAACGACTTTGGGTCCAATGTTATCCTGTCTTTACTGCATAGTTGCTGACTGAGCATGCACAAAGCTGGTTTAAAGAACTCTCATCATTTAAAAAGAAAATATTTGCACATAAATGCATGAACAAAACCTTTTGAATTGTTCATTCCATAAACCACAATCATTTTTTTTATTTTTTCCTTTTTACTGCTGCTGCTTATTTCAGACAAGCGTACAGAGGAAGAGCTAGGCGCTGTCATTCGTGCTTCATGAGATCTTTGTCTCCTTGATACTGCTTGGTCAGAAAGTGGTAGGGGGAAGAAGGGAGGCATGGTTAGCCATTGGATCTCTGCTAGATGGGGCAAAATGCTAGCCTGGCTTAACACAAAAAAAAAAACCCTGTATGACTAACTTAAAGGGAAACTTCAGTTTTGTTTAACCGCTTGCCCTCCGGAAGATTTACCCCTCTTCATGACCAAGCCAATTTCTGCAATATGGCACTGCGTTACTTTAACTGACAATTGCATGGTCGTGCATCGCTGTGCATAAATTAAACTTGTAATTTTCCCCCCACAAATAGAGCTTTCTTTTGGTGGTATTTGATCACCACTGCGTGTGTTTATTTTATTTTTATTTTTTTTTATAGCATAAAAAATTTCTTCATAAATTTAGGCCAATATGCATTCTGCTACATATTTTTGGTAAAAAAATCCCAAGTTCTAGCAAACTATGGGATGTATACTGGTGGCGTTCAACGACTTATAGCAGGTGCTAAAAATATGCACTGTCACTGTACTAATGACACTGGTTGGGAAGGGGTTAAACATGCAGGGTAATCAAAGGGTTAAACGCATGCCTAACCAATGTTTGTGTACTGCTTTTAAAGAAAAAGCAGCACACAGGAGGAAAATCCATCACAAATGGATTTAAAGCGGTTGTAAACTGCTGGGTGCTTCTTATTCTGTTTGTGGCTTTACCTTGCAGGTCTGAAAAATAATGTGCTAGTATACATTGCATACTAGCACATTATGTGGACCTTCCTGAAAACGAATCATTCCAGTAATGCAATGTCATTGCTGGAGGCTGCTTCCATCTAAACCCTACCAGGTCTGCAGATTCTGGCATACGGGGGGCAGCCATCATTTACGGCACAGGACTCTGAAGGAATGGCCCGGGTGGCTGTTCCTTCAGAGCGCATGCGCCAATGATGTCATCGGCTGCATCTACAGTAAGTATCTCCTAAACGGTGCAAGTTTGGGAAATATTTACAGTACCTTTTATAGGTAAGCCTTTATTATAGGCTTACCTATAGTTGCAAATACAGCATTAAAGTTTACAACCACTTTAATATGTGTAAATGTAGTTAAAGGCAGCCCGCATATCGCACATGCCTTTAACGCACGGCCTGTAGAAAAGCTTTGATTTTTAAAATGCATATTCTGTACACTGATTACATTAAGATATGGGAATGAGCCCTCAATCAGCTCCCTCTTTAGATACATTTTCAGAATGCAGTTTCTGGGTCCTAAATTGTTTATTTTGCCTCTTAGCAAATCTATAGATCTTGTGATTGTTGTTGGCCATCGTCCAATCTGTCCATGAAAGAATCTGGTTGTGTGAGGGCTGTGTGACCTAATCCTGTCTTTGGGTGTGTTGGCCTCCTGTGATGTAGCTGGGAGCTCAGCCCTGGGGACGGGCCCTCTGTGTTCCTGGGAGCGTCGGGTCCCTGGCAACTATCTTACTAGCACAATGATCCTGGAAACTGAAAGGCCTGCATGTGTACTAGACGCCGGAGCTGAGCTGTTTGTGGCTTTTATGCAAGAGGCGCGATCTCCTGTGATAGAGAAAAGAAGAAAAAGAAATGTAAAAGTCAGTGGAGACATAAGACATTAAAGCCTTCTACAAATTGGGAAGCTGCGATTTCATGGACTGTGATGGGGGGGGGGGGGGGGGGGGATAGATGTAAAAGTACAAAATAACTTTTTATTTATTTTTAACTTGTTTGGACTGGACAGGTGTGGTGTTTTTTTTGTTTTTTTTTGTAGTTTTGGATACAGTGGAGAGGGATTAGAACACCCGTCAGGTCTTTATTGCTGTCTGTGCCCCCTGTTAGGGAAATTCACCCTCGAAAACACACACACACACACACACACACACACACACACACACACACTTACCAAAAGTATTGGGACACATGAACTTTAATGGCATCCCAGTCTGTAGGGTTCAATATTGAGTTGGCCCACCCTTTGCAGCTATAACAGCTTCAACTCTTCTGGGAAGGCTGTCCACAAGGTTTAGGAGTGTCTATGAGACTGTCTGACTATTCTTCCAGAAGCGTATTTGTGAGGTCAGGCACTGATGTTGGATGAGAAGTCCTGGCTCACAGTCTCCGCTCTAATTCCTCCCAAAGGTGCTCTATCGGGTTGAGGTCAGGACTCTGTGCAGGCCAGTCAAGTGCCTCCACCCTAAACTCACTAATCCATGTCTTTTTATGGACCTTGCTTTGGGCACTGGTGAAAGAGGAGTTCCCTTCACTTGAACTAAGTGGCCAAGCCCTACCCCTGGGAACCACCTCCACCAAATGATTTGGTCAAACATTCCCATAGACACACTCCTAAACCTTGTGGACAGCCTTCCCAGAAGAGTTGAAGCTGTTATAGCTGCAAAGGGTGGGCACACTCAATATTGAACCCTACGGACTAAGACTGGGATGCCATTAAAGTTCATGTGCATATACAGTATATTCATATTCTCTATCTCCTTGAAAGTAAAAGAAAATCCCAAATTTTAGGTTGTCTCCAGAAAAGTAATAGAGATGAAATCTTACAATGGGGACACTAGTTATGGTGACCTGGGGGGTCCACCTAGGGATTCCCACCTAGGGATTCCCTTAATTTGCAGAGATTTCCTCTCACTTCCTGTTTTGGCTATGGGACAGGAAATAAAGTTAAATCTCCCCAAGGGGACGCAGATGGCAAAAAGTAAACGGACCAGGGTTTGTATTACTGTCTGTGCCCCGTTAAAGATTCGCCACCAGATTATCATTTTTTTTTTTTTTTTTTTTTTTTTCAAACCCACATTTCAGTGCGAGTTTGGGGACGATTTGAAAGACACCTGTGCGGGTTTATGCACAGATGTCTATTGAAATCGCCCCCGAAGTCGCCAAAAGTGGTGCAGGATCTTGGAGCGAACATTCAGAAAATGAAAATTTTAAAGCAAAATTCTACAGGTGTATGGCCAGCTTTAGAACTGCCTGGGCTCTGAATGCTCTTCAGCTGAATGAATTTTTGTTATTTTTGGTTCCAAACTATAGAGAATGTAAAATGTTTCTAATCCTTCTAAATGTGTTTCATAAAAGTTTATTTTTGGTGAATTCTGCAGGTTCTCGATTGATTGACTGCAATGAATGATGAAGTCACAGCTATAAAGGCTGACAGGACGGTGCCACACCCACAGCTTGAGGATCTGTTCTGCAGCCCTTGAAGTAAGTGGCAGCCTGCAGCCCCAGAAGTAAGTGGGTATATTAGGGAGCAGCTAACACCCAACACTAAATCTGCAGTGTTGGATTTAGACTGATCATACACGTACAAATCTCAGCCGGTTCACCAGAAACCGGACGAAATTCAAACCATGTATGGGCAGGCTCAATGTACCAAGTTGATTGTTCACTCAACTTGGGTGCAACCAACCTGCCGGATTCACTTGTGATTATCGCTAGTGGCTGCTATAATCGCTAGCAATAATCGCTTCTCCCGTCTGCACCTGCCCCCCCTGTTGGGAGCAGACAATAGCTCGGCAGGAGGGATTCCCCTGTCAGCACTGTGTGTTGATGGGGGAATTGTGCAAAATTGCAGGAAAGAAATCGGCACCGTCTATGAAATGCCTAAGGCCCCTTTCAAATCTGATTTGCCCAGCAGGGGACCTGTCTGCGGTTGGTCGTCCGAGTGAATGGACTAGCTGTCTGTTTACACCCGACTGCCCTCTGATCCAATCCACCTTGGATCCCATACCCCTTTTTTCTTTTTAGTGGATCAGATTGGCGGTAGATGGATGGAAAAGTCTGTTTACACCCACCGGTCTATAGGGATACCTGGACCATCTGATCAGGTCTGCTTGAAAAACTTGCAGGCAGACCTGATCGAATTTATTGACTCTATAAATGCCTGTAGAATTAATAATAACTTACAAAGGTCAATGTTGTGTTTTTTTTTTTTTTTTTTTTCCTTCCCTCCCCTGTAGTTCAGCTTTAATCACTAATGATACTTAAAAGACAAGTGTGGACTTTGTAAAAAGCAAAAACATTTATTCTCACCCAGGTTGATTCAGCATCATTGATCCGATGTTACATCTGTTCCCCCACCAGCTCTGCAGTGATAACTGAGTGATCAAACACTGCTGATCAGAGAGCTGGTGACTGTCATCCTCCAGCTGTCTGCAATGCTCCTCTAGTGCTCACCGGCATGCTTGGCTGTGGAGGGGGCGGGAGGGGCTGGCTTAGGTTTTCGGCAGATTGCTAAGAGGCTGAGGTAGGTGGCACATGGTTGGGATCTTTTCAGAGCCTGGACAGGCTCAGTGATGTTAGCCTGTAGCAGGCTTTAGCGGAATGAACTGCACTTCTGTGATCCAAAGTATGGCCCAAAAAGCTTTGGCTATACTTCTACTTTAACCACTTCATTACCAGGCATTTTCGCCCCTTCCTGCCCAGGACAATTTTCAGCTTTCAGCGCTGTCGCCGTTTGAATGACAATTGTACGGTCATGCAACACTGTACCCAAACTAAATTTTTATCATTTTCTTCCCACAAATTTTTCTTTTGGTGGTATTTGATCACCACTGGGGTTTTTATTTTTTGCTAAACAAACTAAAAAAGACTGACATTTTTTTGAGAGAAAAAAAAAGTGTTCTTCGTTTCGGTTATAAAATTTACTTTTCTCCTTCTCTGACGGGCACAGATGAGGAGGCACTGATATGTAGAATTGATGGGCAGCACTGACGATGAGGTTTTGACAGGTGTTACTGTAGGGCACTGATTGACAATGTGATAGGCACTGACTGGCACTGTGGTGGGCACTGATTGGAACTTTATTGGGCACTGATGGGCGATCCTGAGGGGGCACTGACTGGGTATATTTTTGGCCCATCTGATGGGGCTGTGCTGATAATCAATGTGCTGATAATCAGCACAGACCCCCCCCCCCCCTCTGACAGGGAGAGCCGCCGATCGTCTCTCCCTGTCAACGCGAACCAAGGAATGCCGTTTACCGGCACTTCTTTTCAGCTCTGTGATTGGTCATAGATGATCACATGGTAAGAAGCCTCTGACAGAGGCTTCTTATCACGTTCAGAGATGCAGCGCGTGCGCCGGCATTTTATCCTGCTGGACGTCATATGACGCCAACTCAAGATAACAGAACCACTTCCCGGATGTTGATCTGTTATTGACCAGGCGGGAAGTGGTTAAGGGCAGGTTCACACTGTGCGATGTCCACGATCGGATGCGATTCGCACTGCAGTGCAAATCGCATGCAATCTCTGTGCGTTGCGATTTCAGCCATACAGGTTGGATGGCTGAATTCACATCGCATTCAAACCAAACTCGCATAGGACCCTTTTTGGTCCGCAACAGAATCTGATCGTATGGGTGTTCACACCCATGGGAACGGATTCCTGTCTGAATTTGCAGATCGCACTGCGATCTGCAAACTGATTTGTGGGTGTCATTAACTTTTAACTGAAAGCAGTTTGCATAGGGAAGTGTGACCTGCTGTCGGGAGACATGCGATGCGGGAACCCGCAGTGGATTCGCAGGGTTCCTGTATCGCAGCAGTGTGAACCAAACCTAAGAGATGCTGCTTATATTGTAAGTTATAACAATTGTCTGTATTGCTATTCTAATGCTGATGTTCTAAAATGAAAGCGTATGCTGTGATTTATAGAGCGAATTTAAAGTAAATGTTCAAGCTTAAAGCGGAGTTCCAGCCTGGTTAAAAAAAAAAAAAAGTCAGCAGCTACAAATACTGTAGCTGCTGACTTTTAATATAAGGACGCTTACCTGTCCAGGGAGCCCGTGATGTCGGCACCTGAAGCCGACCCGTCCATCGTCTCTGGTGCGGGCACCGGCATCCTTACTGAGGGAAACAGGAAGTGAACAGGCCTGTTTTCTACTGTACATGCGCGAGTCGCACTGCTGTCTTCTGGGACTTCTGATTTTGACAGGTGTCCGCTGGGTTGCACTGCTACCACTTTTTTAAGACAGAGTACAAGTGCCGATACTTTTTTTTTTTTAAGTACTCGCCGATACGTGTGTTTGTGTGTGTGTTTTAGCAGTCCTGTTGGGGGGGGGGGCTTTGGTGAGATGCGCAGAAAAGGAAGGGGCCGGTAAATGACAGCTCCTTCCTCCGCTCACCATCCTGACGGGGGGACCGGAGGGGGACATGGGACAGTTGGGGGTGATCGGTGCAGCGATGGGGGGAGTTAGAAGCACCAATCTCCCTGTATAGATTTCAATAAAGCAGCTGAAAGCTGCGGGGGGGAGAGGAGGAGAAGAGGCTGTCAGCTGCTTTTGTTAAATTCCGATACAGGGAGATCGGTGCTTGTAACTGCCCTCACCGATCATCCCTGACTGTCCAGGTATCGGGTCAAGCATCGGAGCATTTGCACGAGTACAAGTACTTGTGCCAATGTTCGGTATCGGCACCGATACTAGTATCAGTGCAATCCTAGTATCCGCCCCCTCCCCTCCGAACGGTGCCAAATGTGGGAGGGTGCGAACAAGCGGAGCTTCCACTTTTGGGTGGAACTCTGCTTTAACCCTAAAAATGTGTATAGGTTGTACTTTCCTATTTTCAGCCCGCTCTGGTCTGGTTACGTGATCCCCTGTGTCAGCCAGGTGCACCTGCAGGGGAGATGATTGAGCCCTTGACAATGGCTAATAAAGCCTGGAACGGTCATGTCACCCATAGGTCCCTTGTTGGCGCTCCCTCATCTGACTGGCTGGCACAGTGGACCTGGATCACATGAGTTGACCGGAATGGCCTTAAAATGGGTAAGTACAGTATATACACCTTTCTTTTCTTTTTTTTTTTTTTTTACATAGGTTAGTTCGCATTAGGACTCTCTCCTGCAAGTCTTCTAGCAGAAGAAAGCAGCGTTAAAAACATGCCTAAAGTGATTTTTTTTTTTTCCCTTTTTAAAGCATTCAGTTGCTTTAAGTGTTCTGGAATTCATATATTTCATTGGCCATAATGTTTACTTATTCTGCCATTTGAAGTGAGTGCTCAAGTGCTAAACGCGCCTAGCAGTTACACGCGTTTAGGTGCAACGATCGTGTTTATTTTTTTTCCTGCATGGACATGTAGGCCAACATAGAGGGAGTTTAGAGGCAGAAAAAAAAGTCAAACGCCTTTTAACCACTTAAGGACCGTGCCTATTTTTTAAACTTGTTTACAAGTTAAAATCTTTTTTTTTTTGGGCTAGAAATTTACTTAGAACCCCCACACAACAGTAAAGGTAGCCCAATTATTTTTTTTTCATATTGTGAAAGATGTTACGCTGAGTAAATTGATACCCAACATGCCACGCTTCAAAATTGCGCCCGCTCGTGGAATGGCGACAAAATTTTACCCTTAATCTCCATAGGCGACATTTAAAAAAATTCTACAGGTTGCATGTTTTAAGTTACAGAGGAGATCTAGGGCTAGAATTATTGCTCTCGCTCTAACGATCTCAGTGATACCTCACATGTGTGGTTTGAACACCGTTTTCATATGCGAGTGCTACTCACGTATGCGTTCGCTTCTGCACGCGAGCTCGGCGGGATGGGGTGCATTAACTTTTTTTCTTTTTTTCTTGTTTTACCTTTTTTCTTTAGTTTTACATTGTTCTTTAATAAAAAAAAAAAAAAAAAACCTTTTTAAGAGCTATGGGCGGAAGTGACGTTTTGACGTCACTTTCGCCCTACAATGGTATGGAGCCTTTCCCTTCACTCGGCTCCATGCCACAGAGGGGACAGGATCTCATCGTCTCCCGCCGCCGATAAAGGTGATCTTGCGGTGAATCCGCCGCAAAGACCACTTTTATCTGAAAGCTGACCACATGTTGAAGAAGAAGAAGATACCGGGTTATGGCAGCTAACTGTTGCCATAACAAAGATATTCCTCTTCAAAGTTCCACCTTATAATGATGGTGGGCGGGTAAGTGGTTAAAAGAGGCATTTATTTATTTATTTTACACCTAAGGGGAGATTTACTAAAACTGGTGCACACAGAATCTGGTTGTGTTAGGGGGCTCAAACAATCACATGGAAATTCAGAGAAATTGTTCAGCAGTATTCAATAGTCCCATTATGGACTCACTTTTATTTGGAAAACCTGAGGAATTCCGTTTCATGTCAATGTTTCCAATTCACCATTCTATTTGAGATGCGCATTACAATAAGTACGATTTATTCCTGAACGAAAACCACATTCACAGTTACTATTTTTGTTTATTTGAGAAAAAAATTCTGTGCCTCCCTTGAAGACTTATCATTTTGATCCCATTACCATTTAGAACGTTTACCAAATGTTCTAAAAACCGTTTATGTTTAAACTAAATAAATAATTTTGCTGTTTAGGTCTTGCAGATCCTGCAGTTCCTCATTTGCTGCCTAGGGGGCAATGCAGGACTACTCTGTTCCTCATACCTGCTGTGATGAAGTTTGGTGGGGATGCATCTTCCTCGCTCGCTGCTTTTTCTATTAAGCAGTATTTTATTGGCTGACAGCCGTCCTCTCCGCAGGGTGCCGCCAGCTCCCCAGCTGCTGACTGATAGTTATGAGGCTATTAATGTGCGCCATTCCTCAGCACCGGGAAACCAAGAAGCATTTCAGTGTACCCCCCCAAGTGACTTTTTGTATGTTACACTCAGTGCTAGGTATACCCAGCATCTCCCTGCAATAAGGGGTCACCCTGCAGCTGGCTAGCCATGCCCTGCCTATTATCCTTTATTGACAGTACATCTCTGCGATAGACAGGAGCTGCGGGGAATTCTCAGGGCTCCGTCTAATGATATTTATTGTATTATCAAAGTGTTTATTATGGTGAGCGATCGTTTCCTCTCTGCCACTCGGCTGGAAAGTAATCTTCTGTTCTCTTGTTCAAGAGACAGCAGCGTGGGAGAGCGGGGACATCAGTGCGCACAACAGTAACAGCATTACAGGTGACAGTTTAATAGAGATGTCACAGTGTGTAGCCAGCGGTGTGTAATATATGATCTGACAAGGGATATGTCGCTTTTCATCCTCCGCTCACCGTGCTCTATTCTTCTGCAGACAATGCTAGTCTGTGTATGTTCTCACTTTGCATCACTGTATAGGCCTCTCCCATTGGTTAGTCTTGTGTGTGGAATAAATTTGGATCACTGATATTCATCAATAAGCCCTGCGGTGCATTTTTAGACTCCCATGAATGTGATGCAGTATTTGGATTATGGCCATTGCAGTGTCAGGGATTTGGGGGTAGGGTGACTATTTTTTATTTTTTTTTCCCAGCTATGATTATTGTCAGGATGAAACCTCACACTGTATGTTCTATAAGAACTGATGAGCTCACATTTGTTCTGTGATAACAACTTTTCTCTAAGGCTGCTTTCACACTGGGGCGCTTTGCAGGTGCTATTGCGCAAAAAATAGCGCCTGCAAACCGACCTGAAAGAGCCGCTCCTTTCTGTACAGTGTGAAAGCCCTCAGGCTTTCACACTGGAGCGGTGCGCTGGCAGGACGGTAAAAAAAGTCCTGCCAGCCGCATCTTTGATTCGCTGTAGGAGCGGTGAGTACACCGCTCCTACAGCGCCCCTGCCCACTGAAATCAATGGGGCAGCGCAGCCGTACCGCCTGCAAAGCGCCGCTGCAGAGGCGCTTTGCGGGCAGGTTTAACCCTTTTTTGGCCGCTAGCAAGGGTTAAAAGTGCCCCGCTAGCGGCCGAAAATTGCAGCAAAAACAACGGTAAAGCGCCGTTAAAAATAGCGGCACTTTACCGCCAACGCCTGCGACACCCCAGTGTGAAAGTACCCCAAGTATAATATAACATGGCAGTGACGCAAAGACAAATGATGACCTATTAACCAGGTCTAAATGCATTGTGTCCTTAGAGTGTCAATACAAACCAAAAGTGCACTGTGCTAAAAACGCTGTAATTAGAGATCCATACATACAAAGACACCAAAACAAATGCGTTCAAAAATGAAGTTCTGTGTAATAAAATGGAATGACACAGGGAAAAGGTATTGAACACATGACGAAAGGGAGGTGCAAAAAGGCATGGAAAGCCAAGCCACAAGCTGAAATTTATCAGAAATTGGAAAGCAATCCTGCCCCTTGTCAGTGCAAATTAATATCCGCTGGTTTAGTCTCAACTGATGGTCTATAGAAAGGTGTCACACAAGAAACTTCTCATGATGGGTTGAATGCAAGGAGCTCTTTCGACCTTCGCAGCCTTATTGCTGCAAAACATACTGATGACATTGGTTACAGAAGGGTTTCTAAACTTCTGAATGTTCCAGTGAGCACTGTTGGGGCCATAATCCCGAAGTGGAAAGAACATAATTTCACCATAAACCAGCTACAGCCAGGTGCTTGTCACAAGATTTCTGACAGAGGAGTGAAAAGAATTATCAGAAGAGTTGTCCAAGAGCCAAGGATCACTTATGGGAAGCTTTAGCTAAACCTGGCATTAGCAGGTACAATTGTTTCAAAGAAAATAAGTAATGCACTCACCCACCATGGCCTGTATGCATACTCACCACGCAAGACTCCTTTGCTAAAGAAAAAGCATGTTGAAGCTTGTTTATTATTTGCTAACATTTAGACAAACCTGTGAAATACTGAGAGAATATAGTCTGGTCAGATGAGACCAAAATGGAACTCTTTGGATGCCATAATACACACCGTGTTCGGAGGTCAAATGGCACATCACCCCAAAAACACCCCCCATACCAACAGTGACGTTTGGAGGTGAGAACATCATGATATGGGTGGGGCTGTTTTTCAGCATACAGTACTGGCCAACTTCATATCATTGAAGGAAGAATGAATGGTGATAAAAGAAATCTGCTGCCATCTACCTGAATGATGAAGATGAAACGAGGGAGGACATTTCAGCAAGACAATATAATACCAAACACAAAGCCAGTAACACTCTTAATTGGTTTCAAAGAGAGAAAATAAAGCTGCTAGAATAGCCCAGCCAATCACCTGATTTGAATTCAATAGAAAATCTATGGATAGAACTAAAGATCAGAGTTCATAGAAGAGGCCTACAGAACCTTCAGGCTGGGTTCACACTTGTGCAGTGCGAATTCCAGCTCTCTTATCTCTGTAAAAAGAGAAGAGAACTGTTCAGCAGATCATCTCCGTTTTTTTAGCTGCGAATTTGGTGACCTGGGAGAGAGGAGGGGAAGGAGAGAAATCCTGATGAGAACTGAACACATCTGCGAATCAGATGCGTGCCCATAGAAGATAATAGGCCTGAATTCGCACCTGAGCCGCACCGCAATGCCTAGAAAACGCACATGTTTTTTGGGCAATGCGCAGTGCGAATGCATCGCACATATGTGAACCAGCTTCATTAAAATCAATGTATTTTATAATGTTATGCGAATTGGATGCGGTTTAAGCCACAACCAATTCGCATAGGTGTGAACGGGGCCTTAAGATTTGAAGTCTGTGTGGAATAATGGGCCAAAATCACACCTGAGCAAAGCATGCGACTTGTTTCCCCATACAGAGGAGCCTGCGTCTTAAAGCTGTCATTACTAAGAGGATTTTGTACCAAGTATTACATAAGAGTGTTCAGTACTTCTTCTTCTTCTTCTTCTTCTTTTTTTTTTTTTTTCGGTGTCATTTTATTTTATTACACACAACTTAATTTCTGAACTTTTATTTGTTTTGGTTGCTTTGTATGTATGGATTACATGGGTTGTTACTGACATGTGGTGAGAATTTCATGTCAATAGCACCTTTTTTTTAAATAAGAGTCATCTAGAAAAATGGTGACGTGTTCAATACTTTTTACCTGCTGTATAGATGCACACTAGATTACCAAAACTATTGGGACGCCTGTCTTTACACACCGACATGAACTTTAACCACTTGCCGTCCGGCTCACGCTGATATACGTCGGCAGAATGGCATGTACAGGCATATTAACGTACCTGTATGTCGCCTTTAAGACGCGGCATTGTGGGCTCGGGCGCAAGCTCCGTGAGTGTGATCGCGGGGATACCCGCGATCGTCTCGCGGAGAGGAAGAACGGGGAAATGCCGATGTAATTAAGCATATCCCCATTCTTCCTAGTGATAGGACACTGATCACCACTCCTGGTAATCGGGAGCGGTGATCAGTGTCGTGTCACACATAGCTCACCCCCTACAGTTAGAAACATCCCTAGGGCACACTTAACCCCTTCAGCGCCCCTTCTGATTAACCCCTTCACTGTCGGTCACATTTACACAGTAATAAGTGCATATTTATAGCACTGATCGCTGTATAAATGACAATGGTCCCAAAATAGCGCCAAAAGTGTCCGATGTGTCTGCCATAATGTCGCAGTCATGATAAAGATCGCTGCCATTACTAGTAAAAAAAAATAAAAATGCCATAAAACTATCCCCTAGAATTTTTTTTACTAAAAATATGTAGAATACGTATCGGCCTAAACTGTGGAAAAAATAACTTTTTTTTATATATTTTTGGGGATATTTATTATAGCAAAAGGTAAAAAATATTGCTTTTTTTTATTTTTATTTTTTATTTTCGCTCTTTTTTTGTTTATAGCGCAAAAAATAAAAAACGCAGAGGTGATCAAATACCACCAAAAGAAAGCTCTATTTGTGGGGGGGGAAAAAAGGACGTCAATTTTGTTTGGGAGCCACATCGCACGACTGCGCAATTGTCAGTTAAAACAACGCAGTGCCAAATCGCAAAAAGTGCTCTGGTCTTTGGCCAGCCAAATGGTCCGGGGCTGAAGTGGTTAGTCACATCCCAGTCTTAGTCCGAAGGGTTCAATTATGAGTTGGCCCACCCTTTGCAAATATAACAGCGTCAACTCTTCTGGGAAGGCCGTCCACAAGATTTAGGAGTGTCTATGGGAATGTTTGACCATTCTTCCAGAAGTGCATTTGTGAGGTCAGGTACTGATGTAGGATAAGAAGGCCTGACTCGCAGTCTCCGCTCTACTTCATCCCAAAGGTGTTCTATCAGGTTGAGATCAGGCCAGTCAAGTTCCTCCATGTCTTTATGAACCTTGCTTTGTGCACTGGTCCAAATCATTTGGTGGAGGGGGGATTATAGTGTGTGTGTGTGTGTGTGTGTTTTTCTCCAGGGGTTGGGGTTGGCCCCTTAGTTTCCAGTGAAGGGAACTCTTAATCCTTCAGCATACCAAGACATTTTGGCCAATTTCATGGTCCCAACATGACTGGGGTGGTGGAACTTGACTGGCCTGCACAGAGTCCTGACCTCAACCTGATGGAACACTTTTGGGATGGGTGTGATTTTGGACATCTGGATATGAGGTAGGATTTGTCTGACTTTCTGCAGCTTCTAATGCACATTGTGAGTAGCTCACAGTGTGCTGTGAAATCCTGAGGAAGCTATTTCAGTCCATGATAAAGCCTGTACAACTGCAAGACTGAAGAGAAGGCCGGAGGTCAGCGTTTTTTTATTTATAATTTTTTTTTCTTCATGTTAATCAACTTTCTTCACTGAATCTAAACCAATGATTGCACAGTTCCCTTTTTTTGGGTTGGATTTTTGGCACTCTGCGATTGGGAATTGGTTATTTTTGTTTTAAAAATGTTTTCAATTCAGATTATTTTTATTTTTTTAAGGATAGGTGAACTTCAAAACAAAATGCATACCTGGCTTGAGCCGACAACTGTGGTTCCCCTGTTTGTTTACGTCCAGCACAACAAACTGTCCTGGCCACATTACAGCCATGTTTTGCATTATAATGGACCATCTCCTATTGTCTTATGGAAGTGTGTGGGACCCCAATAATGCTCGCGTATGGCCAGGTCAATGAAGATTTTTTTTGCAATATGGCACTGCGACACCTTAACTGACAATTGTGCGATGTTGTACCCAAACAAAATTGATGCCCCCCCCTTTTTTTTTTTTCTTCACAAATCAAGCTTTCTTTTGGTGGTATTTGATCACCCCTGCGGTTTTTATTTTTTGCGCTATAAACCAAAAAAAAACGCCAATTTTGAAAAAAAAAATGTTTTACTTTCTGCTATACTACAGATTCCCCCCCCCCCCATTTTTTTATTCATCAGTTTAAGAAAATATGTATTCTGCTACATATATTTGGTAAAGAATTAATCGCAATAAGTGTATATTGATTGGTTTGCGCAAAAGTTATAGTGTCTACAAAATGGGGGATAGATTTTGGGACTTTTAATTAATTTATTTTTTACTGGTAATGGTGGCGTGCAGCGGACGCGCTCCCAGTGTTTTAACATGCATGGACCACACAGGAGAGCCGACGTGTGTGTGTGCGCATTTTTTATTTTTATTTTTTATTTATTTTTTATATATTTACACACCGCTCTCACCTAGCAAATAAGATACTTCTTAGTAGGGCTGAAACAACTCATCGATTTTATAAAAAAGGTTGTCCACTATTTTCGTTCTCATTTTAGTTGGTCAGCTGATTAGTTGGCCTGCATACAGAATGCATAATTTGTTTACATATTAGGAAATACAGTGCAGCTCAGTACACCGTTCATGCATGCCAGTAAGTGCCTGTGAATGTGTGTGAGGAGCAATGACCCATGGGACATGTAGTTCTGGGCAAGAGAAGGAAGTGATTCTAAAGGCAGAAGTTTTTTACCCTAATGCGAAACCTTCTGTGACCAGCGCCTAACACCACCATATACTTGCTTGATCATGATCTAGCGCTGTGAGGAGGGAGCAGTGGGCGGGGCTGAGACGCACTGTGTGTGTCAACAGAAGCGCACAGTCCGGCTAGGGATTGAGCCCGCATGAGTACCCCCATAGCAATTGTTTTGCTATAAGGGCACTCTGAAGGCAGGTAGAGCCAGAAGTGCTGGTTGGGGATACCAGAAGAGGAGGATTGAGGCTGTGCTGTGCAATAACATTACAGAGAGCAGGTAAGTATGACATATTTGTTTTGTAAACATTGGATTTTTTTTTTTTTTTAATTAATCACTTTTCTTTTAACCGGTTCCCGACCAGCTCACGCAGATTTATTGCGGCAGAATGGATGGGCGAAATCCCATACATATATGGCTTCGCCCAGGAGATCCACCAAAGGGCGCGCCCGCTGCACAGCGGGGAACCCGATTGCCGGTGGGCGCAATCGCCACCAGCCACGCGCGATCGCGTGTGTGCGTGTGTGCGTGTGTGCGTGTGTGCGTGTGTGTGTGTGTGTGTGTGTGTGTGTGCGTGCACAAATCCCCGAGCTGTCAGAGGACAAAAGACAGATTGTGTGTTTCTACAAAGTATACTCCTAGTTGGTCCCTTCCCCCCACAGTTAGAACACATAATGGGGAACACAGCCCCCTAGAGTTAAAGTGAATGTAAAGCCACTCTCATCCTTTCTAAACTACTGCCGTAGTGCTGATCTATAAGTATATAAATGCCTCCTGCATGTATCCTTATCTGTCAAATGTCTCCCCTCTGTCTGTTATAAGAACTGAAAAACTGCAGATTCTGTGGGTGGATCTGTTGTCTGGAGCTCGGTGGGTGGAGTCGTGATGTCAGTAGACTCCCCGCCCACCTCTACACTCCCCTTGTCAACATGCATTTTCTCCTGTGTATTCTGCTATGATCACTAACATCCAGTCAAAATCCAGAAAAGTAACCACATGACTTCAGAAAAGGAGTGGGGGTGGCAATTAAAAAAATAATGCCTGTCTAAAGCTAGTGCACGAGATATGTAAATAACCTGTCACTCAAAGCAAAGGGGGCAGAACGGACAAAGGTGTAACTCTGTTTGTCCATTTTATCTCGCTGAACAATGAAAGAGGATTGCTCAGAGCTGGATTAACTCTTTGTGGCAAGACCTGGCACAAATGATAGGAAATCTTATACTCTACATTGTGACAGCAAAAAAATAAAAAAAATCGGTTTTGCATCCACTTTAACCCCTTCCCTGCCAGTGACATTTACATAGTAATCAGTGCGTTTTTTTTTATAGCACTGATCGGTCTGTAAATGACACTGGTCCCAACAATGTGTCAAAAGAGTCCGACCTGAACTTCGCAATACCGCAAAAAATCGCAGATCACTGGCATTACTAGTAGAAAAAATTATAATAAAAACGCCATCTAAATGCCATGAATCTTTTCCATAGTTTGTAGATGCTATAACTTTTGTGCAAACCAATCAATATACGCTTATTGCGATATTATTATTAATAATAATAATAGTATTATTATTATTTTTTCTTTTATGTAGAAGAATACATATCCGCCTAAACTGAGGATTTTTTTTTTTTTTTTAAATTGGATATTTATTATAGCAAAAAGTAAAAGATATTGTGTTTTTTCAAACTTGTTGCTCTTTTTTTGTTTATAGAGCAAAAAATTAAAAACCGCAGAGGTGATCAAATACCACCAAAAGAAAGCTCTATTTGTGGGGAAAAAAGGAAGTAACTTTGTTTGCGTACAACGTCGCTCAAATCTTCCGGGGCTGAAGTGGTTAAGGGCTCTGTGCACGGAAGGTCAGCATCTTAACTCTGAGAAGCTTGAGGCCTTTAGTATTACTCGCTAGCCGACCAGATACTATGTATGTATGTGGCAAGGTGGATCTGCAGCGGCGATTTAAAGACATGGATCCTGTGTGTCTGCTAAGCAGGGGCACCGAATCATGCCTTCTCCTAGTACAAGCACCTTCCCCACAGTAGTAAAGCATTTGTCAGGCATACATTTAACCCTTTGATCGCCCCGATGGTAACTCCTTCCCTGCATATTTTTTAGCACTGATCACTGTATTGGTGTCGCTGGTCCCCCAAAAAGTGTCAGACGTACCAGTGTCCCGACTGTCCGCCGCAATATCGCAGTCCCACTAGAAGTCCCTGATCACCGCCATGACTAGTAAAAATATCCGATCGTTTGTAGACGCTATAACTTTCGCGCAAACTAGTCAATATACGCTTAATGGGGGGGGGGTTTTCCCCAAGTTTTATCGCCAAATTAAATTTCCAATTTTTCTTTGTTTTATAGCGCAAAAAATAAAAACTGCAGAGGTGATAAAATACCACCAAAAGAAAGCTCTGTGCAATTGTCAGTTAAAGTAACCAGTTCCGTATCGCAAAAAATGGCCTGGTCATGAAGGGGAGGGTAAATGTTCCTGAGGTCAAGTGGTTAAGGCCTCTTGTACATTTAGAACTTCGAAAAAGCTCAGTACAGCCTGTGTGTTTTTTTTTTTCTTCTGATCTAAAATGCAGTCCATTGTTTACAATGTGCCTGTACAAACAGACGCGTTAAGCCCGGTTCACACAGGGGCGGCACGACTTTGGGGGCGACTGCCGCGACGCGATCTCAAGATGACTTGAGACGCCCGGTTCAGGCGATTTGCATAATGACTTCTGTATAGAAGTCAATGCAAGTCGTCCCGAGTTGCCCCCAAAAGTAGTACAGGAACCTTTTTCTTAAGTCGGAGCGACCGGAGTCACTCCTATTAGAACGGTTCCATTCAACAGAGCGGGACGCGACTTGTCAAGCAACCGAGTCGCCTGACGAGTCACCCCTATGTGAACCGGGCTTGAACGATCACTGTGTACTTTTGAATAATAATAATAAAAAAGAAAATCTGCATTCCTTGATCATTATGCAAATGCGTGCAAATATGCACATAAATATTAATGAATTTTCCCTAGGGGTGTGTGCGCTCGTACATAAATACGCGCAAAACAAACACCTGAAATTACGTCCAAAAAAGGAGAGAGGGAGATCATTTGTACTCTGGAGCGCCTTGCTGTGGAGGGGGTGGGTGAGGCTGACTCAGGTGCTCACGCGGCACTGAGAGGCTGAGCCAGCTGCTGATTAGGTATGTGGGTGGATCCCGACATTATTGCTGGGATACATCCAGAGACTGGAGAGGCTCTGTGATGTCAGCTGACAGTGGGCTTTAGGCAACCCTGCCCTTAGATTGAAATTTAACCGGTCCCTGCTGAACCGGATGAATTTTGATCCATGTATGGCCAGCTTAAGGGAGGTTAATGAGTGTACAGAAGGTTTACTGTGTTTGGTAAGGGAGGTTGATTCTTTCTGAGAGGCAAGAGAAGAAGGGGAAGGGGGGTTACTAAGTGTAATGGAGGCTTAAGCTGTCCATACGTAGCCTGTTGGCACCGACTGGCTGAACGAAACAAAATGATGTTTTGTTTTCTAACGTAAATTTTTATTTATTTTTTATTTTATACACATGATAATTTTATATTTACAGATCCATTATATCTCATTGTATTATCTTGCACACTTTATCACAAACCATAAAGTCTTCCATTCTGGATCTGTCTTGTCAGTTTACAGCTTCCATTGTCATTGTTTCTTCATGTCATTTTCCCGGATTTGTTTACGGGTCTATTTTTTGTTTTTTAATAACAATAACTTTTGAGTGTAAGATTTTGTTTTTATGGCCAACAATTTTCTGCCTATTATTGCGAGAACATAAGTCTGTTTCTACTCGAGGAGGATAATAAAAGCCATAGAAGTTTACAGCCCCCGCAGGTTCGCTTGGGATTTTACTTATTGTGAAATTTGCTGGATAATTATTTAATAGGGCGAGCAACGGAGTTAGGCAAAATCTGCGTATTAAATATAACGACTTTATGCGTAACTACAATCAGAGATGATAAACAGCCAGCTAACATTAAGTGATCGACAAAAAAGAATGCGATAGGTTGGGAGGTCCTTAGGCGGATGGGTTTCCTTCTATACTTCATTAAATGGTTACACACGCTTTACAAAAATTCAACTGCCTTCATTAAACTGAGGGGCTGTCTTCCTGGGTCCTTTTCACTTTATAGGGTCACGCAGCAGGGATTCCCCCTCTCTCCAGCTCTTTTTGCCATTTACAATGGATCCAATAGCTGAAGCCCTCTGCACCTCTTTGGAAATCAAAGGTCTCCACATTGGCTGGCTGGAGGAGCGGGTGGCCCTGTATGCAGACGATCTGCTCTTCATGAATGATCCAAGTTCAATGAATTCTCTGCAATAACGGGCCTTCGTGTGAGCTGGACCAAGTCGTAACTGTTCCAAATTGACCCTGAAGCGAAAGCCCTGGCTTCCCTTGATATGACGTTACAATGGGTGGAGAGGTTCAAATATCTGGTTGTTTGTTTTCGCGCATTGCCTCTGAATTTCTTGAATTTCTTGCTGGTCCTCTCTGATGTGAAGGCGAAACTTAAAGGGGTTGTAAAGGTTAGTTTTTTTATTTTCTAAATAGGTTCCTTTAAGCTAGTGCATTGTTGGTTCACTTACCTTTTCCTTAGATTTTCCTTCTAAATGTTTTCTTTCTTTGTCTGAATTTCTCACTTCCTGTTCCTCCTCAGTAAGCTGTTCAGGCTGACTCAACACCACTTGGATGATGGTGTGAAGTTTAGTGAGGAGAAACAGGAAGTGAGAAATTCAGACAAAGAAAAAAAACATTTTAGAAGGGAAATCAAAGGAAAAGGTAAGTGAACCAACAATGCACTAGCTTAAAGGAACCTATTTAGAAAATAAAAAACGAACCTTTTAGGCTCCATGTACACAGAAGCTGATAAACTGCAGTTAATGGGCGTTTTGCCGGTTTTTTAAAAAAGCCCATTAACTGCACTCTGTTAGCCTATGTGTTCATGTACACATAATGTTTTTTTGCTTTAATGAGCAGTGGAGTTAATGGGCTTTTTTCTGAACGCAAGAAATTTGCGTTCAAAGTGCCGTTTTTCGGCAGAAAAAAACACGAAAAACGCTCAAACGCTGGCCGCGAGCGTTTTTTAGCAATTTTTGGTCCATTGAAATTTTTTTTTTTTTTTAAAGCTAATAAACGCTACACTGAAAAACGCTAATAAAAGCTAGCTTTTTCTGCTGCTTTAAAAACGACCGTTTTTGAGCTTCTGTGTACATGGAGCCTTAAGGTATGGGAAAATTTGCCACTGTCGTTACTTGGTCGCATAAATCTCATCAAAATGAAAATTCTGTCCAAATTCACCTATTTGTTTTTAGAAACTCCCCTTACTGGATATCTATAATGTTGTTGTTTGGTTTCATTTAGTAAACAAAAAAAAATAAAAAATTTTTTCCTCTTCTTTTATTTTTTTTTGGTGGCCCCCGTCTGCACCACAGAAAATTGTCCACCCTCTTGAGACCTTCCCCTCAAGGAGGTTTGGCACTTTCTGACTGCTTCGAATATTACCTGGATGCCCACTGGTGGTTATGCCCAGATACTACCAATATATGGCTTTAGTTTTGGAGGTGACCGTACGATCTTCCCTGGAGGCTTTAAAGTCTGTTCTCTTTAGAAAAGGCAAAGCCCATTTATTCACTGACTCCTTCCATGCTCGCCACCCTTAAGGCTTTGAGAGTGAGCTCTAGTTTTGAATCCTGCTCTCCACAACAGTTCTCTGAATACCCCTCTCTGTTGAAATCCCACTCTACCTCATTTTAACTCACTCCCAGACCCCCAAGCCTGGACTAAATATAACATTAAACTGTTATCACATCTGATTCTACAGGGAAATCTGATTTATTTTCCTATTCTCTGTACAAAATGTAACATTCCTGACAACTTTTTATTTCGATATTGGCAGCTATCTCATGCCTTCGGCAGCCAATTCTCACATTCCACAGTGTCTATATCAGCGCTTGAGAATGTGATCAGTTTTCATTGTTCAGCTAAACCAAGGTCTGTTTTATATAATCACCTGTACATGACCACCTTGTCTGATCTGGACTTCGTGTGGCGTTGGTGGTTAATAGATCTCATGGAGATAATTGGTCAGACATATGGGATTTTCCATTTAATCATCTTGTTTCACTAAGATAGGCTCATCCAATTCAAGATGGTACACAAAGCTTGCTTCATTCCCTACAGAGTTCACAAAATGGCTTTGTCCTCTTCAAATTGCTGGCGCTGCAACCACCCCATGGGAGACTTTACCCACAATTTTTGGTCCTGCCCAGACATTGCCCAATAGTGGGAATCCGTGGTTTGCCTTATTACTACCGTCTCTGGCATCCTGTTCACACCTTCTCTGCAGATCTGTATGCTGAGCTTGGTTGGAGATTTAGCTCCAACAGTAGCAGGTTGCACATTATTGGGCCTCATATTATTCTACGCCAGGAAAGCTATCACCCTGATGTGGAATAAACCTACTCCCCCCCCCCCCCCCCAAAACAATTGCTTTCTGGCAACAATTAGTCACCACAGCCCTTCCAATTATATTCATGGACACTTGCTACCATAGGGGTTGCCCTAAAAAGTTTGGTAAGGTTTGGTCCAAGTGGCTTAATGACAACTCCTGCTGCCAATATGTAAATTGATTATTAGTTGAGTACTGATGTGAAAGATGCCCTTTTGTTGTTGGTGGTGGGAGAGGTCTGGTACGGCATGGCGGTCAGTTATCTTCAGCTTTTTAACCAATTTCATGGGACCAGGGCTGGTACAAGGGTTGGGCCAAGCAGGTACTTGCCCCGGACACTGTGTTGAGGCGCACTGCTGAGCCGCTCCTCACTGATGGGAGCGATCGTGATTTCACTCCTGTCACATGGAGCTGCTGCCGACACTTGCTAGAGGGAGGATTAGGCTTTCTCCTTCCCCCTCAGCCAGAAGGGGTCACCAGACAGCTGTCAGACTTCCTCTCCCCTTTATGACTGGTGAGAGGAAGGAGAAGATACCTTCATTCCAGGAGAGCTGTGAGTACAGGGGGAGTGGCAACTGATGAAAGAAAAGACTCTGACTGGGGCACCTGATGTAAAGGAGGACTCTGACTGGGAGGATACCTGTAAAGGGGGGGGGCACCTGATGTAAATGAGGAGGACTCCTTATGTTAAGTGGGTTTTATTTTTCTTCTTGCAATGTGAATGTTTTATTTGAGAGACATTTGAAACAAATTTTAGCAACCGGAGCACTTTAAATTTGAATTCATTCCCAATTAACCCCTGTGCATTGCGGGAACCTGTGCAAAATTGCATGCATTCCTGCAATAAATTAACCCACACAACACTTTTTTTTTTTACAGGTGTGCATTAATTCTTGAGCCCGGGTTCACACTCGTGCGACATACTCTGACTTTGGGGACACGTGTCACAGGACGTGTTTCAGGTATGCCAAGGTTAGTCCCTGCGTGGGCGCTATTTTGTTTTTGTAAGCTTTTAATTGACAATAAAAAGATCTTCAAAAAAAGAATGCGATAAATGTAGCGCTAAAAATTTAGAAGACAACTACGAGTGATGTACTAATCTAGACTTCATCAAAAGAAAATAATTTAGACAAAATATGTGAAAACATACACAAGATCATAACATAAAATGGCTCAAAAAGATTAAAATCAAACACGTGAATTCCCATCCACCTGATGTAACACGAAATGCTCACCTTGAGTACGCGCGCACACACCTCCTATAATCTAAAGAGACCTGTTCTCAAGGTGAGCATTTCGTGTTACACCAGGTGGATGGGAATTCACGTGCTTGATTTTAATCTTTTTGAGCCATTTTATGTAAAACAGGTTAAAATTTACAGGAAAAGTGATGTATGTTCCTCCACGGATTCTGAGATTTGCAATCTAAAGCCTCGTACACACGGTCGGACTTCCATTGGACTTTTCCGTGGTTTTTTGTCCGAACGGAGTTGGTTGGGAACACCCATAGCATACACACCACAGGACTTTTCTGCACACTTTCTTACAACATCACGTGTTTTTTTCTGCTCTTTACTGACACCCTTTGGTCAACTTCTGCTATTGTTGGTTGATTTTAACATTAGTTGTTTTGTCCATCGGACTAAAGTCCGATGGTTTTCTGTACATACGGTCGGACTTTGCTCCATCGGACTTTTGTTGGGCAAAAGTTTGTCCGTTTGCAGACCCAACTTTTGTCCGATGAAATCCAAAACCAAACGAAAAAAGTTTGTCCGATGGAGCGTACACACGGTCGGATTGTTGGTCCAACTTGCTCAAAATGAAGTTTGTTGGCCAAAAGTCCGACCGTGTGTACGGGGCTTAAGATAATTCCAGCAAAGACTTTAGGG